>QGSO01000374.1:0-174495 GCA_011037825.1 Carya cathayensis
CGGCGAACGGCGGGCCTGGGTGGGGCTTGGTTCCGGCGTGGGTGAGGAGAGAGAGAGAAAGAGAGACGCGGGGAGAGAGAGTCTGAGCGGGAGAGAGGAGAGAAAAAGGGAAAAAAGAAAAAAGAGAAAAAAGAAAAAGAAGAGGAAAAAGAAAAGAAAAAAGAAAAAGATGAAGGAAATTAATGAGGTCCAGTCCTCACGTCGGAAGTCCAAAGACTGATCAGCCGAAAACGGTATAAAAACATAAAACGATTAAAATAAATTAACACTACATCAAATAAATAAATAAACACCAATAAAATATTTTAAACACATCAATAAGCTAAAATAAAATAAATAACTAGTAAAAACCAATTATTTAAATTTTTAAAACCAAAAACAAGCCAAAATAAATTAAATCACAATTTAAATTCAACAGCCCAAAAAATCTATTTAAAACTCGATAATTTAAAATAAAAGTACTATAAAATATTTAATTAAATTAAAATATCCCTTCAGTGAAAATACACATAAAAGCGGGTCATCACAACCACAACAATTGTGGAGTACGTATTAACGCACGTTATTAATCAAGACAATTGAATAAGATTCTAAGTCTATGTTAAGTCCAGTTTCAGATCAAATACATGATAAGTCAAGTTTTAGATCAAGTCCATGTTATATTATACTCACGTACATATTATGTTCAAGTTTATGTTATTTTCAAGTTCTTATTTATGTTATGCAGGTTTACGTTCATGCTATATTTCAAGTCCATGTTATGTTTCACGTTCATGTTATGTTGTTTGTTCATGTTATGTTTTAAGCTTAAGTTCATGCCATGTTAAGTCAAGTTCAGTTCACGCTTAAGTTCTGGTTAAGTCATGCTATATGTCAAGTTATACTATGTTTATGTATGACTATAATTATGCATTTATGCTTTTACTGCCATGCATGCATTTTTAACCTGTGTGTGAGTTTTATGTTAACTTACTGAGATTTGTAATCAAATCTCACTGTGGTAGTCCCAACTACCATTCCCCCCGAATGGTAGATCTTGTTACAGGACCCAAAGGAGAATTGGAATCTGACCAACTGAATACGGTCGACTAGGCCACGGTGCGATGTTGATGATGGTATAGTATTTAACTTAGGTTAATACTTGTACTTTTGGAGTTGTATCTCAAGTATTCTTTTGATCACAACCATTTTAGACTAGTGTGGTGATCACGGCTTTTTAGTATGCCTTTATGTATGAAATATGTTTCAAGTATTTGGGATATTTTTGGTTTGGTGCATAGTTTTGCTAAAGAGAAAAATTATCCGCTGCGAATATTGCATAATGCTAGATGCATGTTAGGAACATTGCATCTTATCTGTCATGAACGGGGGCAGGTAACCTTGTGTTGCATGTCTCGACGCTTCAAATGTCCGTTCAATCCCAAGCGGAATTTGGGGGTGTCACAGACATCCCCTGGGTTGTCGTTGGGCGATGGCCGAATTGCACGATACAGTAACGCTGTCGTGTCGACTCCGTGGTCCCTTGGCTAGTGGGGACTAGGGGATGCCTGGGCCAGGTACGCACTGGGCACGAGACTGGGATCGCTCGTTTAGATGTCACATGCGTAGTCGTTACCTGCAGTGTGACATAGTAACCAGAGTATGCGGTTGATCCCTAGGAGAGATCATGGCGCATGCATAATATGGAATTGATTTGGATTTGGTTTTTGGATATGGGTCATTATCTGGGATAATGGCGAGGTTTTGATATGTGGCTTTGTGATCCATTTTCTGGGAAAATTGTGGTTTCTGGATTTGGGCCATTATCTGGGATAATGGCGAGGAATGATTTAAAGGAAATGTTTTCGGCCAAAATGGGACTTTTGGCGTGCGTGAAAAAATGTGGTTTTTGGGACATGTGCATTAGGCATATTTTCATGCATATTGTTGGGGTTTTAATATGTTTTTATCTTGCGTTGTTTGGATTATTACTTACCTGCGGCACCATTTTTGGTACCGTAGATTTTGATGCAGATTTAGAGGAGGAGGAGGCTGAGCCCAAGGAGGCGGCTCCGCCGGAGGAGTAGCTTGGATGGCTTTTTATGTATTATATTTGTTGTCGTTTTTATTAGTATGTATTGGATTTGAGATGTTGAACATGTAATATTATATTTACGCTTGTTTTATCTGGTGTGTAATCAAACGAAAATTCTGGTACCTAGTTATATGACTTTCTTATCCGCTGCGTGTTTTTATTTGTACACATATTGCATGTGCACACACTTTTGGCACTTGGCGATGGGATGTGTGACTGTGTTGTTATCATCCCGACGTCTCGATTTCCACGTGGTTGTACGTGAGAGTTGGGGGCATCACAAAAACTACACATATAATACATAAAAAGCACTCCAAATCACTCCTCCGATGGAGCCGCCTCCTCGGGCTCAGCCTCATCCTCCTCTACATCTGCATCAAAATCTACGGTACCAAAAATGGTGCCACATGTAAGTAATATTCCAAACGCCACAAGATAAAAATATATTAAAGCCACAACAATATGCATGAAAGAATGTCAAATGCACATGTCCCAAAAATCCACATTTTTACCACGCATGCCAAAATCCCATTTGGCCCAAATTATATCCTTTAAACATATCCTCGCCATTATCTCAGATAATGGCCCACAAACCAATCTCGCCATTTTCCCAGAAAATGGCCCAATAACCAATCCATCAAAGCACTGTAGGCGGGAATCGCAGGCGGGACTCTACCACCATCCCTACGCGTGCACCGTAGGCGGGAATCCCAGGCGGGACTCTACCACCATCCCTGCTCACCACCATCCCTACACGTGCCTCTGACTCAAGCCAATCAATCCAATCGTTCGCATATACCAAAAACCATTTTTCGCTTGAAAACCCAGTTTTCAATATTTAACACATGCATATGCGTGCACAATGCAATGCAAATAAAATTACACAAATTAACCAACATTTTCCACACATCCATAATAACCAAACAGGCAACTCCGTCCTTAAATCCAACCGACCCCCGACTCCTCGGACTCGGTCCGGAATAACCAACAGATCACAAATAATTATTGTAAGAGTAAAAATATATTTAAATCTAAAATGAAGTTTGGAAAATACTTACTTCACTATAAGATAATTTTCGAAGGATCGGCGAGCAGCAAACGGCGAAGAGAAAGCAACGTAACAGTGTAAAAACACTGTGGCTGTGGGTTGTAAAATACCCACTTTTGAACGGGGACAAACCAAGGCTCGGGATTGATAGGGAATGGCTTAGAGGTGTTTATGAAGCTAGTGGAAGTGACGGTTGGCCGTGGGTGGCGGCGAAAACGGCGGTAGAAAGCCAAAATACCCAAATCGGAGAGTTAGCTCGTGAGGACTGTTCCGGCGACGGATTGAGGCCGGAAATAGGTGGTTTTGGACGGCAAGGAGTCGATGATGAAGTGGTGAAGAGGTGCTGGCCGGAGGTGGAGCAATGGCGGCAAATCGGAGGAAAAGCCGCTCGGCTTGAAGATGGTTTTCCGGCTAAACGACGACACGGATGGGGATGAAACTTGTTGGGGTGGTTCACCGGAGGGAGGGGAAGAAATCTGGGTGGGTGGTGCAGCTTGAGAGAGAAACGGACGGAAAATGGGTAGAGAGAGAGTGGCGCCCCCAAAATCCCCACGTACGGATACGGGGAATTCGAGGCTCCCGGATGGTGACATCACGGGTCACCATCCTAACGACGAGTGCCAAGTGTGTGCAAGCGGCACGTGTGCACAAGGAAATACGCAGCGGATAGCAAAGTCAAATACTAAGTACCAGAATTTTTTTCTTAAATAAAATACAAACGGTTCAAAGGTACATAATAAAATATTACATGATATAAATATTGTTTCAAACCAAATATAAAGCATGAACTCCAACTCAAAACTCCGGCGGAGCCGCATCCTCGGGCTCAGCCTCCTCCTCCTCCTCGAACACTGCATCAAAATCTACGGTACCAAAAATGGTGCCGCAGGTAAGTAAAACCCAAACACCACTAGATAAAAGCATATTAAACTCAAACAATATGCATGAATAAATGCCAATGCATAACACTCGCGAACCATATTTTTCCACGCACGCCAAAAACCCATTTGGCTTAAAAACATAACCTTAAAAACCAAGCCTCGCCATTATCCCAGATAATGGCCCAAACCACCATTTTCCCAGAAAATGGATCACAAGACCATCGCCATTTTCCCAGAAAATGGCCCATATCCGAAAACCATGAAAACCAACCAATTATGCATGCACCATGATCTCCCCTAGGGATCATCCGCACACTCTGGCTCTGTGCCACACCGCAGGTAACGTCTACGCGTGTGACACCTACACGAGCGATGCCCAGACTCGCGCCTCCAACTCGCGCGTACCTGGCCAGGCCATCCTCTAGTCCCCGCCACTAAAAGGACCACGGAGTCGACACGACAGCGTTACCGTATCGTGCGATCCGGTCGTCGCCCGGCGACAACCCAGGGGATGTCACTCAGTATTATCCACTCCCGAGTGACCAGAGGAGCTCCACCGAGATAATAACCCATCCCGGCTTGGGCTCGTGATACGCACACTCCCAAAAATCATTTACGCCAATAAAACATATTTTTTCCAATAAAATAAAATACAAGTGCATGCATCATGTAAATGCCAATTTCAATGCTCGACAAATAAATTCAACCATAGCACAACAAATCAAGCAACTCCGTCCTCCATCCATCCGACCCCCGAACTCCTCGGACTCAGTCCGGAATCAGCGAACCAACCAAATAATTTATTGAAAGAGTAAAATACATTTAAATCTAAAAGTAGCGTTTGGAAAATACTTACAGCGCTATATAGGATTTTTAGAAGGTTCGGCGCGAAGCGAACGGCGATGCGAAAGCAACGTAACAGTGCAAATGCACTGTTCCCGTGGGTCGCAAAATACCCACTTTTGACCGGGGACAAACCAAGACACCAAATTGATAGGGAATGGTCTAGAGATGTTTATGAAGCTAGTGGAAGTGAGTTTTGGCCGTGGGTGGCGGCGAAAACGCCGGTAGGGGCGGAAAAAGGGCAAATCGGAGTTGAGCTCGTGGGAGCCGCTCCGGTGACCGTTTGAGGCCGGGGATGGGTGGGTTAGGTCGGCAAGGAGTAGGGGAAGAAGTGGTGAAGAGGTGGTGGCCGGAGGTGGAGCGACGGCGGCGGATCGAGCCACAAACCGTGCGGCTTTTTGGGCGTTTTCCGGCCAAACGGCCGGCCGGTTGGGGCTGGGAGTTGGGGGGAGTGATCACCGGCCGGAGGGGAGTCGACCGGCAGGGGTGGCGTCGGGCACGACGCCGGCGAACGGCGGACCTGGGCGGTGGGAGCCTCACGGCGTGGGTGAGGAGAGAGAGAGAAAGAGAGGGACGCGGGGAGAGAGAGAGAACCGAACGGGAGAGGAGAAAAAAGGGAGAAAAAAAAAGAAAAAAGAGAAAAAGAAAAAGAAGAGGAAAAGAAAAGAAAAAGAAAAAAAGATGAAGGAAATTAATGAGGTCCAGTCCTCACGTCGGAAGTCCGAAGACTGATCAGCCGAAAACGGTAAAAAAACATAAAACGATTAAAATAAATTAACACTACATCAAATAAATAAATAAACACCACTAAAAATATTTTAAACACTTCAATAAGCTAAAATAAAATAAATAATTAGTAAAAACCAACTATTTAAATTTTTAAAACCAAAAACAAGCCAAAATAAATTAAATCACAATTTAAATCCGACAGCCTATAAAATCCATTTAAAACTCGATAATTAAAAATAAAAGCACTATAAAATATTTAATTAAATTAAAATATTCCTTCAGTGAAAATACACATAAAAGCGGGTCATCACAGAGAGAGAGTCGCGCGGGAGAGAGGATCCAGCGGAAGAAAGAAGGAAAAAAGAAAGAAAAAGAGAAGAAAGAGAAAGGAAAAAGAGGAAAAGAGAAAAAGAAAAGATGGAAAAAAGAAATGAGGTCCAATCCTTACATCTGGAGTCCAAAAACTTATCCAACGAAAACAACTTTAAAAGCAATAAAACTAAGAAAATATTTTAAACACAACGTAAAGCTAAAATATAATAAATAACTAATAAAAACTAATTACTTAATTTTAAATCCAAAAACAAGTTAAAATAAATTAAACAACAATTTAAACTCAACAGCAATTAAAATCCAATTATTTAAAATAAAAGAACTATTATTTTAATTAAATTAAAATATTCCTTCAGTGAAAATACACGTAAAAACGGGGTATCACATACCACCATCCCTACAACTCATTTTCTTTAGTCCATTCATTCATAAACGTTGTTTAAAAGTATGAGTTTAAACATCATCTTTCAAAGCGTCACTTAAAACATCAGTTCATGGCATCATTTAAAACATCAATTCATAGGAACATTTAAAATATTTTCTTCGTGTCATTTAAAGCATCAGTTAAAGCATAAGGCATAAGCCTCACATTTCATTTTGTGAAAATGCATCCAATACTTACTACATATGATCATCCATTTGCATGCATACAATTACATACTTGGAGTGCATAAAAAGGGATTGGCAAGAATGGTCGTTACATACATATACCTTTAAATGTTATACTTAGCATACTTTCGTAAAACATCATTCGTGTCATTTCGTAAATTATCGTAAGGGAAAAGCATTTCATTTTCACGTTTATATCTTTTAAAAAACTCTAGAAGGGTATGAACATAATACTTACTTGGACTCTATGCCATTCTCATTTGATGCAGTCCATTCATGTGCGTGTCAGATGGCAACCTACATGCATATACAACATCAATGTCATTCTCCATCTAGTACATAAGCAACTAAACTAGAAAACAAACTACACTTCACTTAGACACTCTCCTTCTATCCCGTCTTCCATGTCATCCTTATCACATTTCCTCTTTTTGGGACCCACTTAGGTCACATTTTTTTAACTCAGCATTTTACTTCGACGTCTTATCCTTTAAAGTGAACCTCCATGATTCACCTTAGGGTTAAGACACTAGTATCTTCATCTTACCCTTCCTATCAACCACATTCCAATGCATGACTCAGACTGACTAAGTCATGCATCCCAATCCTAAACAATACACACGTCACTTCCTCCCTGCATCCTAGCCCACACAGCTTTCAGCCAACTCTTAGGCTTAAACATTGTGTACCCATGCTCAGACAAATTACTCATTATATATGGTAAATCCGTCCGACACACGTGTCTCACTAGATACACATGTACCCTACCTTCTTATCACCTAAGATCAACATACAACATGTTGATCACTTGCTTGTATAAACAAGCTCCATTCTCCAATACCAACTTGCTACTCAACCCGACTCATAGTTCAACCCAACACTTAACATAACAAGACTCCATTCACAACTACACCTCCATCCCATCACGTAGCTCAAGACTAATCCCAAGCTACATCTGCGTTATCTACCACTTCACTTGGCATCATGCAACTCACTTCTACACCAACTTCTAACTTATCATGCGCATGACTCCTCATGTGCTCATGCCACTACGTGACATCCCATCACATTTCCTCTACATCACTCTTACACAATTCCGTGAATCCACACATACTCTCAGCCATACCCAACTATACCGTGACACTAGTCACTATAGCAGGGTTACATCATAACTACTCTAGAGCACTGTTTCATAGTTTCCTACACTACACAACATGCTCTATGCTCCTCAACCATCCGAACCTTCGTGACACGCCACATGGTGCATCAGGACTACTTCACACATAATATACACCATGGGTACTCCTTTCAATCTACACTCCATTCTACATCATGTAAAGTACACTCCACATGTACTCCCTTCACAACACACTACGTCATACCACCACTATAGCACATACTTCACACCCACACTTCACATTACAACTACACAGTGAACTCCACAACTCAGCACAGTCCACAACATCCAACCAAATAACTTCACATAAATAATGAGGAAAGGGAGGGATATACCATCGTCTCTGATACCAACTGACGCCGGACAGGATAGCGATTATCCTGCAGGCTAGTTCCAACAGATGATTCACAGGAGAAAAATCGCCCAAAACCAGAGAGAAAAGTCTCTAGGGTTTAATGGAATATTATGAAATCAAGCAATCATCAAAATCAGTCCACAAGCCAGACTGTTATAGCCAAAAATCGTGTTTATCCGAATTTTGCCAAAAATAGCAAAATCTCGGAAATCACTCTAAATTGAAATTTGAAATAGAATAAGAAATCTGCAAAAAATCTGGCCCAAATCGGATTTAAAAAGACTTCCTAATTGACAAGCGAAATATTATCATAAATAGTAAAAAATAACTAAAACTAGTGATTCGGAGGGGAAAACAGCAGAATTTGAGGTTGAAAAAAGGCACATTGTGCCATGCTTCACATGAGCGACGTGCGTGCCGAAAAGAGCTTTCCGAATTGGGGTCTTATGTGCGATTCCGACACCCGTAGCCAAAGTTATGGCCAAAAGACTGAAACGCACTCGAAACGGCCCCAATGAGGAACATATCACAATCAATTCTTGCCTTTGTGCTGATTTGCCAACTCATGGTATCTTAGCGCCATCAAGGTGCAATCTGACAGCTCAGCATCATCTGTCTCGGATCCCCCTGCATCACCCATGCATTGCTCACTATCCAGCACGGCCAGTGGCGTCGGCAGCCACTAGCTTGGGCAGTAACTGCTCCATCATGGTCACTGTTTTGACCTCGAAATGGGGCTATTTAGGAGATTGGATGTAACGCCCGTCCTTATGGTGAGTCCTTTTCATATCAATTTTGATAAAAATCGACGGGAATTACTATTCCTTTTACAATTCTTTTCCATTCATGCTAGGATACAAAAGACTCCATGCTATAAATAAAATTCATTTTCTTTATTAAAAGATTTCAGCAGAAAATATTAACTTTTATAATTTAAGTTTTCATATAAAAACATCTTACCTAGGCCTTCGTGCTCTTCCCCCTTGGGTTGTACCCGTCCTGTCCTATCATGCTCATCTTGTGCCTGGGAGGGCACACATAAAACTAAAATGAGTCAATGACTCGTAAGCATTACTTCATACAGTCAAAATATAAGAACATAGATTTCCAGTCATGCACTTATCATTCCATACATACATATCGTACTTAACATGCATATGTCTTTCTTTTCATTTTAAAAATGTTGCGAGGTGGGGTTTTTCTTTATGAACATGCTTTCTTCTTTAAAACAGTTCCCCATGCATTGCTGCCTTCATTTCTTAAAGAATGTTTTCATGCATTCGTTCTTTTACATACATTCATGCATACATGCATTCATTCGTTCATCTTTCCTTAATTACGTACATCATGCTTTCCGTTCATCCGTACATACATGCATTCTTAACTTAACATGCATCCGTTCTTTCTTTTCACTTTCATTGGCCATTTGCACACTGTTACGTCCCATGTGCTGGGGTTAGCGGTCTTTTGGACCTGAGTCCGTCCGTGGCCACGAGTTTGGGAATCTATTCCGTCAGGGTGCAGCACTGGGTGCACTACCAGTACTACTTACCCGGCATTGCAATCTGCCCCTTTACAGTCCATTCATTTGGTACCATTCCTTTTCAGTCCATGTGGCTGTTACGTATTTTCATACATCATCCATTCAGTCCAGTCCATTCTTTCCTTTACAGTCCTTTCCTTTCCTTTACAGTCCATTCTTCCATTTCAGTCATTTCAGTTCTTACGTTTCTTCAGTTCTTACAATTCATAAGAGTTTTAATTAAGAAAATGGTTTTCTCTCTTTCATTTTGTAAAAGTCCTTTTAAAAGAAGTCTCTTCAAGAGAAAATGGTTTTCTTTCTTTTCTTTGAATAAGAGCTGTTTAGAAAGAGTTTGAAAAGAATCATTTTAGGAAAGAGAGTTACTTTAGGAAAAATTCTTGTTTTCTTTTCTTTCTTTTCATTACAGTTTCAGTTCTTGCGTTTCTTAACGGTTCTTACGTCTTTTAAAGCTTCATTTCGTTTCCTTTTCATGAATATACATACAATGTGTACTACTTATGTAACAGCCCGCTAAAATTTAGACAGCACGGCAATCAGTTTTGGTTTCTCTTCCGACAGCAATCACATCTCTCTTGTCTTTACCCTCATCTGGAATCACGCGTATAGTTTATCTTTTCCGTAAATCACGTATTCTGTTCTTCCCTTACAAAAGAGGATTGCCGGCGTCAATTTGGTTCCTTTATGGCATGCGAGAAGGTTCATTTTCAGAGAATTATTGCACCTTTCAATAATTTATAACAAACAAAATCTACATCAAATTTATTTGTCTCTAGGAATGGTGGGTGCCCACCCACCACACAAGTTAATCGATCATGACTAGCCTAGAGGTTGTGTAATTATTGCACAAAGATCCATCATCTTGATTGGCCATTTTAGGAAGTAAAGAAATAAATAAATAAAGAAATAAAAAAAAAAGAAAAAAGAAAGAAAGAGTGGCAGATAGAGAGAGAAAGAGAGGAACAGAGTGAATAATCAATCATGGCCATGGTGGAGGAGTTTCGGGCTTTGGATTGGTTTTTCTGACTTTGTTTCATCATCTGGGGGCTGTTGGATTTGGTGGGGTGTGGGCATTGAGAATGGATTTTTCTGAATCTACGAACGTTGTGTACAATAGAATTCAGAAAATAGAGCCTGAAAATGTGTCAAAGATCATCGGTTTTCTCTTGTTACAAGACCCAGAAATCCACCGCTCGCCCGTGTGGGACGTCTCATTGTCTAGAGCGTTTACTGCTCCGATTCTGTGCACTTTTCCAATGGTGTTGGCTTGAGTCGAGCAGAATGGAAGAGCTCCTGTGCCATCCTCTCCAGCAAGGTCGTTTCCAGGCAGCAGCCCAATGAGAAGCCTGGCGCTGGTGCCGCCAGATCCGGCGGTGCAGACCATGTTGCTGCAGTAAATGGCCACAAGACTACCTTTGACCTCAGTCTCGTCCCCATCGATACCGCCGATAAAGATAACATCAAACCGCAGCCTGAGGCGCTCACCATAACCTATCTTTCCCCAGCACCCATGCACGGTTCGCAGCTCCGCATGGCTTACCAAGGCGTTCCCGGTGCTTACTCCAAAGCTGCTGCTGGAAAAGCATACCCGAAGTGTGAGGCCATCCCTTGCGACCAGTTCGAAGTGGTTTTCCAGGCCATGGAGCTGTGGATCTGTACAGGCTCTCATGTTGAGTCAGAACTCGGTTCGGTCGAGACAGGGACTGCCATGACTATGCCCTTTTGGTAAGCCCAGAAAACACCATGTAAATGATCTACAGAGGCAACGAACGCTCAAAGCTCTTCATGAATTTCCCACTTCGTGTTGGTGGGGCCGCCGTCCTCCTCTCAAACCGGCCTTTCGATCATGAAAAGGCCAAATATAAGCTCATCCACACCATCCAACCCAAGCGATCGAAAACGAGAACGGTGGTCCTCATGATTACGCCGTTGATTTGAACGCCAACCTTTCTGTTTCATCTTTTGCTACGATGGAAGTGGGAAGTCTCTATTTCCATTGTCGACCGATTCCATGGAGCCCCGAACTACGTCGTCGTACTAAGCCCACTTTACCGCGCTTCTTATTCTTCTGTAGGGCTTCTTCTTCCTCTTCAAATTCACGGGCTGATTATAAAGGGCCAAAGCCAAGGAGGGATTGGGTCTCTGTTTTGGTCTCTAACAACGATGACGCCGTCCGGAGCTTGCCGATTTATGTTGGAGAAGGGCTTGGAGGAAGCAAGCTTCGAGGTTATAGTGCGATTGCTTCGTCCTAGCAAATTGAATTGAAGTCGAATGATGAAGCTCAGCCGAATACCGCGGTAGTTGATGATGAAATTGCGAAGATCCAGCATGCCTTTGATGCTGCGAGACAGGGCTTTCACAAGGTTGGACAACATACAAGTTTATGGCTTCGACTATGATTACACTTTAGCACATTACTCTGCCGATTTGCAGAGTTTGATTTATGATCTTGCAAAGGAGCATATGGTTAACGAGCTTAGGTATCCTGACATATGCATGAACTTTGAATATAATCCGACCTTTCCTATTAGAGGCCTATACTATGATAGGTTAAAAGGGTGTCTTTTGAAGTTGGATTTCTTTGGGTCTATTGAGCCAGATGGGTGCTACTTTGGTCGTCACAAGCTCAGCAGGGAGGAAATAAAAGAGATATACGGGACGCGGCACATTGGCCGTGATCAAGCCCGTGGGCTTGTGGGTTTGATGGATTTCTTCTGCTTTAGTGAGGCCTGCCTTATTGCAGATATCGTGCAACATTTCGTTGATGCAAAGCTGGAATTTGATGCTTGCTACATCTATGAAGACGTAAATCATGCAATTCAGCATGTCCACCATAGTGGCTTGGTTCACAGGGGAATTCTTGCTGATCCTTCTAGATACCTAGTTAAAAATGGGGAACTGCTGCGGTTTCTCAGGATGCTAAAGAACAAGGGAAAGAAACTTTTCTTGCTGACAAATTCTCCATTTTATTTCGTGGATGGAGGAATGAATTTTATGTTGGAGTGTTTTGGTGAATTCAGTGATGGCTAGAGTGCAAGATGTGATCAGGGACTTTGGTACCGACAATTGTATTATAACTCTATGGTGGAGATTAATCTCAATGATGGAAAGATGAAAAGCACGAGATTCAGTAGATTTTGAAACTAGTGTGAAACCTCACGTTGCCCGTGGTGTTGCAAGTGCTCACAATATGGCAATTGAGTTCAGAAGTGAAAATCTTAAGGACTTGAGTGTTCCTCTTCCAGCTGTTGTGCAGTTCCTCGTGTTTCACGCTCTTTTCTCATAGAACGCAACGATCGAGGTAAGTTAGCTTCTAACTTACTATCAGTTTATTGTGTATGTGTGATGGGTAAGGGAACTACAATTTATGTATGTATGTTATCGTATATGCCATGTCATGCTATGTCATTATATGTTTATTTGTTACGTATAATTTAATCTCATGAATAATTATCTGTTACACAATCTTTTCTATTATACAATGCTGTATGTTATAAGTATACCATGTTAAGTATGTCATCTGATACAAGTATGCCATGAAATGTTTATGATTAAATCATATTGTGCCATTACAAGTATACGTCATGTTAGAAAAAAATATATGATATTAATTAACATCTCATGCATTAAGAAAGATAAGATATGTTATGTTACGTATAATACGTGGGGCCACAACAACTGTGGAGTACGTATTATATTTATGTTACTTATAATGCGTGGGGCCACAACAACTGTGGAGTACGTATTATATTTATGTTACTTATAATGCGTGGGGCCACAACAACTGTGGAGTACGTATTATATTTTATGTTATTATAATGCGTGGGGCCACAACAACTGTGGAGTACGTATTATATTTATGTTACTTATAATGCGTGGGGCCACAACAACTGTGGAGTACGTATTATATCTTATGTTATGTTATGATAATGCGTGGGGCCACAACAACTGTGGAGTACGTATTATATTTATGTTACTTATAATGCGTGGGGCCACAACAACTGTGGAGTACGTATTATATTTATGTTACTTATAATGCGTGGGGCCACAACAACTGTGGAGTACGTATTATATCTTATGTTATGTTATGATAATACATGAGACACAGCAATTGTGACATGTAGAATACGTGGGGCCACAACAACTGTGGAGTACGTATTATATTTTATGTTATGTGTATTCATGGGGCCACAACAACTGTGGAGCATGAAGTATGGGGCCACAACAACTGTGGAGCATACACTACATGAGACACAGCAATTGTGACATGTAGAATACGTGGGGCCACAACAACTGTGGAGTACGTATTATGTTTTATGTTACTTGAATACGTGGGGCCACAACAACTGTGGAGTACGTATTAATGCACGTTATTAATCAAGACAATTGAATAATATTCCAAGTTTATGTTAAGTCAAGTTTCAGATCAAGTGCATGATAAGTCAAGTTTCAGATCAAGTTCATATTATATTATGCTCACGTACATGTTATGTTGTTTGTTCATGTTATGTTTTAAGCTTAAGTTTATGCATGTTAAGTCAAGTTCAGTTACGTTTAAGTTCTGGTTAATCATGCTATATGTCAAGTTATGCTATGCTTATGTATGACTATACTTATGCATTTATGCTTTTACTGCCATGCATGCATCTTTAATCTGTGTGTGAGTTTTATGTTAACTTACTGAGATTTGTAATCAAATCTCACTGTGGTAGTCTCAACTACCATTCCCCTCGAATGGTAGATCTTGTTACAGGACCCGAAGGAGAATTGGAATCTGACCAACTGAATACAGTAGACTAGGCCACGGTGCGATGTTGATAATGGTATAGTATTTAACTTAGGTTAATACTTATACTTTTGGAGATGTATCTAAAGTATTCTTTTGATCACAACCATTTTAGACTAGTGTGGTGATCACGGCTTTTTAGTATGCCTTTATGTATGAATTATGTTTCAAGTATTTGGGATATTTTTTTAGTTTGGTGCATAGTATTGCTAAAGAAAAAATTTATCCGCTGCGAATATTGCATAATGCTAGATGCATGTTAGGAACATTGCATCTTATATGTCATGAACGGGGGCAGGTAACCTTGTGTTGCATGTCTCGACGCTTCAAATGTCCGTTCAATCCCAAGCGGAATTTGGGGGCGTCACAACTTATAGCATCCATTCACATGCATACACGTACATACTTTGGTTGCGTAAAAAGGGGCTGCCAAGGAAGGCTGTTACGTACTTATAATTGAAAATTACGTTTCGTTTTAGTTTTTTTTTAGAGAAAAGCTTTCGTCTTTTTCTTCTTTTCTATACATAAAAACTCTAGAAGAGTATGAACGTAATACTTACCTAGACTTCATGCCATACTCATTCCATGCAGTCCATTCATGTGCGTGTCAGATGGCAACCTACATGCATACACATAACCTTATGTCATCATCTATCTAATGCATAAGTAACTATTCTAAAAATAGAACTACGCCTCACTTGGAACACTCTCCGTCCATCCCTGAGCTCTCATGTGCCATTTACTATGCTAAAACCTTTTCGGGTCTTATTCCTTAAAGTGAACCTTCGTGATTCACCTTAGGGTTAAGACACTAAGAGCTCCGTCTCGTTCTTCTATTTCCACAATCTGACGCATGATTCTGACTGACAGAGTCATGCGTCCTAACCTTAGACAACTTACCCGTCACTACCTTCACGTATCCTAGCCCATACTACATCCTCATTCCCATCCAGATAGGCTACATGAATTCAAGCCAACTTTGGGGCTAAAACACCATGTAACCATGTTCAGGACAGATTACCCATTCCATATGGCAAACATGTCCGGTACACGTGTCTCGTCAGAGACACTTGTATCTTACCCTCCTTTTATGACCTAAGAGCAACTTATAGCTCCAATTAACGCTCGCTTGTATAAACAAGCTTCATACTCCAATACCAACTTGTTCAGACCCGGTCGATAGGATTCTTCCTACTTCCCGGCCCTGTAAAAGTTCATCCCAACACTTGATAGGAGAGGACTGCATCCACAAATGCACCTCTATCACGTCACGCAGCTCAAGACTAATCTCGTGTCACGTCACGATACCCATCATGCTTCCGCTGCATGCTCTGATACTTTCCATCACTTCCTTATACTCTCAGCCACAAGTCAGTCTCAAGGCAATACCCACTACCTTGAACTACAGGCCACATTACTACTACTTTGGGACACTGTTACACAATTTCCGCCACTTGACAAGAGGACTGCATCCACAAATGCGCCTTTGTCACATTATGCAGCTCAAGATAGATTCTCGAGTTACAATACGGGGCCCATCGTGCTTCTGCTGCACTCTCTGATACATTTTCACCACTTCCATATACTCTTAGCCATAGTCAACCACAAGGTGACACCCATCACCCCGGACTATAAGCCATATCACCACTGCTTTGGGACACTATTACATAGTTCCCGCCAATTGACAAGAGGACTACATCCACAAATGTGCCTCTGTCACATTATGCAGTTCAGGGCACATTCCTAATTAACAAAACGATGCCCATCATGCTTCCGCTGCACTCTCTGATACTTTTTCACCGCTTCACACATACCTTCAGCCACAAGTCAGTCTCAAGGCAATACTCGTTACCCTGGACTACAGCCTCATCACCATTGCTTTGGGACACTGTTATACAATTTCCCGACGCTACACCATACACTCCACACTTCTCTGCTACACCATACACTTTACACTTCTCTGTTACACCATCCAACCCTTCGTGACACGCCATTCGGTGTATCATGACCTAGTACAGAGTACACTCACGTGAACTCTCTTCCATCCACACTACAACACACATCGCTATGATACACGCCTCACGGTGCATCGTTACGCGACACGGAGTACGCGCCACGCTTAGTCCTTTCGTTACAACACTCATAATCACGATTAACATCACACGATGCATCGCCATACAACACGGAGTACACTCCACGTGCACTCCCTTCCTTCTACGCCACACATCACTACAGCGCACTTCACATGGCTCGTCGCTGCATTACACAGAGTATGCTTCACGCGTACTCTCTTCACACTACACGCCGTATCACAACTACGGCATCCATCTCATGCCCATAGTTTACAGCATAGTCCACAATACTACACAATCAAGCCCAACACTTCACAACTACACTTCACTTCACAACTACGCAGTGAACTCCACAAATACTAACTACACAGTCTACAATTCAATCAATCAACTAATTTAAATGTAAATAACTAGAGATAGAGGGTTATACCATCGACGGGATAACCTATGCGTTGCTCGCTGCTCGTCACGATTAAGCATCGGAGGAGCGTACGTGGCGGTAACACCGCGTATGGTGGTTGTCCACCACATAAAGTGGTAGTTTGGACTTGATAATAGCTAGGCGTGGCCTTGGAAGGCTCAAGGTGGCCTCGTGGTGGTCAAAGGTGGCGGAGCACGGTGGCATCATGCCATGAACAGTGAATCCGAAAATGGTGGGAGTTGCTTGAGGTGGATGAAAGCCATAGAACTTCATGGCAAGCTAGGGAAACATAGATGAAGATGTGGTGGAGTTGTGGTGGTGAGGTGGTGGCCATACGGTGGCTCACGGCTTCGGATCGGCCATTTGAAGTGTATTTCAGCCTTAGAGAGTGAGGGAGAGTGAGAGCTACACATAGCTCCGTTGGCCATGAAATTTGTTGGAGAAGTTCATGGTGATGAGAGGAACAAGGTGGTCATGGTGAAACACCGTGGGTGGCCGTGTACAGTGGTGCACAGCTGTGCAATCGAAACTAAGGCCATGGAGACCCATTGGAGAAGAGTGAGAGTTAGGGAGAAAGAAGGACATGGGGAGGAAGCCCATGACATGATGAATCCGTTGGTGGTGCTTGGTGGCCGTTTTGGCCGTGTATGGTGGCCCTAGGTGGAGGAAATGGCCTTAAGACCCATTTGCTTGGAGGGAGAAAGAGAGTGATTGGGCTGTCGATATTACTCACCAGCAGTGAGGTTGTGGTCGCCGGTGAGGGAGGATCATGCCGGTGTTGGAGGTGGGGCACGGCGGCTGGAGGTGGCGCCGGCTGGAAGTGCAAACCGTGTAGATGAAGTGCACACACAGTGATGAAGAACGGGTTGGACGTGCATGGGGGAGAGGGAGAGGAAAGAGAAGAGAGAGAAGGAGAAGGGAAAAAGTAAAGAGGAAAAGAGAGGGTCCTGGGTATTTTAACTTCAGTCATATGCTTCGAGATCCTCAAACGATCCAACGATGAGTTTAAACACTGATTTGAAAACGTGTAAGTGTTTTATTTAATATAAAATACTTTAATAAAACACTAATAAGAATTCAGGTAGAATATTATTTTATAAACTAAAGTTTATAAAATAATATTTCTTCATCATTATTTAAAATGATAAAGTATCGTTAATTACTCAAAGAGGATAAAATACTTAAATAAACACTGAGAGGAATTAAGATAGATTATTATTTTATAAACTAAAGTTTATAAAATAATATTTCTTCTTCATTATTTAAAATGATAAAGTATCGTTAATCACTCAAAGATGATAAAAACATTTAATTTAAATAAGAGTTTTCAACGTAAAGTTAAACCTCTTAATATTTTAAAACATCTAAAATATTTAATCTAAGTAATTATCTACAATTATAATATTTTTAGAGCTCATTAAAATATTATAATTGTGTTACTTTAAAAGCAAGCTTATCTAATAATATTGAAAATATCTCCTATAGATATTTCCATGATATTTAACATATCCGTAAGATTTAAAATATCTATCTTACTTTGAAACCCGGTGGATAACTTTCGGAACACGCCATCAAGGTACAACACTAAGGATAAGGCTCAGCACGTAAATCGAAACTCGGCATGTATACCGAAACTCGACACGTGGAACGAGGCTCGACATGTTGACTAAAGTCCGACACGTAGATCGAGGCACATACGTAAAGAAGAAGAAAGATGGAGCGGATATCACATTGGATCTAGAGTTTCTCGACTAGATCTAGGCTTTGGTGGGTTTAACGTGATTATGGAGGGTGGTCGACATAGTGGGTAGTTCATGGGTGGCGGCTAACACCGTGTACGATGGCAGTTAGCCACATATAATGGCTATTTACGGTGGTTGAGAGCTATTTGGGCATGCGAGTTGGTGGATCTGGAAAGGGTGGCCATGGGGTTGGTCATGGTAGTCCTTTGGTGGCGGTATGAGGTGGAGCATGGCAGCACCGTGTGTTCAAGGGGCTGGGCTGTGGGTCTTTAAACTAAAGAAAGGGAGAGGGATAGCTGGGGGACTTGACTAGGCATGGAGGAGCTTGGCAAAGGTGTGTTGGAGCTGTAGTGGCATCAAGGTGGTGCACAGTGTGGGCACGGCGGTGGATCTGGCAGTGTGAGAGAGAACCCATGAAAGAGTGAGAGAGGCTGAGTAAGGGGTAGATCGGGGAGAGGGATGGTTGGGTTCGGTGGTTGGGTTCACCAAAGGTTGCTGGGAGGTGGTGCGGTGGCGTGGGGACGGCGTACGACAGTGCATGAAAGAGAACCTGTGAGAGAGCTTGCTCGTGTGAAAGAGAAAGGGAGCTGTCGTGGGGTGGTCGCCTGAATGAAGGTAAGCCGATGCGGTGGTCGTTGACGCTGCAGCGTGATGCATGGCAGGGCTTGGCTAGAGAGGAACTCGGTTGAAAGGGGGAGAGGATTTCCGTCGGGTGCAAGGGGGAGGGAGAAGAGAGAGAGGGAAAGGGAAAAGTGAGGGGGAAGAAGCTAGGAGCTTGGGTATTTAATCATGGCCCTTCATCTAGGATCCCTAACCTAGATCCAATGATGGACAATTAACATTGATTTAAACTAAGTAAATTGAGAGGAATTAAGATAGAAATATAATTTAAACTAAACTTTAGCTTATAAAATATAATCTTTCATCATTAAATAAATGATGAAGTTTTGCTAAATATGTTTAAGAGAATAAAACTATCTAATTAATTAGAGTTTTCAACATAATTTAAATCTCATAATATTTTTTTAGAAACTAAAATCATTTAGATAGAATGGCTTTCTAAAATTATAATATTTTTGGAACTCTCAAAAATATTATAATTGTCTTTCTTAAAATCGGGTTTGGTTCAATAACACTAGAAATACCCCATTAAAAATATTTTCAGTAAAATACAAGAGAGTTTTAAAACACTAGACTAACTTTACAAATCACTTGATATCTTTAAAAACAAGCTATCAAGGTTCGGCACATAGAGAGAGAGAGGAGCGGGTTGTTACAAGGAGACTCGAAGACGTTTGGTGACAGGGTCATAGCAACGATAACATTTTTGAGTTAAGACATAACCAAGAAAACAACATAACCAAGTGTGGGGTTCAAGTCCACACCTAAGTGTCATGCATGCACTAGGAATGGGGCTTTTCTAGAAGAATGTGATGATGAGGAGGATGAAGGGTTTGCATGGTAAAAGGTCGCACACACTCACCAAGATTCTAGAAGAATCTCGGCGGGAAGAGAGGAAGAATAAGTGGGTGGCTAGGGCTAGAGACACTCACACGCCACTTGGTAAGCATGCACACGCCTAACCCTAGGTTTTGGTTTAGGGATTTTGTAAAATGACATACATGCCCTGAAGGTTCATTGAACCAAGACACCAAAGGAGGATGCGAAGAGACTTTTAGGGTTTCAAATGGGGGCAAGAAGATGCCACTTGTCATGCATGATGAAGAATCTTTTGGTTTTCCCAAAGCAAGGCAATGATCATGAGGGAAGTGAAGGGTTTTGGCCAAAGGAAGAGAGCACACTACATGGCGCACATGTATAGGCTCTTTAGCACCCAATGAGGCTTTTGTGTGGAAATTGAGGGGCATATAAAAGGGGTAAAGGCAAAATCCCAAGGGTCTTTTCTTTTGGGTGCCATTTTGGTTTTACACTTGCATCTCTCGATTCTCTCTTACACAACCAACCTAGGAGGGACTTGTCTCTTCACTGTCTCACATTTTCAAACATACTTTCCCACACTTTCTCTTCAAACAAACGTCATTTCCATCTCTCTTATCTCTAGTCACAAGCAAGGAAATAAGTTAAGAGCCACATTTTCAAGGAAGGAGTCGCATGGTACAACCCTAACTCCCACTACCCACACACACATGCATACGCTCAAACACAAGGGGTGATGGGGTCTCAAGGGGCTCCATTTCAAGGGAGACACCACCACCACACACAAACATTTGATCTTACTCTTAAACGTCTTCTTGGAAGAAACTAGGGTTTTCCCTAGGGAGAGGCCGGAAATTAGAAGTTGTAATCTTTATCCTATTTCCAAGGAATCTCGGCCATGATGCACATTATGCACATCACAACTATGTCATGCACACACTCACATGCCTAAGATCTAACCAAGGTCAAGGGGAAACACGACCATCTTTCAACCAAGGGCTTCTAGGCTGAATGCTTGGAGTGCCTCCATGAGCAAGAAAAACCCTAGTAACTCCACACACGTTGGATTAGGGTTTTGTTTTCTTGTTTCTAATTAGTTAAATCAATATTTTTACAGCTTACTTGATCATGTTATATTGCTTTGGATAATATTTGTATAGCCGTGTAAACTTTACATTTTCATGTGCCATCATATCAAATAACTAATTGGTTATAATCTCTTGTTATGTGATGCCTTAATCGAATTTGCATGTTCTTGCTACGTTTACTTGTTCATGATGTTTTCGAGTATGTTTAGAAATATTGGTTCAATTTCTTTGTTATAACATGTTTTTGTAAGTCTCAAATGACCCAGCCATGTATATGTTCTCAGGTTTAAGGTATTACTCTTCTAGTTTGATATGCCTCGAATGCTATTGCCTATGTTTGTGAACTAAGTGTTCGACCGTTCTAATATTTTCAAGCCATAACATGAGATGTTTAATGTTGTATCATATGATTACATGATTCTCGACATTTACATGTTCGCATGATGCATTAGAAAAAAGGTGTTACAAGTTCATGTCATGCATTTGGGTTGTGTACTATTTTTCAAAGAAAAAGGTCTATACATGTTTTATCATGACACCAAATCCTAAGGCTGTGGAATGTCCTATGGAACCCTTATGTCCACTCTGGAATGCATAAATTTGAGTGGTAGCCCCTGGGTTGACAAAATATTGTCAGTGTACCTCAAATGGATTCTTGTGAAAATGATATCGAAGCAGGGTAGCACCTAAAGCTAGTAGGTACCACATCTATTTATTTGCGGTGAAGGAAAAATGGCAAACTGCCGCATGGTTATGATGTAGTCATCTCAGTCATGTGGACCATTGGATGATGCAGTAATTAATGGGGAACCAACGGTGCATAGGAGAGCCTTGAGGTATCCAAACTACATGTTACAAGAAGTGAACAACGCAATGAATTAAAGATGTGTTATATGTATATTGTTAAATGTGAAAAATGAAAAGATGTTTTATGGAAAAGTCAAATTGCAAGAACCAAGTTTTGTGTCAAGTACATGTCCATGTATTCATTTCATAGTTTGCCTTTATATGCCTATGTTATCTATTTATGTTGTTTGTTTACTTACTAAACTTTCTCAAAATCTCACCATGATAGTTCCACTATCACTCCCAACCCGAAATGATAGAAGTTGTTACAAGACAGGAGACCATATATAGGGAAGCGTAAGAAGCCAGCACCCTGGATAGTCAAGGAGGCCTTGAAGAGCCCTAAGCACTTGGCAAAGCCATCCCTAGTGGAGAGGCTAAAATCCATTGATCAGTCATAACTAAAGTGATGCAGATCTTTGAGGAGCTGAGAAAGATAATCAACAAGGATAAGGCAAAAGAGAGAAGGCCTTGTAGGATTTTGAGATGGATCTTAAAAACTTGTAGTCAAAAAGGAAATTATGCTTTACTTTTGGAGATCCCTAATGTAACAGTCCGCTAGAAATTCAATGGTAGAATTTCTATAGACTTGAGAAACCTCGTGAAAACTCCGTAAGGTTTCACGAATCGGCTAATCGCAAAGGTTTTAGTCTGTCAACATAATCAGTGTTATCACTCACTATAGTGGCAGAAATGTGATTTTAATTGCTTGAGGTAGTTAGAAGTGTCAGAATATGTTATGGTCTATGCCACTAGAATCAGTTGAATATTTAGGATTTTTCAGTACTAAGTTTATTACGCCTTTTTTTGGATTAAATAGTAACCTCGATAAGCATACTAAGTACAGTGTTTTCAAAATCACAGTGTGGAATGTCCAAATTAGGTTAGAGAATGTTTATTTGGAAATCTGACAAGATCTTAACCACACATAGTAAATAGTATTAGACACTTGGCACAAAGAGGAACCATTAGATGTATTTGTGAAGGAAATCAAGGTGTAAGATCACGCCACCTAAGAAAAACATTTTTCATCTGATCAGCCAAATTGAGCCAGATCAAAGAGGGTTTCAACCCTAGTGAAACCCTAAATGGTTGAAATCCAATTGAAACCCCAAAAGCTTGGTTGAAACTGAAACCCTAAACAGTTTCCCTAAACCCTAAATTGGCCTTCAAACCCTTTTTGATCCAATTTCTAGCATTGTGTTTAATTACTTGATTAAATCACTTCCACATGCTATTAATTTCTCAAATTCTTGTTATGACATCATTATCCAACCTTTCAAACCTTGGAAATTTGATTGGGCCAAGAAAAATTGGATTTGAACTTGATAGCATCTCAAACCCTAACCAAACCCCCTTTAAACTCCAAATTGAAGCCCACTTGGTTGAGGCCCACCAAGGCCCATGAATTTGGCCACCTTGGCAAGGATTCTTGGAGAAGTTTCCTCCCCCACATGGCAGATCATCCACTACCCTTGGCTACACCCAATAGTGCCTTCATGAGTAGGAGAAACCCACCCCATCAACCTCCATACCTCACAGCTTCTGCAGGCTGTCCTCTCCCTTCACTATTCTCCACTTTATGTCACATATCTACCTCCAAAAAATGGTCATTCAGGTCCATATCTTCCCCCTACAGAATTCTTGAGTCGTGCAAGTCACACTTACTTCCCTTTCATCACTTCTTCACCCGTTCTTAGAGAGAAACCCAAAAGAACTCTCTCGGGCAGATTTCTGTGTGTTTTTACGTGGAGATTTTTGACCTTCTGTAAGTATTTTCACACAATTACTCCTTCATAAAAGTTGTTCCTCTTTGAGTATAGTTTCCTTAGATATTATTCGTATCATTACATGGTCATTTGGTCAGTCAAAAGTATTTTTAACCATGGAAAGGTCATTCTGGGCGTGAATCTGGAGAGTATGTTATGTTTTGGAGTTTTTGACCAAGCTAATGGACATATCTTGGTTTGAAAATTTTATGGAGTGTTGTTAGCATGTGTTTAAGAGTGTTAATTGAGGTTTTGTTGCATGACTAAAACTTTTGATGATAGATTTGCTTAGATCTAGAAACTTGAAAACTGGAAGTGGCAAAACAATTTTTATTTGGAGAAAGTTTGAATATTTCGAAATTTGATCTTACTCTAAAGGTTTTGATATTTATATATGATGATCCTAAGTCTCTTAGTTTCATGTTAGGATGTTATTTTGAAGATATTTAGTATTAGTTTCAAAGATATGATTTTTCTATGCAAGAGGATTTCGGTTAGGCCTAAGATTTGATGTTTTCTGGATTAGATCCATGTTTTATTGATTCTTAGCCATGTGATTTTAAGTTTGATATTTGGATCCTATTTAAGACACATTCTTAAACCATGTGATGCTTTATTTCGAAGATCTCACTTTCTTAAGCCATTGATCAAGGGATTTATCAAAGCTAGTTGAGGAAAAAGTTGTAGTTTTTGGACTAAGTGTAAACCGAAAACTCCAAGTGTTATTTTGTGATTTTGGTGACTTTAGTTTGATGATTTAAAGCATGGTTGATCTTAAGATGATGTTATGAATATGTTAGAAGTAAGATTTGATTTTTGGAATTCTTGGAGATATTTTGATTTAGGGTCAAAGCTTGTGATTAAGTGTTTGGATCTTTTTACAAAAAGTTTGGTGTTGATTATTAGTTTTTTCTAAATTGATGTTTTAAGTATGGTTGTAAACTTAGAATAGGAAGATTTTTGTTGCAAATTTTGGTTTAAGCATGAGTTTTGAAGTTGGAAGGAATTGCAACAAAAATCAAGAGAAATGGCCTATGGATGTTTCGGCCATAGTGTGTTTTCTATAATTGTGTTTTGTTTTAAATTTTTCTAAGTTGATGTTTGAGTTTAGGACAAAATTTGCATGAGGAATGTAAATTTTGAAAATTTTTTGGAGTTAGGATGTGAAATCCTTAAGTTAGGGGTAAGATGGTCATTTTTCCACATGTGTAGGGTAAAATGGTAATTTTACTCTAAGTTATATCATTTACACATTTCTAATTATTAGTGATTAAATGTCTAACTTTTAGAATACCTTCTTACAGTTCATTGTGTTTCGTGCTTTATTCTCGTAGAACGCGACGATCAAGGTAAGTTAGCTTCTAACTTACTATCAGTTTACTGTGTATATATGATGAGTAAGGGAACTACAATTTATGTATGTATGTTATCATATATGCCACGTCATTACATGTTTATCTGTTACACATGATTTATTCTTTTATGAATATTTATCTGTTACACAATCTATTCTGTTATGTAATGTTGTATGTTAAAAGTATGCCAAGTTAAGTATGACATATGTTACATGTATGTCATATCATTTAATATTCACTGTTGCAAGTATGTCTCGTCAAGTATGACATCTGTTACATGTTCGGTCATGTTACGAAGTGTTTCCATCTCAAGTAAGTCATGTCTTTCAAGTTATGTTTAAGTCAGTTATGTCTAGTATACTCGTGATGTAATCATTATGATTGTCTGAGCATCTCCACTTGTAATTCACACGAGGTACTTTTGGCGAAATCATTTTGATTGTCAAAGTGTCATTCAAATTCAGTTATATAGATACTCCTAGTGTAATCATTCTGATTGTTAGGGTATCTTATTTAAAATACTCGTGATGGAATCATTCTTATTGTTAGGGTATCTTATTTAAAATACTTGTGATGGAATCATTCTGATTGTCAAAGTATTACTAGGTACTCCTGGTGTAATCATTCTGATTGCTAGGGTACGTGTTTTAAGATACTTGTGATAGAATCATTCTGATTGTAAGAGTATTACTAGGTACTCCTGGTGTAATCATTCTGATTGCTAGGGTACGTGTTTTAAGATACTCGTGATGGAATCATTCTGATTGTCAAAGTATTACTTGGTACTCCTGGTGTAATCATTCTGATTACTAGGGTACGTGTTTTAAAATACTCATGATGGAATCATTCTGATTGTCTGAGTATCTCTGATGGAATATGTTGGGCAGAATCATTCTGATTGTTCACTATTCCTAATGAAATGATTAGCGGAATCATTTTTTATTGTCAGAATTCAAGTCCAAGTTCATGTTAAGTAAAGAAGCAAGATTCCAAGTTTATGTTAAGTCAAGTTTCAGATCAAGTGCATGTTAAGTCAAGTTTTAGATCAAGTTCATATTATGTTATGCTATGCTCACGTACATGTTATGTTCATGTTCACGTTAAGTTTCAAGTTCATGTTCATATCATGTTATGTTCACGTTTATGATATGTTCAAGCTCACATTCATGTTATGTTATGTTCATGTTTACGTTATGTTTCAAATTCACGATTCTGTCATGTTATGTTCACGTACATGTTATTTTCAACTTCACGTTCATGTTATGTTATGTTCACGTTCACATTATGTCTTAAGTTCACGTTTATGTCATGTTATGATCAGGTTTATGTTAAGTTTAAGTTCATATTTATGTTATGCATGTTCACGTTCATGCTATTTTCAAGTCTATATTATGTTTCAAGTTCATGTTCATGTTATGTTGCTAGTCCATGTTATGTTTTAAGCTCAAGTTCAGTTCACGTTTAAGTTCAAGTTATGTCAGTTATGTCATGCTATATGTCAAATTATATTATGCTTACTTACAACTTTAATTATGCATTCATGCTTTTACTGCCATGCATGCATCATTAACCTGTGTGGAGGTTTTATGTTAACTTGTTGAGATTTGTAATCAAATCTTACTGTGGTAGTCCCAACTACCATTCCCCCCCAAATGGTAGATCTTGTTACAGGATCCGATGGAGAATTGGAATCCGACCAACTGAACACAGTCGACTAGGCTACGGTGCGATGTCGACGATGGCATAGTATTTAACTTAGGTTACTACTTGTACTTTTGGAGTTGTATCTCAAGTACTCTTTTGATCACAACCATTTTGGACTAGTGTGGTGATCATGGCTATTTAGTATGCCTTTATGTATGTAGTATGTTTCAAGTATTTGGGATATTTTTAATTTGGTGCATAGTATTGGTAAAGAAAAAAAAATTATCCGCTGCAAATATTACATAATGCTAGATGTATGTTAGGAATATTGCATCTTATATGTTATGAACGGGGGCAGGTAACCTTGTGTTGCATGTCTTGACGCTTCAGATGTCTGTTCAATCCCAAGCGGAATTTGGGGGCGTCACACCTAATGTTTTTGGGAGATTTCATAACACTCTTTATTTTGAAGAAATTTAAACAATGAAATCTTTTGGCATGTTTAGCTTTTATGGTACCAGGATATTTTGCAAAATTGCTCTAAATCTTACTTAGATTTACATGAATTTCTACTACAATTTATTGCATACTGCTAGAGTACAATAGTTGCATTTCATCTTAACTGTCATGTATGTAGCCTTGAATTATATGTCCCAACACTTCAGTTGTCATCCAATCCTAGGCAAGGGCTAGGGGCATCACACCATTCAAGATGATTAATAGATATGCAACCGAGACTACTTTCAAGACATGCGTTCAAATCTAAACCAACATGTACATTCTTAAGTTCAACCTCATATAACTCAATCAAATCTTCATTCTCATGCCATAAATAAAAGCCTAACATGTTAACCTATCACCCAACAAAAAGATAAGGTAGGGTTACTCACCAAACAGTAGCCTTTGAGATACTCAAGAGTCAATTCCCTCCAAGGTGCTCACTCTAGCTTCATGGTTTTACTCCTCTCTCACACTAAGAGTGTTTTTCTGTCAAGAAGACTAAGGAAATGCTTGAGGAAGGTGTGGCAAGAAGTGAGGGATGAAGAGTGGTATTTATAGGCTTCAGTTGAAGAAGGTGGAGGTGCAAATGGATGGAAGGCTACACAGTTTTACTGAAGTGAGGTGAGTGTGATTGGTGGAGTGCATGCTTGGGTTTCTAGCTCGAATAGTTGAACAACTCACTTGATTATCCCATGGAAAATGACTATATGAATGCCACTGGTGCAGAGGTTGAATGATTTCTAGAGTTGGAACAAGAATCACATAATTTCTATAATAGAAATTGAATGCATGGCTTGTGGTTTTGGCTTTCCAAAGCTGTCCAGTTTTGATCATCATTTGTCCTATCTTTGTGGTCTATTTTGATCAAAGATTAAACACTATTTGAGTAGCTTTTCCATGTGTGTATTGATGTATGAATGGTTTCCATTTGGTTTAGCTTGAGAAGAAAGTGAAGAGAGGGTTGAATGGGCATAAATTAAGCCAAAATGAGCACATGGTTTAACACCAAAGTGTCCATTAGTTTTGATCATTGTTTGGGCAGAATCCTAAGGTGTCATGAGGGTGGTTTTATGAAATTTTTCTAGAGATAGAGATAATGCTAATGGCATGTGAAGAGGGCTGAGTTTGTTATAGAAAATGTTTGGAAAAACCAATGGAGGTTTCAGCTACATGCTTTGTGATGACCCGTTTTTACGTGTGTTTTCACTAAAGAAGTGTTTTTAAGTTAATGAATATATTGGTTTATTTATTTTAAATTAATGTATTTTAATTGGTTTTTAATTTATTTGATGTTGTGTTTAATTTATTTTAGTCGTTTTATGGTTTTTAAAATCGTTTTCGTCGGGTTAGTTTTTGGATTCCGGAAGTGAGGATTGGACCCCATTTTTTTTCTCCATCTTTTCTTTTCTCTTTTTTCTTTTTCCCTTTTTCCTTTTTTCTTTTTCCTTTTCTTTTTCTTTTCCTTCTTTTCTTTTTTCTTCTTTTTCCTTCTTCTTTCTTCCCTTCCCGCACACGACCTCTCTCCCTCTCCCTCCGTCCGTTCCTTTAGCCCACCCAGCCGGCGCCACCTCTAGCCACTGTGACCCACCTCCACCTCCGGCATATCCTTCCCTCACTGGCGAGCTCTACTGCGCCGGTGGTGTGCTACGCCGGCCACCCAATCTCTCTCTTTTCTCCTCCAAACAAATAGGTCTTCAAGCCTTTTTCTCCTCTTTGAGCCACCATACACGGCCAAATCAGCCACCAAGCACCACCAATGGATTGACCACATCAAGGGCTTCCTCTCCATGTCTTTCTTTTCCCCTAACTCTCTCTTTTTCTCCGATGGGTCTCCATAGCTAGAGTTTCGGTTGCACCACCGTACGCCGCCGTACATGGCCACCCATGGTGTTTCACCACCACCATCTTGTTCCTCTCATTACCATGACGTTCCCCAAGAAATTTCATGGCCAACGGAGTTGTGTATAGCCCTCACTCTCCCTCACTCTCCAAAGCCGAAATTAGCTTCAAGTGTCCGACCCGCCGCCGTGCGCCGTCACCCACTGCCAAAAATCACTTCCTCTAGCTTCATAAACATCTCAAGGCCATTCCCTATCAATTTCGTGTCTTGGTTTGTCCCCGTTCGAAAGTGGGTAATTTATTACCCACGGCCACAGTGTAAAATACACTGTTACGTTGCTTTTTCTCCGCCGTTTGCAACGCCGTGAGCTTTCAAAAAATACTGTATAGCACTGTAAGTATTTTTCAAACTCTACTTTTAGATTTAAATGTATTTTTCTCTTACAATAAATTATCTGGTTGGTTGGTTGATTCCGGACTAAGTCCGAGGAGTTCGGGGGTCAGATGGATTGAGGACGGAGTTTATTGGTTGATGTTGATATTTGTTTGAGATATTTGTGCCTTGATGTTTGCATTGTATAGTGCACACACTTTCATGTTTAAAAAGGGAAAACCGGGTTTTCGTGTAGTTGCATGCATGTACATGTGTTTGTAAATGAAAACTGAGCTTGTAAGTGAGAAATGATTTATGGTATATGTGAACGATTGGATTGACTGGTTTGAGTCAGAGGCACGTGTAGGGACGGTGGTAAGCAGGGACGGTGGTAGAATCCCGCCTATGGTGGTGAGTAGGCACGGTGGTAAGCAGGGACGGTGGTAAAATCTCTCCTGTGATTCCCGCCTACGGTGGTGAGTAGGGATGGTGGTAGAATCCCGCCTGTGATTCCCGCCTACGGTGGTGAGTAGGGACGGTGGTAAGCAGGGACGGTGGTAGAATCCCGCCTGTGATTCCCGCCTACGGTGCATGCGTAGGGATGGTGGTGAGCAGGGATAGTGGTAGAGTCCCGCCTGTGATTCCCGCCTACGGTGCACGCGACGTAGGGATGGTGGTAGAGTCCCGCCTGCGATTCCCGCCTACAGTGCTATGAGGGATTGGTTATTGGGCCATTTTTCTGGGAAAATGGCGAGATTGGTTTATGGGTCATTTTCTGGGAAAATGGCGAGGATGTGTTGAGGCTTTGTGATCCATTTTCTGGGAAAATGGTGGTTTATTGATTTGGGCCATTATCTGGGATAATGGCGATGACTGGTTTTAAAGGTTATGTTTTTGGGCCAAATGAGTTTTTGGCATGCGTGGAAAAAATGTTTTTTTATGGGACATGTGCGTTGCATTCTTTCATGCATTTTGTTTGAGTTATAATATGTTTTTATCTAGTGGTATTAGGATTTTACTTATCTGCGGCACCATTTTTAGTACCGTAGATTTTGGTGCAGAGTTCGAGGAAGAGGAGGAGGCTGAGCCCGAGGATGCGGCTCCGCCGGAGTACTGAGTTGGAGTCTATGCTTTGTAGTTGGCTTTGAAACTATATTTGTAGTTTGTAATATTTTATGTATGATTTGAACAACTTTGTATTAAACTAAGAAAACTTCTGGTACTTAGTTATATGACTTTGCTATCCGCTGCGTGTCGCTTCGTGCACATTTGTTGCTTACACACACTTGGCACTCGTCGATAGGATGGTGACCCGTATTGTCACCATCCAGATGTCTCGATTTCCCCGTGTCCGTGCGTGGGGATTTGGGGGCGTCACATGCTTCACTTCCTAAGTAGAACAGTTTCCTACTTTGAGTGATTATGGGAGCTGTTCTTGGCTCCACATTAGGTCTGGATTTTATAGGTTTAGGTGATATGATAAGGATTGAATGGGTTCCAGAAAAGATCATTAGAAAGTGGTTGAAAAGCCCAAGGTTTCAATGGCTTGTTCTATGGGTGCATTGGTTGCACTTCATGTGCTGATTGGTGAGCTTCAATGGTATTGACATGCCTTTTCTTCAAATGAGCTGGATTTGTTTACTATTCTAGGGTTGCCTAAGAGTGACGCAACATAGGAGGAAAAGCCGAAAATTTCAAATAAAAATCATGAAGAAGAGAACTAGAAGAAAGCTTGGTAAGTCATCATATTTAAGTTACTATTCATGGCAATGATGAGGGGTTTTGGAAATATAAACCTAAACCCAAGTTAGAGATCTAACCATGGTCGAAAAACAACCCTAAAGGCATTTGGGATGGTTTCAAGAGAGAGAAAACCAACAGTTTGATGTCAACATGCTCTATTTGCAATAGTGAAATAAGAGTCCTAAGCTTTGTCTTCAAGTGTTTAAATCTCTTTGGGCCACATATTTATAAGGATTTAAACCATTATGTGGGCCTTGAAATGGGCCTTTCCTGTCCTCAATAGCTCACTAAGTTGAGCCTTAGTCTTGGGTCTCCCAAAGTTGGGCCTATAGTCTTGGACCTATCCTTGACCCTCTATCTTATTAAGCTTGGACCTTTATTATAACCAACTGTGGGCCTCCTTCAAATTCATCTAATTCACTTAGCTTGCTATGGACCAAATTCCAAGCCCATTAATGTAGCGAGTTTCCTTCATGCCACTTGTCATCCTATTATTGGCCTCTTGGCAGTTATTTCCTCAAAAATCTACATTGCTCTAAAATTCTAAGGAAAATACTTACTAAACCAATGGTGGAAGTTATTTTGTCAAATCATGATCCAAAAGTTATCTTTCTTTAAGGATCCTAACTTCCACTTGACTATGGTCATGGGATACTATTGTCTAATACTAAGTTGCCTTTAGGTGGGGTGTTACATCATGATAGTGTCACTAAGGTTTTGCTCATTAGAACAATAGATTTTGATATAAATGTAAGCCACACTACAAGGAATGTGATCTTTTCCGGCGTTCTTGCTATTGATGCAATTATAATTGATAGAAATATGCTGAAATTACGACGACATTCAAATCGCCGTTGAATTATCGCACAATCTTGGAATATGGGCGCCTTTGAACATTGTTATGTCTTATTGCAGTGGATTTGATAATGTTGCAACAAATTTTTGCTGTTGCAAAAAAATCCATAAATGCAGCGCGTCAATTAACGTCGGTTATTGTGGTTATTGCGGCAATTTTAAAACAAACCACTGTTAAATATGATGATATTTCCGTTCGTACCTCACGCTTTTCCCCTTCATAATTCCCACCATTCAAGGTCACGAGAATCTCATTGATGTTCCCATCTCCATTTCCCATTCCCGAAAGGAACACTACGTATATTGTTGCATTTTCGTGTTTTCTTCTTTGGGCATCTCCAGACCTATTGTTCCCTCACAAGGCCACCACCATCAATCATCTCTCTCGCAGAAAACACAACAAATTTTGAGGTAATTTGCAACCTTTAAGTTTCGGCTAGCTGTTAGGGTTTCTGCAATTAGAGTTTCAAATATATTGAGGATTTATTTCTCCTACCCTACATCTAGTTGTGAATTTCAATTATTCAAAATTATGTGATTTGGGACAGGGTTGGAAGAAGGGTTGTTGTTTGGGGATATGTATGAACCAGCGTGTTCCTATCCACAGAATCTTACTGTCCATTTCCATCAAATCCTGAATGACGGCCATACTACTTGAGTTTGTTAATCTTAAAGGTATTGCACTTCCCTTGCTTAAACTAGTGAAGCAATCAGTTTGTCATTTTTTTGTGCATATAGTTTCGGCATGTATTTTGTACTTGTATTCGTATATTTGTAGACTTGCAATTTCAAAGGTAAGAACCATAACATACAGGGCCAATCTTGGAAAGAAATTAAACCTTAGCCCAACAATAGTTTCTAATCAGACTCATTTGTTATATAGAAATGATGGCTAATCCAATATATCATTATTTTGTGTGTTGGTTTACTCTAACTATTTATAACTTCCATGGAGATTTCGAAACTGCATTAAGATTTAAGGCATGAGTTCTCTCCCTTGGTAGGTTATTCTATTAAGTTAAATACGTAATCTACTATATTTTATCATATCTCAAGAGTTGAAATTCTGTTATAAATTTTAATATCTCCATGGTTTTGGGTAAATTATTTCCATAATGTAACCCCAATTTGACCCATAAACACTTCTTGCACTAATCTATGCAAGTTAAGTCATGCTTGTATATTATTTCTTCCCACTTGTAAAATCCCATGAATAGGTAGCGAATGCATGCCTATAGGCCTCAACTTATTATCAACTCTTCTTATAAGCATGCTTTTTTACAAGGGAAGCAGAACAGATTCAGGAGAATTACTATCATCAATGAATTACATGGGATTTCTAATCACTTCCACTTTAATGGCCTTTGATCAGGACTGAACAAAGCTCTTGTTGGCCATCAAGTAGTAGCCTCAGTTTAGGTAGGTGAAACAACAACTTCCGGAAAAAGCTTGAATTACTAATTTCTATGCTTAGCCTGCTACATATTTAGTGAGGAAGCAATTGGCCAGAGATGGTGATCTCATTTTCTTTTTTCACGTTCTTCATCGATTCCCAAGATGGACACAATTCAACCACATCAGGCTAGTGGACTTTTTCCAATTAATTATGCATTTACAAAACTAGTATGAAGGCTAGAATTACTAAACACATACTACTTGCAGTACTTCAAGTGAAAAAAATGTCCAATGACTTGAAGTTCTACACCTTAAATATTCATTCCCACCAGATTCCATTAATATATTTTTGTCTTGGGATGGAGAATATACCAACCGATTCAGTTTGCCATTCTTTAGCCTTTCCCCCTAAATAATTGCCCTTAAACTGCCAGATATGCCTATAAAAGTCTTTTGCGATGGCTTCGAATATAGGTTATGCTTTCGAAGCAGACATCATGCATATAACATGTTGCTTTGTCATTGTATCCCAAAACATGAACATTCGCTACATGGTGATTTTCAACCTTCTCCTGTTTGATTTAATTCATAGTTGGCATGCCTGAGGAAATCCTATAACACACAACATCACAACCTCACCCAATAACTAGCTATATTCAATATCAGATTTAATGTATGGTTCGATATGGACTTTTCCAAACTAATAGTTTTCATTATTCCCTTAATTGTTTGGGTTGTCTCTTTCAACTTTGAAGGGCTCATGCTTATAACTGCATTTCGTAGATGACTTTAACTGTGTTGCCCTTGTCATGAAGAAGCACTAATTATGTCACTATTTTGTGTGACTAGATGGATAGAAGTTGGATGCACCTGAATGATAGACTTATGTCAACAGAGTATGCTGAAGGGGTTGAACAGTTCCTGACAATAGCTCGCGCGAACGCAACGAGCACTAACCGCACCCGTTGTCCTTGCCATTCGTGCTATAACAATATCTTCCTCCCTATACCTGAGGTGGAAACCCACTTGTACCTAAATGGGATTAATCCAAATTACAACCCTTGGATATTTCATGGGGAAGACGAGATTCTGGATGTTAGTGATGACAATTAGTCCTCATCACCTAGTGATGAAGACGAATATATTGATGACATGGAGCATATGTTAGGAAGGCACGCTCATGGATACGTTAGACGATTTTGCCAAACCTAGAGGTCAGCCACCTCTAGGCGAGCCAACCCCTTCATTCTCATTTGACAAACAATTAGATGATGCACGACGTCCACTTTACCAGGGGTGTAAACAGTTTTCAAAGCTCTCCTTCATTGTGAAGTTGCTTCATATTAAATCCATTGGTGGTTGGTCGATAAAGTCCTTTGATCTCCTCCTGAAGTTGTTGAGGTCTACATTTCCAGACACTCATTTCCCTCGTTCTTATGAAGAGTCACGGTCATTGGAGCGGGGTTTAGGATTTAAATACCACAAAATACATGCTTGTCCTAATGATTGCGTGTTATTTTGGAAAGACAATGCAAATATGAATGAATGTCCAAAATGCAAGGCCCCTCGGTGGTTGCCCAATACATATAGAAACCGTTTAATCCCTCAGAAGGTGTTGCGTCATTTTCCTTTAAAGTCGAGGTTGCAACGACAATATATGTCAGCTAAGATTTCAACCTATATGAGATGGCATAAAGAGCAACGAGCTAGTGATGGTGGTACTATGAGGCATCCAGCCGATTCAGTCGTTTGGACTACTTTCGATAATGATCATAGATGGTTTGCTGCAGATGCTCGCAATGTTCGGCTTGGTTTAGCGAGTGATGGTTTCAATCGTTTCAACAACCTTGCAAAACCGTATAGTATCTGGCCCGTTATCCTCGTGCCGTATAACTTGCCTCCGTGGTTCTGCATGGAAGAGCAATTTTTCATCACATCTCTCATTATTCCTAGCCCAAAATCACCTGGTAATGAGATTGATGTATACTTGCAGCCCTTGGTAGATGAATTGAATGAGCTTTGGGATAATGGGGTGCATACATATGATGCATACAAGAAGGAAACTTTTAGATTGCATGTGACTTTACTATGGACAATAAACGATTTTGCCGCATATGGAAACCTGTCTGGCTGGTCAACTAAAGGGAAATTAGCTTGTCCTTCATGCAATGCTAATACAGATTCTATGTGGTTGACCTTTGGCCGTAAGCATTGCTACATGGGACATCGTCATTTTTTACCACCAAACCATGTATGGCGGAAGAAAAAATCTTGTTTCAACGGAAAGGATGATCACCGCATGCCGCCAAGGTTATTATTAGGATTGGATATTCTCCATCAACTCAGTCTTCTTAGGGACGTGGAATTTGGCAAAGGTCGGAAGAAGAGAAAGCGGACTGCTGAAGAGTTGAACTGGACCAAGAGAAGCATTTTCTACAACTTACTGTATTGGTCCTCACTTCAGCTTCAGCATAATCTTGACGTAATGCATATTGAAAAGAATATTTGTGACAACATACTCAGCACCCTAATGAACATTCCTGGAAAAAGTAAAGATAATATTAACTCTCGCCATGACCTTGCAAATTTGGGTATAAGAAAGGAACTTCATTTGTCACATCAAGGTGACCGGTGTGTAATGCCGCATGCATGTTTTACACTAAATGGCGATGAGAGGAAAATGTTTTGTGAGTGGTTGGTTGATGTCAAATTTTCAGATGGGTTCGCGGCAAATATTTCAAGATGTGTAAATGTTCGTGATTGCGAAATAGTAGGGATGAAAAGTCATGACTATCACATTTTCTTGCAGAGACTACTCCCTATTGCAGTCGGGGGGTGTTTGTGAGACGATGTTGCTTTGCCCTTGATAGAGCTTAGTCAGTTCTTCAAAGAGATTTGCGCACGAACTCTAAGTGTGGATTGTTTGTCAAGGCTTGAAAGTGATATTGTCCTCATTTTAGGCAAGTTGGAGATGATTTTTCCCCCGTCATTCTTCAATATCATGGTCCACCTAGCACTCCATTTGCCCCGTGAGGCGATGCTTGCCTGACTAGTGCAATATAGATGGATGTACCCATTTGAGCGGTTTCTTGGAAGATTTAAGCGATATGTTAAGAATAAGGCTCATCCAAAAGGATCAATAGCGGAAGCATACATTCATCGAGAATGCTTGACATTTTGCTCAATGTATCTCGACAATATTGAGACGAGATTCAATAGACCGGACCGCAACATTGATGCTTTGGAGGAGGATAGGATAGATGGATTTAGCATTTTCACACAGAAGGTCCGTCCCATGGGTGTGGCATCACCTATTCAATTAGATCCAATACTATTGACTTCAGCTTGTTGGTACATGCTTAACAACTACACCGAGATTGCTGCCTATATAGAGTACGCATCTTTTATATGCTCTTAATATTTTGTGGTATATATAGATTTTTGAATTTAGTCAGGTGTTTAAGCCTGCCGCACATCTTTTGTGGTTATTGTTGTCGAACAATTTTAAGAAGAAATGATGGTGACCATATTATGTGCAGTGAGCACTATCGAATATGTAAGGAAAAGAATCCAATGCATGCCGATGGAATGCATCGAGTAGAGTTCCCTGCATGGTTCAAGAAACGTGTATGTAACATGGACTTACACTTGAATCATCAATTCTAACTATTCTCAGTATTTACCCATAGTACTACAGTCCATGCATAATTACATGCTTATTAATGGTGTAGATTGTGATTTTCCAGGTTCAAACTATGCGTGAAGATACCCCTACTGAAGTAGTCGATGATCTATATGCCTTAGCTTGCGGCCCTGAATCTCAGATTAGATCGTACGCTGCGTGCATCGTGAATGGTAAAAGGTTCCACACAAAGCATCGAGAACAACATCGCAGCATTCAAAATTCTGGTGTTATGGTAACTAGTGATGAGCAAGCAAATAATTTGGAGTTCTATGGTGTTCTAAATGATGTTGTAGAGTTACATTATATGGGATGGCGTCGAGTGTACTTGTTCCAATGTGACTAGTTTGACATTGGTGATCGAAGACGAGGTGTCCGAGTGGATTCACATATGACTAGTGTCAATGTTGCCAGGACATGGTACAAAGATGAACGCTTTGTTTTGGCATGCCAAGCTAAACAATGTTTCTATGTCAAAGATAGAAGGGTTAAAGGTAGTTGGTATGTCGTACAAAAGTTCACGAATAGGAATGTATATGACATCCCACAAGTGCATTTAAACGAGGTTCATGAAACATCATCAAGTGACGGTGAGGCATATCAAGATGAGGAATCTGAAAGTTTCCCAATAAATGTTGACTTTGATGATGTTGGAGTGGCAAGTCCACTCCATAGGCCTGATATACAACCTTTTGAGTTTGATGCATCAAGATTAGTTGGATCATCTGGACAGCCACAAGTTGGAGATGATTTTATAGATGACGCAGAGCCTGAGTCAGGTTCAGACAGTGGTGTTTCCGATCATTCAAGTCCAGTTCTAGAGGAGACGGATTCTGATGATGATTTCCTATCTGACTCGGAGTAGTCATTTTTTACCACATAAATTACATGAAGAAGCCATTTATTCTCATTGAACTAGCACCTGTATAGTTTTCCCCATTTCCTTTCTAAACTTCATTTACTACACAAACACGTGCCTCTATCTTGGAGGGTTATATGATGATATGTATTAACATACACTAGTTTTACTGTTAATTTGACTATGATGAGCTCGTGCTTCTTGTATGTTATATCTAACATTCATTTGCAACCAATTTATGCAGATTTATTAGTAACAGGTTGGTGGTATTATTTGCAAAAAGTTAAAGTTGATATCCCTTTCTGCCGTTAAATGGTAATCTAGTGTACCATCCAGCAAAATGTGGACATTGCGGCAGGCATTGCAACAGTATCGAGTGGGATTGATAAAGATATCCTTTTACACTATTTAGTTATTTAATCTACAGTAGCTAACATTGGAACCAAATTTATAATGGAACTCTCTCTCTAACATAGACACACACTCATATTGTGTGTCTTGTATGACTACTAGGTCAAATTTGGTGTATTACCCAAGACTAGAAAATATTAGGTGTGCCTTATATATTATATATATGTATATTATTGTTTATATAATATACATTTAATTTACCCAACAGTCTTGCCACCTATCTGGGTCCCTCGCATGATAATTTGTTGACTCTAGAGCATGTCTGGACAACAAGTGTCAATTTGACTATGACTTATTTATCATGAGCACAAGTCCACTACCAATCAGATGCACTTTCTTGAATGAGGAAAAAATGACAAATTATCTATGTGTGATTGATATGGGATGACACCATTACAAAGCAGATGGGTACTGTCAAATAAGGATATGGGAAATAAATTACTCTATTAACTTTTGAATGACTTGTAACAAGCTAGTCAAGCCGAATTCTTAATATGCACTTTGCTTAGATGGGCAATATATAGGTCATATACAATACCAAAATAATGACGTAAATGGTAATATAATTATTATATGAGGCATTTCTCACTTTTGCATGTTCTAACAAGCTTGAGAGGTAAAGGTGGCATCTAACAATTACAAAAGCAGATGGATTTCATATTGGGTCATTTTGGACACTCATTTGGCCAAATTATTGCTATATTTAGTTTTCAAAGATGCACATTGAAGAGAAATATTTAATCATATTTGTGTTGATCATTGGAGGAGGGGCAAGCATAGAATGGTGAGAACACTGCTGCAAATGATATATTAGAGTTGACCCAACCAAAACGTAAAAAAACTATGTGCATGTGTTAGCTTAGTCACCGCATCCTGGGAAGAATTGTAATAGTACAACATCAATCTTATATAGTTAAATGCAAAAAAAGTATGCACGAATATGGAATTGGGAATGGATGTTTTGAAGACTAATTTTGGGCTCTCAATACATCTATGAGATGGGTGGGACACTTTGGCGCCTTGGAGGGAAAATTGGGGACTTGAGGGTAAATATAATTATGGAACTCATGCTTTAGAAAGGTTAAAATAGAAATTATCAACATAAAGCTCTTTGATGTGACCACTAGGATTGGATGTTATCTAATGGGTTGGTGAATTCCAAAGAGCAACGAAAGGTGAGATATGCCTCTAGTGTACCATTTGTTGAGGGTGATTTGCCTTCACCCTTAGAATTGCTCTTCACTGAGAAGCGTATCCATTTCAGATTTCCAAATATTTCTTTGGGTCTGTGCAATTTCTATAGCTTGGGTTTTGACTCACTCAAAAATGAGTAGCACAAAGACTATCCCAAGTGCAGGAGGATGTCACGTAATAATTAGGAATAAATTCCTAGATCGTCTCCTCAGGGGAAGCTTACTTAAACTCAACTCGTTGAAAATGGTGAAAAACTTCACAAAGAGAAAATAAATATGATGGTATATGCAATGGATGGAAAATGGTACTAGTCATGGACTAGATTCATACTTTTAGATTTTGATTGTCGGATTGAAATGTAAAAGACTAATAGATTAAACTCAAAAATTAATAAAACTAAGTTAAGAATTAAACTAGATTAGAAAGTAATTGACAAAACATGCACTGAAAATTGAAAAGCCCCAAAATCAATGTTCTAGGGTTCATCATTGTATTCAAATTACAAATTCTCAAAATTAAACCATAGCAATTGTAATCACTATTAAAATGAAAGCTTAACGAAACGAGAAAAATAAATAATATGAACTAAACGAATAACAAATAAATTACTCAAACTTCTAAATAAAAAATCTCCAAAATAATCCAGAAACTTAAAACTAAAATGAAATAACAAGTAGGGAATGAAAAAATCAAGCCAATTGAATTGAGATGAAAATTTGAAGCAGTGGAGGAGGCTGGGATGCAGTAGCAATTGGAACCCTCAAGGAGTTCTTCAATATGCTGCCGTGTGAGTGAATGCTTCCGAAGAATTCGTGTTGCTGCGTGAATGATTGCTTGTGTGAATCCCCCTCTCCAAATCTAAGTGAAAATCAATGGAAAAAATAAATTCTAAGTGTTCCTCTAATCAAAACAGTGTTTTCCAGGCCAAGAGTCGGCCATAAGATGTAAAAAAATCATATATATACCCTATCGGCGGAATAAACCCTAGATCTGTAAAATAGGATGTCCGCTTGAGCGGAGTGTCGAGCGGACATCGAGCGTTCAACTCTGCCTAAGTTCGTCATCGAGCGTTCGACTCTGCCTGACTTTGCTCGAGCGATCTCCTTTCCCGCAACTCACTCGAGCTCACTGTCGAGTGGCAGTCTAGCATTTGAATCTGCCTGAATTCACTCCAGCGGCCAAAAGCCGCCGCTCGAGCGATATGGACCAGAATCCACAGTAATCAATAGTTGGTAAAATTTAAGCATAAATTCATGCTTTTAATCAATTAAAATCACAACTTTGATTTATTCATTTTTCCATATAAAACCAATGATAAAGTAATGAAAGAATTAAGATATATTGGTTCTAAAAGCATTAAGATATACAATAACTCAGCTCAATCAAAATACCATTGAAAATCAACGATGGGCAAACCGCACCTTGCTACGAAAATGCAACAATGTTTACAACACGGGTCACATGGATCTTAAAACAACATGCCGACATGAGTTACCCGCGATGGATGGATGTACCTATGGTTGAGAAGGAAGACCTAATGGACCGTGTCAGGGTAAGTCAAGAATTGGACATGCACATTATAAAGAAATTGTTGTTGGATATTAAACTATATATGTTCAAACTAATAACTTGACACTTTTAGGCTGACTTCATATTGGACTGGGAAAAGGACAATCATTGCAAGACGGTCTGGAAACAGTTACGAAGGCGATTCAATGCTTTCTATCATGAGCTTCACAAGATATATTTGTCATATGATAGCCATGAAGAAGCCTTAGCTAGTGCGCCTGGTATGGTTGGGCCACTTGTTTGGGCAAAGTTATGTGGTAGATGGGGGATTGAGGCATTTAAGGTATGCCTAGTATTTATAGCATTCTGCACTAATTTAATAGTCACTAATAAGTATGATGGATATATGATGGATGTGTTGTCGGAAGCACAGCCTTCTCCATTAAGACACCTCACATAAAGAGATTTTGTTTTATTGGATTTTATGCAAGTAGAAATCCTATAACACTTAGTGTACAATGATTAATATCACAAACTTACATAGGGAATTCACTGACAGTAATATGAGTCAATGCCTTGATATGGTTGGAACTATTTTAATTTTAATTTTTTCTGCTGTTAGACAATCTACCTATGTGGCACTGTCATAGTAGCTCCATCTATGAAATAGGCTATGTATTAAAAATGTCATTCTTTGAAGGGTTTTGGGTGAGGAGAAGCTCATGAGACACAGGTAGAGCTATAAGACTCTAGAAATCATAAAGTATGCTATGATATTAAAACCAACAGTATAGCATAGTTTAGAATTCAAATACACTTAATTTGTGTTTTGTTCGATTTTATTTCAATTGTAATTTTCCATTATAACAGCTCGAGTTTTGATTTAAAGTTAATGAGATATTGTTGGTGTATTTGTAGAAAATGTCCAAGCAAAACAAAGAGAACCGTAGCAAGCTGAAAATCAATCACACCGCCGGGAGGAAGTCATTTGTTCGCGTATTAGAGGAGAAGGTTTGGTTTACTTACCTACTCTATTCCAATTCCCAATCCACTTGTTAGAAATGCTGAAGGAGTACCAAAAAATGTAAGTTTGATAACTAATACAACATACGAAAAAGAATGTGAGTTTGATAGAAGGTATGCACATTGAAATAACTGAAAAATGCTTGGTTTCTGATAACTTCTAGCACGAACAGCATACATTGCATTATTGCACATAGTAGAAGGTGGCTACAAACATTAATATATTAGTCTACATATTTGACAGCGTTCAACCACCCCCAACTTGGTAGAGTTTTACAAGGATGTTCGTTGGTCTAAAAAGAACAATGCATTTGTGACAGAGACGACGGGCGAGCTTTATGTGAGAATTGTATTTAAAACAGTCCAGTTATAGGTTACAATTCAATACTTTGGTGATGATTGTTCTATTTGTTAAAGAGTAGACTAATAGGAAGATCACTAATTTGTGCAGACACAAATGGCTGGGAAAATGCATGATATGGAACCTAAGCAACGTAGTGAAGAGGCAGCAGCTTCTGTATTTAGGGATGTCCTGGGACATAGACCAGGTTATGCTAGGGGGCTAGGTGAGATGATAATACTGGACTCTACAAAAAAAATAGATCTTGAATGGGAGAAATGTCATGCTGAAGAAGTGGAAAGACACAAAAAAGAGGCCGAGTATTACAAGAGTGAGTTTGAGGAATTGAAGGGAAGCATTCGACTTATGATGGAGAGGCAGGCTAAGTTTGACAAGACATTGGATAGTTTAGCAAACACAATGAGGTCACAACATGAGTCTCTTAGAGAGACTCATGGTGACTACCATTGGTACTGATGTGAAGGAATGCTTTTTTGTGGTGGTTTTTTGTGTAAATGGTGGCAGGTGTTTTTTTGGAGTTGCAGGGTAATAGTTTTGGGTGGTGAGCAGGATATCTAAGGCAGTGCATTAAGTAGTTATGATATATACGTAAATGTTTTGTGATCAATATATTGTGGAGGACTTGTAAGCAACCGGGAAGGCACTATGATGGAAACTTGGTTGGAGTTGTAATTTTGCACATGGACTGGGTGCAACATACATATAGGTATGAACTCATGACTTTTGGAATTTAGGGCCTAATTCCATCGGTTATTAATAGTAGTAAAGCATTGCATACTAACACATATATCCTCTTTATCTGACAGGCAATGGTGATGCAAGGTTACTAGTAGTATTTAACACCTATAGTTGAGAGAATGGTGCAGTAACTCAACATTATTTAGATTTCAGTATGAATGCATGTTTTTGAAAGGTCACTTTAGCTGGACAATTCCACAATTTCCTTTTAAACCTTTACATACATATTTGTGCTTTTTGGTCTATATATGACATTTTAACCTTTGATTCTTCATAGTGAAGCCAGCGAGATTCACCAAATATTTTATTTATATCTGCTGAAGATTAGTCTTAATTGGGTTACAACTTTCTATATAATTGCTACTCCTAATAATAGTAAAGATTTATTAACCATTCCTGCAATCATTTAGGTATATCCCAATGTATTGCATATATATATATATATGCATTTTTTTTATTGACAATAGTGACTGGTTTATTGCACTAACTTGACCAACTCAATATTAATGGGTGTATGTTTTTACAGCAAGATACCATGTTGGTACTGCCTTGGTTGATGCAACGGTGGGCTATTAAACATGTTTTTTGGGTATTTTGTCGATAGAAGGTCCTTAAGGTGTTGATCCTGGATGAATGTTAAAGAGAGTTTTGTTACTACAGAACTACAATTGCTATGTTGGGGTACAACTCATTATTGACAAGGAATGATGGATGACAAATTGTGAAGTGAATGACTCTACTTAGATAATGAAGTTCTCATTGCCGCCTGTCTCACCCAGACCTGCCAGGCCATTAATATTGATGCCTAATAGTAGATTCTTCAAGTTGGATTCAGTAGTTTATGCTTGACTTCTTTGTATTTGGAAGTATCTAATTTCCTAGAATTAAGTTTGTAAATGCTAGCTGTTGGATTTGGAATGTAATGGTTACAAATCCTTGATCAGTTTTAACTTAAACTGATCAATGATTTTTAACAAATGTATAGGGATGGACAAGAAATAGCAAATGTTGTTGATTTGTTTCAAAACAATCCTTCTTACTTGAAATTCTGTTATAGGAATATATATATATATATATATATATATATATATATATATATGCAAGTTTGTGATATGACATTGAATTAAAGGTCGAAACTGCACATGCAGTATTACATAATATTCCAAAGCTAATGCATTTTAGCTAGATACATATTCATATAATGATGGGCACTGTGTACACCAAGATTTCCAGCGATGTTTAGCTAAGTCAGAAATGATCGTCATTTGCAACGGTTAGGAGGCTATTGCAAATGTATCCATTGGTTCTTTTTGCAACTGTTACTGGTACAGGATAATGGATGGAAATAGTCTTTTGCAATGATAAAAGCATTGCAAAAGACTTTCTTTCACAATGAGTTATTAAACTGTTGCAAATGATAAACAAGTTGACATCGTCGGTATTTATTTTATGCAACGTACATTATCAACGCAAGAGAGTAAAATTACCAGCGTTTTTTCTACATCGTTGCAGTCTTATTACAGTGCTATAATAGGCTTTAGCAGCGTTTACAAACTGTCGCCATTTACTAATGCCGTCATTTTATATCACCATTTGTAATAGCTATCTCCAGCGTGTATTAATATTATTCCCAGCAAATGACAAAGTGCTGCTAAACATATTATACACAGCGATTACTGAAAATCGATGGAAATATTTTGTTCCCTCCGTTTTTTGGCAACCATTGTGCAGCGAATTCCAAAACGCTGAGGAATCTTTATTGCTGCAATTAATTGACTTAATGCGGCAATTATTTAGTGCCGGAAAAGATCAAATTCCTTGTAGTGCCATGAGGGATACTTAGAGGAACAACTAATGGTGCAGCCCAAGGAATAGTATGGGGGCTAGTCACCGTTAAACATTATAATCTCTTGTAAATTTTAGAGTGTTTATTGGCACTGGGCAATGAACAATTTATAGATTATTATTATTTGTGCTAAGCGATGAATAAATCTCGGTCTATAATATTTAAAAGGTGATGTGGTTTTGACTTATGTATATTATTGTTGTTGGGTGAGTTTTGTTCAAATCTCTAGTACTCATAATTCTAGTTTTTTATTAGTAACTTGACTTTTTTTCTACTATGATTTTATACACCTGTGTGCTTAACATACAAGCACACAAGACTTCCATGTTGCGTTAGGGGATACAACATGTGTGGTAGGTATCCTGGGCACCGCGATTCCTCACCAAGCCACAATCGAGGTTCAGGGGGTTGGGGCGCCACACCATAGGATATTTGGTGGCATTAACTCTTGCATTCATTTTATCCCCAACAGTACCCCATACTCTCAAGGTTGACTTATCTTGCTAGGAAAGCATTGAGAATCCAAAACTTGGTCTCACCTGTCATCTTCATCTTCTCCTCTCCCTTCATTTTTTTTTCCAATTCACCATTTCGTAGTGCCTGTGGTTCCACGCATCCCTTGCATTTTCTTCATGTTGTTTAGGCTTGAACTACCTTTTGTAACTTCAAACCCCCCTAGCAAGAAGTATTCCTGGTGCTTTTAAGGAAGCCTCAACGAAGTGAGCTCTGGGAGGTGCCCCCAATTTTGGTGAATCCTTATGATTCGTGAGCTTTAGGATGTACCCCCAATCATGGTGCATCTTTACTAGTTGTGAGCTTAATTTGGGACTTATATCCTGGTCTTCATGCATCCTTTTGGGTTGAGAGCTTTGGAGCGCACCCCGAACTCTTGGTGCATCTTTGAGGGTTGGAGCCTTGGGACGTACCTCCTAGTCTTGTTGCATCCTTGTGGGTCCCAATCGTTGGGGTGCACCCCCCAAGCCTTGATGCATCCTTGAGGGTTGTGAGCTTCGGGATGTACCTCCCGATCTTGGTGTATCCTTGTAGGGCTGTGATGTCGATGACTATCATGGTTTATAGGGCAAAGATGGCCATAGCCTCCCGGAAAAAGAGGGTGTGATTCCCGCGGAAGGAGGGTGTGGTTGCTGAAATCTTCCCAATGCAAACTCGAGGGAAGGGTTCGGAAGCTTGTACCCATCTTGCCAAGGCAAACTCGAGAGAAGGGTGGGCGTGGTTCCTACAGTCTTCCCAAGGCAAACTAGATAGAAGGAGCGCATGATCGTCATGGTCTTTCTGAGGTAAACTTGAGGGAAGGACTTTTGAGCTGGAGTCGTCTTCCCTACGCAAAGTTAAGGGAAGGATGGTGTGATTTCTATGGTCTTCCAAAGGCAAACTCAAGGGAAGGATGCGCGAGCTAGAGCCGTCTTCCCAAGTTAAAATTAATGGAAGGAGGGCATGGTTGCCATAGTCTTCTCAAGGCAAGCTCGAGGGAAGGCTGCATGGGCTTTAGCCATCTTCTCGAGACAATCTCGAGGGAAGAAGGGCATGGTTGCTACAGTCTTCCCAAGGCAAACTCGAGAGAAGGATGCATAGGCTTGAGCTGTTTGGTGGAGGGAGGGTGAAGACATTCTTCATTGCTCAGAGAAAGGACATCGTGGATCCAAACTTCCAAGTCATGTGGCTTGATTTCGGTGCTTTAGTTCAATTCATCTTTGGCCTTGCTGATGGGGTTCGGTGAGCACTATAAGCTCACAAGCACTTTGGTTCGAAGACTGCAAGCTCTACTGCTGTCGGAGGTTGTGAGCGCTAAATTTCCTAAGCTCATGAGCACTTTGGTTTGACGTCCAATATGCATTTAACATCTTGAGGTGGCTAGTTCCTCTTCCTGTCGAGACAGCGAGCAGTTGACATCCTATAGAGGTGAGAGAGTTCTTGGATTTGAGAGTAGGTCGCGAGCAGTTCTTCCTTGGTTTGCATGTATTTCGGTGCTGAGGTTAGGAACTCCTCTACATCCCGAGCTTTGCAAGCAATTCAGCGCCAAGGTTGCAAGCTCAACTATGTATCAAGATTTTTGAGCTTTTTGCTTCTAGTGGTTGCAAGCAATTACTTCCCAAAGTTATGAGCCCTTCACTCACCGGGTCTATAAGATATATCTTCCTGAGGTTTTGAGCTCCTCTGATTTCTAGGGTCACAAGCTCCTCTTCCCCCGAGGTTTGCGGACACTTCTCTTCCAAGGTTGCGAGATGCTCTACATGTTAAGCTTGGCAAGCATTTGCGTGTGAGCTCACATGCTCCTCTACGTCCCAAGCTTGAAGAGCACTCTGCATGAAGAGGTTTCCAACATGTTGGTTTCGAGGTCTCCAAGACTTTCCTTCCCAAGGTTACAAGCTCCACACTTCCGAAATATCAAGTTCCGATCTATTGTAATAGTCTTTTGAGCACTATGCTTCCTCTGTATAGAAATAGCCTCTGCTTTTAACTTGGTCTTTCTGGCAACTCCAGTCCTTTCTTTTATGGCTTCGTCTCCTTTCACATGTTCTTGTGGGGGTCATGCAACCCTTGGTTCAAAGAACAATGACTTGATCTCACGAACAACGCGAAATCGTTAATGCATTTTCCAGTCATGGTTAAATGCCCATAGCATGCTCAGATGACCCTCTCCTCTCACGCAATAGTCTGCAATGGTGATGCACTCAAGACTCTCTCATTCATGGCTTGCTTAATCATAAGAATAAAGCTACTTTGCTGCATGGGGTTGACCGCCCAGTTTGACTGCTAGGCAAAACAATATATATATATTTTTTACTTACTGATTAAGAAAGTGATTTTAAGTGTATTGGTGTATATTTTTTTTTTACTTAATGATTAAGAAAGTTATTAAAAAAAATAAAAAATAATAAAAAAAATACCGTCTAGCAGTACGGGTCAGACGGCATGGTAGCCTGACCCTAATCATAAATAACCAAAAATAAAGGAGGTTGTTGTTTATGAGGTTTCGGCATTGGGGCTTACGTCTATGGATTGGAGGTGTAAATTCACTATAAGCATTTTTTATACCAGCTCTCCATTCTCGCAAAGCCCTCTATAAGTGCTCTCGTGGAGTTATCTCTAGTCCCCGGTTTCTTCTCTAGAGCTCTTTGGTCTTCATCCAAAAAGGAAAAGCTAAAAACCAAAAGAAGTCCTTTCTCTATTTCTATCCTCCCCTCTAGAGGTGAGCATGGTCCGGTCCAGGTGATGGACCGAATTTTCGGTCTATCACTTTCCCGGATCGGACTGGACCGGACCGGATATCCCTAGGGACCGAACTAGTAGTTATCGGTCTAATCCAGTCCAGTTCGGTCAGTCTGACCTTTTTTTAAAATTGATTAATAAAAAAATTATTTAAAATACTAAATTAAAATTAAGTGACTTATTAAATGAAAATTACATAATAAATTATACAAGTATTAATATATACAAATACTATATATTATAGTTATACATTAAAGAATAGAATAATACATTGATCTAAATATATATAGTTATTGACTTAGTACCAATACTATAACTAATAATTATATTAGTAGTATTACTAATATACTATATGTTAGTAATAAATTGGTAATATTTTATTAAATAATATCCCATGTAGTTATAGTGATTTAATACTAACATATTAAGTTAACTATACTAATACTATTATAAATTTATACATATACTACAATTTATATTATAACTCTTATAATATGTTAATATATTAATATATACTAGTACTATATATTATAGTTATACATTAAAAAATATAATAGTTATGTAATATTGTAATATATATATATATAATTATTTTATACAATTATTTAAATAAATAATATATATAATTTTTTTTAATATTTTATTCGATTTGATCTGGAGTGAAGAATTCCTTAACCACATACCAGACCGAATGAATACAATCCTCTCATTTTAATTTCAAAACTAACCGATTCGGTCGATTTATTCGATCTAACCGGCCAATGCTCTCCTTTACTCCCCTTCTCCTACCTTATAGTCTATCTCCCTTTTGTTTTTTTTGAAAAAGATGTAAATTTCATTCATAAAATATTACATCAGGGCAATCAAGCACCACTGCTTGACAGATTACATAAACTCTACAACATTTCTCTAGACACAATGGTCTCAATACATCTAGGAACTTCTTCAATGCTATAGATGTCTTCTTAGCATTCCAGGCCAGCCTTTGCAAGTTGATGTGCTGCACCATTAGCCGTTCTATACGTGTGTGAGACAGTCCAGGTTGTAGATGAGTCCAATATCTTCCTTGAGTCATCAATTAGACAGCCTCCCAAGCTCCAGTTAGGAGTGTGATTCTGAAGTAGCTCAACTACTTGCTTCGAGTCCCCTTCTAGGCAGACTTTCTTCAATCCCATTTCCTGACAAAACACTACAGCTAGTAGTAGTCCATAGGCCTCTGCATCGAATGGATTCCCTCTAAACTGCCTTGATGCTCGAAGGGCACCAATGACTAGGCCTTGGTGATCTCTAATAATGGCTTCTATTCCAACCATTCCCTCTCCCCCTCTAACTGCTTCATCCCAGTTAGCCTTGAACTAACCCAGGGGAGGTTTGTTCCACCTGTGAACTACTGTTGTGACCTAGTTAAGAGTTGGTTTGGGATTTGTGGTTGAGATTTTGTAATCTAGTAGATCAGTTTTGGCTTGTTGAGCAAGGATCGAGGGGTGTTTGAATCTCTTTCCATGCAAGAACTCATTTCTTCTGGTCCAGATCCCTCTGAATGTAACTGCCACCTCATCCAATTCTGTAGTATTTTGTCTTGCCACTAACTCAGCCCATATGTCAAACATCAAATCACTATGAACAACCATCTTTTGCACCTTCTTGCAGCCTTGACTCCACACATCTTTTGCTGCAGCACAACCCCACAAAACAAGGCCTGAGGTTTCAGAAACCTGCATACAAACTGGACACATGCTATCTGATATGATTTTCCTCCTCCTCAGATTGGCTAAGGTGGGTAAAGCCTCACTGCAGGCCCTCCAAACAAACATTTTGACTACAGGAGCTAGCCTTAGTTTCCATAATGCTTTCCAAACTCCCTGATCATTAGTTCTATTCGAGTTTTCCCCTTCCATTTTACTAATCATATCTCTGTGAAGATGGTACCCACTCTTGACTGTATACATGCCATTGCTTGTTAACCTCCAGACTCTCACATCCTCTCTACCACCAACATTGATAGGAATGGTCCTGATTGCTTCCACTTCTTCTTCTGAGAACAGTTCTTGAAGTAGGGATTCTCTCCATCTTAACTGATTAGGTTCAAGCAATTCACTAACTGTCTGGTAGTTGCAGTGTTATACCTGAGTGGATTTGACTTGATACTCGGGGAGGGAAGGGATCCAACAGTCAGACCCGATGTTGATGTTGTGTCCATTGCCTACTCTCCACAGTAGGCCTTCTCTTAGTAAGCTTAGCCCTGCATGGATGCCTCTCCATGCAAAGGAGGGGCTCCTGCCCAATGTTGACCCCATTAGATCTTTTTGTTTGAAATACTTCTGTTTGAGAATCATTGAAACCAGTGAGGAGGGGTTTTGTAAGATTCTACATCCCTGCTTTGACAACATAGCTAAGTTAAAACTTCTGAAGTCCCTGAAACCAAGCCCACCCGACTCCTTTGAGTAGCTGATTTGCTTCCAGTTCACCCATTGGATTTTTTATGTGTCTTCATTAAACCCCCACCAGAATTTCCTGAGCAACTAGTTTAGCTTTTTGGTGATAGAGGCTGGTAGAAGGAAAATTCTCATTGAATATGTTGGGATGGCTTGCAATACTGCCTTGAGAAGTGTTTCCTTTCCTGCAGCTGATAGGTGCTTTGTCTTCCAGTTTGCTATTCGAGCCCAAGTCCTGTCAATGAGTGAATGGAATGCAGCCACCTTGGTTCTTCCCACTACAGCAGGCAAACCCAGATATTTTTCGAAAGAGCCCTTAGATTTTACCCCTACCATCATGAGGATCTGGTGCTGTGCCTCTTTCCTTGTGTTCTTGCTGAAAAAGATGGAGGATTTCTCTTTGTTTAACATCTGACCCGAGGCCTTTTCATAGAGGGCCAATATGCTTAGTACCTTATAAAGCTACTTGTTGCTGGCTTGGCAGAATAAGAGGCTGTCATCCGCAAAGAAAATGTGGTTTACTGTGATTGGGCCTCTACCCAAGGGGATACTTGTGATATCCTTGTAAAACTCTGCTCTATTTAGTAAAGCTTTGAGAGCTTCAGCACAGATTATGAAAATGTAAGGAGATAAGGGGTCTCCTTGTCTAATACCCCTCATGGGCACAAACTTTTGCTGGGGCTCACCATTGACTATGATAGAGTTGGATACTGATTTGAGGCAATTCTGAACCAAATTGATCCAGTGTTGAGGGAAACCCATCTTAACCATAACAGCTGTAACAAAGTCCCACTCTACTCTATCGTATGCCTTGCTCATGTCCAGTTTGAGTGCCATGAACCCTCTCCTCCCTTTCACCCTTGATGTCATTGAGTGCAGCATCTCATATGCAATAAGAGTGTTATCTGAAATGAGTCTCCCAGGTATAAAGGCACTCTGGTTCAAGGAAATTATGCTGGGCAGTATTCCTTTAAGTCGGTTTGCTAAAGTTTTTGACACAATCTTGTAAAGGACATTGCAAAGGCTAATTGGTCTATACTCAGCCACTATTTCAGGTTTTCTGACCTTCAGGATCAGGGTTATATATGTATCATTAACCTCTTGTAAAGAGGCCTCATGGTTTAGGACTTTGAGGGCAAAATCACAGACTCCCTTTCCCACCACTTGCCAATGCTGTTGATAGAACTGGGCTAGGAACCCATCAGGACCAGGTGATCCCAATGGGTTCATTTGGAATACTGCATTGGTGACCTCCTCAGGGGTAAATGGTTCCATGAGCTTGTTTTTCATTCCTTCATTTACTTTAGGTTCTAGTGCAAGTAAGCATTCCTCTATGTTAGAAGGTGAAGATGTAGTGAAGAGAGAAGAGAAAAAACCTGTGAATACACCTCCTATGGCCTCCTGTTCAGTGATATCTCGACCCAACTGGTCCTTGATGGATTTTATGGTGTTTGTTCTCCTTCTTTGGTTTGCCTGCATATGGAAAAACTGGGTATTTCTGTCTCCAAACTTGAGCCAATGTTGTTTTGCTCTCTGGCGCCATACCATATCTCTTTCTACAAGTGAGAACTCAACCTCTTTTTGTAATTGCTTCATTTCATCCACATGTTGTCCAGTTCCACTGTTTTGAAGGTGACTAATCCTTGCCATTTTATGTGCTATATCTCTTTGGTTTTTTTCCTCCAATGCACCAATTCCTTTGGCATACTCTTAGCTTATGTCTCATTGAGCTAGCTCCACTACTCCCTTGCTGACCTTTTCCCCATGCTTCTGTTACAATTCCCTGGCATTCATCTCTTAAGTCCCATGCAGCCTCGTACTTGAATATCAAGCCCCTCTTGTTTCTTTTACAGTTCAGAAGCTGTTTGTTAATGTATAATGGTGAGTGGTCAGAGCTAACAGCAGGTAGTATAGTACACGATGCCAAGCTATGTAAGATACTCCACTCCTTGTTTGCAAAGGCTCTATCAATTCTTTCCTTAATGAATTCACCCCCAAACCTGTTATTAGCCCATGTGTACTTCTGCCCCCGAGACTGTATATCACTCAGTCCACACCCTTCAACCACCTGTTTGAATCCCTCTATCTGTTTGTATGGCCTGCTTGCCCCCCCAAGTTTCTCCTTCTAGTAGAGAATTTCATTGAAATCCCCTGCACACAGCCATGGCATAGGGGTGGAGGGTTTAAGCATATGGAGTAGTTGCTAGCTCCTACTCCTCTTAGCTACTTCTGGGTGGCCATAAAAGCCTGTGAATTGCCAAGCAGGACCACTTTCCTCTTCCTGCACTAATGTGCCACCGTGAGTAGCTAATGATTTCCAAATTCCATTCTATTTTCCACAACAAGGCTATTCCTCCACTAAGACCCACACTATCTACTGCCAGACAGTTATCAAATCTTAGATTCCTCCTGATCATGTCCATTCTTTTACAGTTGCATTTAGTCTCCACTAGGAAAACTAAAGATGGGATCTTATCCTTGGCTAATTGCCTAAGGACTCTAACTGTCCAAGGGTTCCCAAGCCCTCGGCAGTTCCACACCAGGATGCTCATTGTTCTTGGCAAGGCTAGGATCCAGCCTCTGCCATTGGGGTACATTTTTCATTAGCTTCTTCGAGTTTCTTTGTTCTTTTGGAATTGTGTTCATTAAGGATTCTATGCCTCTTCCTTTCTCTATCTTCCTTTCTTGCATTTCTCAGATTATAATTTGTTAGATCAGCAAGAGCCTCACCTGAAGTTCTTTCTGTTTTGATGTGTTCCCCTCGAGCTTTCCTTTTCCACTTCCCAGCTTTTGTCCTCTTGTCAGTTGGCTCAGGTTCATTGCAGTCCACCCTTCCTGGTAGAACATCACTCAACTTGGTTCTGACTTGGATCTTGGTGCTGCAATTTCCATGCTTTGTGTCAAGTTCCAGGGTCGGTTTTTCTGAATCTAGTTCCATCCTAGTGTGATATCCCACCATCTCTTTAGCCTCAGGTCTAGCTACAGAGTATGCACCTCATGCAGATCCAGGGGTTGTTTTGGAATTTTGTTTTGACTTTCTACTAAACCTTTCTGTAAAGTCACGCTGTCTTGGGGATCTATGATTTCCTTTCTTGAGCAACCTGTTGTCAACCCATACCCTTCTGTCAATCCACGCCCATCAAGGTCTGGTGTGTCCTTTCTCAGTTTATCAACTGTAGCCTTCTTCTGTTCACCTGGAGAGTCCTGTTGCTCTACCTGCTCCTTCAGGCCGTGTTCTCCTCCCTCATCTCTCCATCTTCCTCCCTGCCGATCCCCTTGATACTGCTTTTGAGCCTCTGAACCACCATATTTGTGGTTGTCAAAGATATTTGTGTTCTTGGGATGAGCTCTGAGCCAGGCTCCAAATTGCTGCACTGTTTGCTCTTCACCTTGATGCTCAAAACGTGGTCTCGAGCAACTCTTTTGTGACGCCCCCAAATTCCGCTTGAAATTGAACAGACATTTGAAGCGTCGGGACATGCAACACAAGGTTACCTGCCCCCGTTCATGACATATAAGATGCAATGTTCGTAACATGCATCTAGAATTATGCAATATTCGCAGCGGATAATTTAAATTTTCTTTTTCTTTAGCAATACTATGCACCAAACTAAAAATATCTCAAATGCTTGAAACACATTTCATACATAAAGGCATACTAAATAGCCGTGATTACCACACTAGTCCAAAATGGTTGTGATCAAAAGAATACTTGAGATACAACTCCAAAAGTACAAGTAGTAACCTAAGTTAAATACTATGCCATCATCAACATCGCACCGTGGCCTAGTCGACCGTGTTCGGTTGGTCAGATTTCAATTCTTATTCGGGTCCTGTAACAAGATCTACCATTCGGGGGGAATGGTAGTTGGGACTACCACAGTGAGATTTGATTACAAATCTCAGTAAGTTAACATAAAACTCACACACAGGTTAAAGATGCATGCATGGCAGTAAAAGCATAAATGCATAAGTATAGTCGTACATAAGCATAGCATAACTTGACATATAGCATGACATAACCAGAACTTAAACGTGAACTGAACTTGACTTAACATGGCATGAACTTAAGCTTAAAACATAACATGAACAAACAACATAACATGAACGTGAAACATAACATGGACTTGAAATATAGCATGAACGTAAACATGCATAACATAAATAAGAACTTGAAAATAACATAAACTTGAACATAACATGACATAAACGTGAACTTGAGACATAATGTGAACGTGAACATAACATAATATGAACGTGAACTTGGAACATAACATGAACATGAACATAACATGTATGTGAGCATAACATAACATGAACTTGATCTGCAACTTGACTTATCATGTATTTGATCTGAAACTGGACTTAACATAAACTTGGAATATTATTCAATTGTCTTGATTAATAACGTGCGTTAATACGTACTCCACAGTTGTTGTGGCCCCATACTTCATGCTCCACAGTTGTTGTGGCCCATGAATACACATAACATAAAATATAATACGTACTCCACAGTTGTTGTGGCCCCACGTATTATACGTAACATAAAATATAATACGTACTCCACAGTTGTTGTGGCCCCACGCATTATAAGTAACATAAAATATAATACGTACTCCACAGTTGTTGTGGCCCCACGCATTATAAGTAACATAAAATATAATACGTACTCCACAGTTGTTGTGGCCCCACGCATTATAAGTAACATAAAATATAATACGTACTCCACAGTTGTTGTGGCCCCACGCATTATAAGTAACATAAAATATAATACGTACTCCACAGTTGTTGTGGCCCCACGATTATAGTAACATAACATGTCTTATCTTTCTTAATGCATGAGATATTATTTAATATCATATACTTTTCTAACATGGCGTATACTTGTAAATGGCACAATATGATTTAATCATAAACATTTAATGGCATACATGTATCATATGGCATACTTAACATGGCATACTTATAACATACAGCATTGTATGACAGAAAAGATTGTGTAACAGATAAATATTCATGAGAGATTAAATCATACGTAACAGATAAACATGTAATGACATAGCATGACATGGCATATACGATAACATACATACATAAATTGTAGTTCCCTTACCCATCACACATACACAATAAACTGATAGTAAGTTAGAGGCTAACTTACCTCGATCGTCGCGTTCTATGAGAATAGAGCGCGAAACACGAGGAACTGCACAACAGCTGGAAGAGGAACACTCAAGTCCTTAAGATTTTCAATTCTGAACTCAATTGCCATATTATGAGCACTTGCAACACCACGGGCAACTTGAGGTTTCACTATACTCGGAAGAGATAATTTGACTTCAGAAAGCCTTTGCACTAAATCAAGTTCATTAAAAATTATCAATAACAACCAAACAAACAACTCATTTCTCAATCCATATACTCTTAGCCATAGTCAACCACAAGATGACACCCGTCACCCCGGACTATAATCCATATCACCACTGCTTCGGGACACTGTCATACAGTTTCCCAACACTACACCATACGCTCCACACTTCTCTGCTACGCCATCCAACCCTTCGTGACACGCCATCCGGTGTATCACGACCTAGTACAGAGTACACTCACGTGAACTCTCTTCCATTCACACTACAACACACATCGCTACGATACACGCCTCACGGTGCATCGCTACGCGACACGGAGTATGCGCTACGCGTACTTCCTTCGCTACAACACTCATCAACACGATGCACATCACACGATGCATCGCCATACAACACGGAGTACACTACATGCGTACTCCCTTCCTTCTACGACACACATCACTACAGCGCACGTCGCGCGGCGCGTCGCTGCATTACACAGAATACGCTACACGCGTACTCTCTTCACACTACACGCCGTATCACAACTACGGCATCCATCTCACGCCCATACTTCACAGCACAGTCCACAAAACTACAAAATCAAGCCCAACACTTCACAACCACACTTCGCTTCACAACTACGCAGCGAACTCCACAAACACTAACTACACAGTCTACAGCCAACCAAATCAACTATGTTAAACATAAATAACTAAAGATAGAGGGTTATACCATCGACGGGATAACCCGTGCGTCGCTCGCTGCTCGTCACGAACATGCGTCGGAGGAGCGTACGTGGCGGTAACACCGCGTACGGTGGCTGTCCACCACATAAAGTGGTAGTTTGGGTTTGAGAAAAGCTAGGCGTGGCCTTGGAAGGCTCATGGTCGCCTTGTGGTGGTCAAAGGTGGCGGAGCACGGCGGCATCACGCCGTGAACAGTAAATCCGAATGGTGGGAGGAGACGCGAGGTAGCGAAATGCCATAGAACTTCATGGCAAGCTAGGGAAAGGTAGATGAACATGTGGTGGAGCTGTGGTGGCGAGGTGGTGGTCGGACGGTGGCTGACGGCGGTGGATCGGCCGTTTGAAGCCATTTTCGGCCTTGGAGAGTGAGAGCTCTACAAAGCTCCGTTGGTCATGAAATTTATTGGAGAGGTTCATGGTGATGAGAGGAACAAGATGGTGGTGGTGAAACACCACGGGTGGCCGTGTACGGCGGCGCACGGTGGTGCAACTGAACGTGTAGTTTGAGAGACCCATATGAGAAAGAGTGAGAGTTAGGGGAAAAGAAAGACATGGGGAGGAAGCCCTTGATGTGGTGAATCCATTGGTGGTGCTTGGTGGCTGATTTGGCAGTGTATGGTGGTCCAAAATTGTGAAAAAGCCTTAAAGACCCATATGTTTGGAGGAGAAAGGAGAGAGATTGGGTGGCCGGTTTATCTCACCACCGGTTGGAAAGTGCTTGCCGGAGGGAGGGGATCACGCCGGTGAGGGAGGTGAGGCATGGTGGCCGGAGGTGGCCCGGTTGGAGCTCAAACCAAACGGCTATGGAGGAAGGTGTGCACGGGTTGGACGTGCTTGGGGAAGAAGGAGAGGAAAGAGAGGAGAGAGAAAAAGAAAGAAGAAAAAAAAGAAAAAAGAAAAAAAGTGAAGGAAAAAGGGTAGGGGCTGTGACGCCCCCAAATTCCGCTTGGGATTGAATGGACATTTGAAGCGTCGAGACATGCAACACAAGGTTACCTGCCCCCGTTCATGACATATAAGATGCAATGTTCCTAACATGCATCTAGCATTATGCAATATTCGCAGCGGATAATCTTTTTCTTTAGCAATACTATGCACCAAACTAAAATATCCCAAATACTTGAAACATAATTCATACATAAAGGCATACTAAAAAGCCGTGATCACCACACTAGTCTAAAATGGTTGTGATCAAAAGAATACTTGAGATACAACTCCAAAAGTACAAGTATTAACCTAAGTTAAATACTATACCATCATCAACATCGCACCGTGGCCTAGTCGACCGTATTCAGTTGGTCAGATTCCAATTCTCCTTTGGGTCCTGTAACAAGATCTACCATTCGGGGGGAATGGTAGTTGGGACTACCACAGTGAGATTTGATTACAAATCTCAGTAAGTTAACATAAAACTCACACACAGGTTAAAAATGCATGCATGGCAGTAAAAGCATAAATGCATAATTATAGTCATATATAAACATAGTATAACTTGACATATAGCATGACTTAACCAGAACTTAAACATGAACTGAAACTTGACTTAACATGGCATAAACTTAAGCTTAAAACATAACATGAACAAACAACATAACATGAACGTGATCTTGAACATATCATAAAAGTGAACATAACATGATGTGAACATGAACTTGGAACATAACATAAACATGAACATAACATGTACGTGAGCATAATATAACATGAACTTGATCTGAAACTTGACTTATCATGCACTTGATCTGAAACTTGACTTAACATAAACTTGGAATCTTATTTAATTGTCTTGATTAATAACATGCGTTAATACGTACTCCACAGTTGTTGTGGCCCCACGTATTCAAGTAACATAAAACATAATACGTACTCCACAGTTGTTGTGGCCCCACGTATTCTACATGTCACAATTGCTGTGTCTCATGTAGTGTATGCTCCACAGTTGTTGTGGCCCCATACTTCATGCTCCACAGTTGTTGTGGCCCCATGAATACACATAACATAAAATATAATACGTACTCCACAGTTGTTGTGGCCCCACGTATTCTACATGTCACAATTGCTGTGTCTCATGTAGTGTATGCTCCACAGTTGTTGTGGCCCCATACTTCATTGTAACATAAAATATAATACGTACTCCACAGTTGTTGTGGCCCCACGCATTATAAGTAACATAAATATAATACGTACTCCACAGTTGTTGTGGCCCCACGCATTATAAGTAACATAAATATAATACGTACTCCACAGTTGTTGTGGCCCCACGCATTATAAACATAACATAAGATATAATACGTACTCCACAGTTGTTGTGGCCCCACGCATTATAAGTAACATAAATATAATACGTACTCCACAGTTGTTGTGGCCCCACGCATTATAAGTAACATAAAATATAATACGTACTCCACAGTTGTTGTGGCCCCACGCATTATAAGTAACATAAATATAATACGTACTCCACAGTTGTTGTGGCCCCACGCATTATAATAACATAAATATAATACGTACTCCACAGTTGTTGTGGCCCCACGCATTATAAGTAACATAAAATATAATACGTACTCCACAGTTGTTGTGGCCCCACGCATTATAAGTAACATAAATATAATACGTACTCCACAGTTGTTGTGGCCCCACGCATTATAAGTAACATAAATATAATACGTACTCCACAGTTGTTGTGGCCCCACGCATTATAAGTAACATAAATATAATACGTACTCCACAGTTGTTGTGGCCCCACGCATTATAAGTAACATAAATATAATACGTACTCCACAGTTGTTGTGGCCCCACGCATTATAAGTAACATAGAATATAATACGTACTCCACAGTTGTTGTGGCCCCACGCATTATATAACATAACATAAATATAATACGTACTCCACAGTTGTTGTGGCCCCACGCATTATAAGTAACATAGAATATAATACGTACTCCACAGTTGTTGTGGCCCCACGTATTATCATAACATAACATAAGATATAATACGTACTCCACAGTTGTTGTGGCCCCACGCATTATAAGTAACATAAATATAATACGTACTCCACAGTTGTTGTGGCCCCACGCATTATATAACATAACATAAATATAATACGTACTCCACAGTTGTTGTGGCCCCACGCATTATAAGTAACATAAAATATAATACGTACTCCACAGTTGTTGTGGCCCCACGCATTATAAGTAACATAAAATATAATACGTACTCCACAGTTGTTGTGGCCCCACGTATTATACGTAACATAACATGTCTTATCTTTCTTAATGCATGAGATATTATTTAATATCATATACTTTTCTAACATGGCGTATACTTGTAAATGGCACAATATGATTTAATCATAAACATTTCAGGCATACATGTATCAATGACATACTTAACATGGCATACTTATAACATACAGCATTGTATGACAGAAAAGATTGTGTAACAGATAAATATTTATGAGAGATTAAATCATACGTAACATATAAACATGTAATGACATAGCATGACATGGCATATACGATAACATACATACATAAATTGTAGTTCCCTTACCCATCACACATACACAATAAACTGATAGTAAGTTAGAGGCTAACTTACCTCGATCGTCGCGTTCTATGAGAATAGAGCGCGAAACACGAGGAACTGCACAACAGCTGGAAGAGGAACACTCAAGTCCTTAAGATTTTCACTTCTGAACTCAATTGCCATATTGTGAGCACTTGCAACACTACGGGCAACGTGAGGTTTCACTATACTCGAAAGAGATAATTTGACTTCAGAATAACCAAATTATCAATAATAACCAACAAACAATTCCGGTCTCAATCCATATACTCTTAGCCATAGTCAACCACAAGATGACACCAGTCACCCCAGACTATAATCCATAACACCACTGCTTCGGGACACTGTCATACAGTTTCCCAACACTACCCATACGCTCCACACTTCTCTGCTACGCCATCCAACCCTTCGTGACACCCATCCGGTGTATCACGACTTAGTACAGAGTACACTCACGTGAACTCTCTTCCATTCACACTACAAAACCCATCACTGCGATACACGTCTCACGGTGCATCGCTACGCGACACGGAGTACGCGCTACGCGTACTTCCTTCGCTACAACACTCATCAACACGATGCACATCACACGATGCATCGCCATACCACACGGAGTACACTACATGCGTACTCCCTTCCTTCTACGACCCACATCACTACAGCGCACGTCGCGTCGCTGCATTACACAGAATACGCTACACGCGTATTCTCTTCACACAACCCGCCGTATCACATCTACGGCATCCATTTCACGCCTATACTTCACAGCACAGTCCACAAAACTACAAAATCAAGCCTAACACTTCACAACCACACTTCGTTTCACAACTAGCAGCGAACTCCACAAACACTAACTACACAGTCTACAGCCAACCAAATCAACTATGTTAAACATAAATAACTAAAGATAGAGGGTTAAGACGAGAGAGATGTGATTGCTGTCAGGAAAGAATCCAAAACTGATAATTTTAGCGGGCTGTTACAGGGGCCTGGGTAATTAACTTCAATCCTACACTTCGGGATCCTCAAATAATCCAACGATGAGTTAAAACACTGATTTGAAAACGCGTAAGTGTTTTATTTTAAATAAAACACTTTAAATAAAACACTACGATGAATTAAGGTAGAATATTATTTTATAAACTAAAATTTATAAAATAATATTTCCTCATCATTATTTAAAATGATAAAGTACCGTTAATTAATCGAAGATGATAAAATCATTTAAATTAATAAAATACTTAATTACAACACTGAGAGAAATTAAGATAGAATATTATTTTATAAACTAAGGTTTATAAAATAATATTTTCTTCATCATTGTATAAAATGATAAAGTATCATTAATTAATCAAAGTGCATAAAACACTTGAATAGACAATGAGAGGAATTAAGATAGATTATTATTTTATAAACTAAGGTTTATAAAATAATATTTCTTCATCATTATTAAAATGATAAAGTATCTTTAATCACTCAAAGAGGATAAAACCATTTAATTTAAATAAGAGTTTTCAACGTAAAATTAAACCTCTTAATATCTTAAAACAACTAAAATATTTAATCTAAGTAATTATCCACAATTATAATATTTTCAGAACTCATTAAATTATTATAATTGTGCTACTTTAAAAACAAGCTTATCTAATACTTTGAAATCCGGTGGATAAGATCCGGAGTACGCCATCGAGGTACAACGCTTAGGATAATTCTGTTCATGATTTTACAGTTGTCGGTGAAGAACAAAATAACATGATTTACGGAAAAAGATAAATTATGCACGTGATTTCGGGTGAGGGTAGAGACGAGAGAGATAGTGATTGCTGTCGGGAAAGAATCCAAAACTGATTGCCGTGCTGTCAATATGCGCGAAAAAAGAAAGAGAAGGGTGAGGAGATAAGACTAAAATTTTAGTGGGCTGTTACATCTTTCCTCTGTGATACAACACACCACAGTGGAAGCAAAAATTCTAGAGTCTTTCATATTTGAAGGAGATCCAGTGTTTCTGCTTATCGAACATTAACCACTTCCCTCTCAATAATGGTTTATGAAGGTTCACAGCCACCCTTACACGCATACACCTTCCCCATGCTAATCCTTCCGAGTCTGATTCCACTTTGATCACATGACCAATGATGATGCAAATTGGGTCCCGAAGTCTTCCTTCATTGCTGCAAGTGGCAAGTTGTGAAGTTGCACCCATAATGGTTCAAATTCAAAGCGTAGACCATTAATCGAGACAGATTCATCAACCTCCAGTAAGGTCAGTAAGCTTCTGTCGTAGAACCATGGCCTCCCACTCAGAACCTTTTCTTTATCTTTTATGCATTGAAACTCAATCAAGAAGCATTGGTCACCCAATTCCTTGAATCTTACCCATCCCTGTAACCTCCAGATTTGGGACATGGTTACTCTGAAGCCTTCACTATTGACTAACTTTTCAGTTAAAGCTCTTCCAATGATGATGCTATGCTTTCCACGCCTGCCTCCCTCCACATCTTCTTCTGGTTTGACATGGAAGAAACAGCTTTCCTCTTTTGAAAGCTGTAGTCTCTCCCATCTATTAGCAAGTTCGTCTACCTCCATTCTACTTAGCTCCCACGTTAAGACTGACTGACACAAAGTGAGACTCAAGCTTTTGCCCAAGGCAGAAGCACTGCAACCTCACTCTAACTCCTGAGAGAAGAGAAGGCACTCAGAGAAGAGAAGACCCGTCTATAGTCTATCTCCCTGATGTATGTCCCATCATCCGACTTTATGTATATCTCTCTTGCTTTGTCTTTTCCGCCAACTTTTGTCCTATCATCCAACTTTATGTATGATCTCACTTTCTTTACGTAAGGTCATACATTGACTTATACCTCTCATTTCTTCTCTTTCATTTTTTAATACTCTCGTATACTTGGCCTTCGATCTGACTCTTGGCTTAACTCTTGCATCCATTTTACTCTGAAAAATTATCAGTAAATCAGGTCCGCTTTGCAATGATCTGTCCATTGCTAAGCCATTAATAGCATATAATATAAGTCTTCCACATCAGCAATCCCACACAAAAATCATAAGGATCAACGCACTAGATAAAATTAATATTTCTGCAGAAAACATAAAAACCATAACCTCAGTCAAACCTCACAAACTTCAGACCGCCGCTAGCTACAAGATCCGTCGCCCACCAGTTCGGTCTCCACCAGCTCAGTTATCACCTATTTCTTTGCCACCTGTTCCGTCAGCCACCAAATAACAGACACCCACCAATATGTAACTATGAATGTGTTCACTTGGGTTTTCCGAGAAGGGAAGCTTCTATATTTATAGCAAAGAAAATACCCTTCTGATATAATGACCCAAGGGTGGAGAATCTGGAGCATTTAAGATAGTTAGAACCAATATGTATGGATGGGATCAAATGGCCATGTTACTGTTGGGTAAAGAAAGCATATCTCTTGTGGTCCGTTGCTTTGAAAATTGACCGAACACTATTTTGGGATCTTTCCCTATAGTTGCAGGCTTGCTTTTGGTCTAGTCCAAGGAGAGGGTGGGTGGAGAGATGTCTGGTTTTGGTGCCAAAGAATGGGAGACCGGGGAGGGAGAGGAAAGACTCTGGAGAGGATGAATTTTGTTTCCATGGGTCATCTAGTCTACTGGCACATGAGAATTAAAATGGAAAGCCTATTTGTCATTGTGGTAAGTATGTCAATACATTTATCTATTGCCTTTTAATTTACTAATGTGTTCTCTTACGTGTTTTACATGGATGATGAGCAAGTGGCACAATCTGGACCCTTGAAGTTGTTAATACTGAGCTGCTTGATCACGTAGGAAGCCCGTGCCTTCTTCTGAAGGATCATGTGCTGAGCCGTTGGATTGCTACACGTGTTGGCATCTGTTGTAACATATATATTCATATCCATATGTTGTAAACCCTAATCGATTCATTCATTTGTACATAGCGGCTGTTTTGAGAGGCAGAGTAAGAAAGAGAATAGAGAGGGATGATATTAGGGTTTCATGGGTTTCCTTGTAGAGAGAAGAAATTTGTGCAATTTCTTGTGGTTTCTATGAGGGTTTTGTAACTCTAAGTGTATTGAGGCTTCCCTGTAAAGTATTGTTCATCAATGAAGATCTTTGAGACCCATTCCTGCCGTGGACTTAGACCAATAGGGTCGAACCACGTATATAGGTGTGTTCTTTCCTTGCTTTCATATTCTTTATCGTTTATATTTGCTTCTTGTGATTTCTTTGATAACTGTTCATTATCTTGTTGATCTGTGTATCATACTATTCAATATCATGTTGTATATTGGTAATCTGGTCATATCTTGGTATACTGTAGTTTCTATGGTTGTGGTTGATATAAAACTGAGGTTATTGTGATTCGTGCGTTTTTGTTTGGGTCTAAAGCAAAGAGATTTTATTTTAATCAAATAGAAAAAGTTTTATAAAGTAAAACAGGGGATTTTTTTATCATAATTAGATTAAATATTTATAACTATAAAAGCGAGTGTTTTATAACAATTGGTATCTAGAGCCTAGTTTCATAGGGACCATGAGGTTTGATATAGAGAAGTTTACTAGGGATAATGATTTTGGCTTATGGAGAATAAAATTGAGGGCACTGCTAGTCCAACATGGACTGCAGGATGCCCTTCTTGGTGAAAAACTATAGGGCTCTTCCTCGAAAGAGGAAGAAAAAGGGACTGTCCATAAGGACATTCTCCAGAAGGCCCACAGTGCCCTAATCCTCTCTCTTGGGGATAAAGTCCTGAGAGAGGTGGCTAGTGAGGACACGGCTATAGGCATATGGCTAAAATTAGAAAATTTGTATATGAAAAAATCCCTAGCAAATAGACTACACAAGAAAACCAAACTGTATAGACACCTGGGACTCTAATAGGCCAGCACCTTGATGAGTTCAACAAAATTATACTAGACCTAGCCAACATAGACATTAAGGTGGAAGATGAGGATTAGGCCATCTTCTTGATGAGCTCTTTGGACTCATCATACCTAATACCTAAGCCTTAAAGAAACCATGATGCATGGTAGAGATTCTTTAACACTAGATGAAGTACAAGCTGTACTTCATACTAGGGAACTACAAAACAGAGGAGATACCAAACAGAATCATGGGGAAGGTTTGTCTGTTAGGGGTAGAACAGAAAAAAGAGAGAAGAAGGGTAAGAATGAAAACAAGAAGTCTAGATCTAAGTCGAAAGGGAAACAGTTTAAATGTTTCCACTGTCATAAGGAATGGCACTTTAAGAAAGATTGCCCTGATAGAAAAAATAACCCTAGGAATAAGACTTAAGAGGCAGGGGATGCTTCTTTGGTTTAAGAAGGGTATGAGAGTGCTTAGGTGCTTACAATGAGTGAGGTTGATTCAAAAATAGAGTGGATAATGGACTCTGGTTGCTCTTTTCATATGTGTCTAATCAGAGATTGGTTTGAGACATTCTTTGAGGTAGATGGGGGACATGTAATTTTAGGGAACAATAAGTCATGCAAAGTCATGGAAATAAGGTCAGTTAGACTTAAATTGCATGATGGAATTGAAAAAGTTTTGAGGGAGGTCAGGTTTATACCTGAATTAAATAGAAATCTAATTTCTCTTGGTATGCTTAATACAGTAGGTTACACCTTCAATTCTGAGGCAGGGGTTCTTAGAGTTACCAAAGGTTCCTTAGTTATCATGACAGGGGTAATTAAAAATGGGTTGTATACACTACTTGGAAAAACAGTAGTTGGGGAAGCATCCCCAACTCAAAGCATAGTTGAAAACAAAGCTATGTTATGGCATAGGAGGCTTGGGCATGTAAGTCAAGGGGGTCTTTTAGAATTACAAAAAAAAGGGCTGCTGAGTGACCAAAACCTAGCGAATTTACGTTTCTGTGAAGATTGTATCTATGGAAAGGCAAACAGGGTTAGTTTTAAGTTAGCAACTCACTACACAAAACAGACCCTAGATTATGTTCATTCTGACCTATGGGGACCTGCAAGAGTGAACTCACATAGTAGAGGAAGTTATTTCCTCTCCCTAGTGGATGATTACTCTAGGAAGGTCTGGATATACATCCTTAAAAACAAGAGTGACACTTTTGAAAAATTCAAGGAGTGGAAGACTCTAGTGGAAAACCAAGTAGGAAGAAAACTGAAAATCCTAAGGACTGAGAATGGTCTAGAATTTCTTTCCAATGAGTTTAACATGTATTATCAAAAAGAGGGAATTCTTAAGCATAAGACAGTGAGGAAAACCCCTCAACAAAATGGCTTAGCTAAAAGAATGAATAGGACCATCTTAGAGAGGGTTAGGTGCATGTTGTCAAACTTAGGGCTGCCTAAAACATTCTGGATAGAAGCTGCCACCATTGCTATTCACCTTATAAATAAATTTCCATCATCAGTAATAGGGTTTAAAACTCCTCATGAGTTATGGTTTGGAAAACCTCCTAACTATGACTATCTAAGAGTTTTTGGGTGTGTTGCCTATGCACATTCAAAAACTGACCAGTTGGAACCAATGGCACTTAAGTGCATTTTTATAGGGTATCCTGAAGGAGTTAAGGGTTACAAACTGTGGGTAGATGGACCTGGAGGTATAATTGCATAGTAAGCAGGGATGTGACCTTTAATGAGGCACATATAGCTCGGGTACAAGGACAAAAGGTAGACCAAGAAATTGATAAAACCCCAAGGGGATCTCAGATTGAGGTGGAGCAAGATAATGCCAAATCTGAACTTGAAATTGGGGAAAGTAGTAAGCATGTTGAAGAAATCACAAGGGACATGGATCAAGGTGGAGCTAAGTCCTATAATCTAGTTAGAGATAGGCAAGAGAGAGTTATTAAACCACCTATAAGGTATGGGCAAGCAGAACTTACAATGTTTGCCCTAACAGTAGCTAATGAGGTTGTTTACCAGGAACCTAAAACTTATAAAGAGGCAATTGCTAGCAAGGATTCCCCTAAATGGATTCTTGCCATGCATGAGGAAATAGAATCTCTTAATAAGAATAAGACCTGGGTTTTAGTGCCTAAACCAAAAGGGGTCAAACTTGTTGGATCCAAGTGGATCTATAAGAAAAATGAAAGCATACCAAGGGTAAAAGGAATCAGGTATAAGGCTAGGCTTGTAGCTAAAGAGTTTACCCAAAGGGAAGGAATTGATTTCAATGAAATCTTCTCCCCTATGGTTAAACACAACTCAATCAGGTTACTGCTATCTTATACAGCCTTTGAAAACTTACATTTAGAACAATTAGATGTTAAAACTGCTTTTCTGCATGGAGAATTTGAAGAGGAAATTTATATGCAGCCTCCTGAAGGTTTTCCTAATAAAATTAAAAGTAATCAAGTGTGCTTTCTTAAAAAATCTTTATATGGTCTCAAACAATCACCTAGACAATGGTATAAGAGATTTGATACACACATGATTAACAATAATTTTAAAAGAAACTATTATGATAGTTGTGTTTATTACAAGGAAAAAAAAGGGATATTTGTTTATCTCCTATTGTATGTTGATGACATGCTGGTAGCCTGTAAAGACACTGAATTAATAGAACAAGTTAAATGCATGCTAAAATCAAAATTTGAAATGAAGGAACTGGGACCTGCTAAGAAAATTTTAGAAATGGAAATTGAAAGGGATAGAAATGCTGGAATGCTACACCTGTCTCAGAAGAATTACATTTCTAAAATTTTCAATAGATTTGGTACGGAACAAGTGAAACCTATTAATACACCTCTAGGTCAACACTTTAAACTATTTATGGATCAGGCTCCAAAAACAGACTCTGATATTAGTTTTATGCAGCAAATTCCTTATGCTAGCATGTTGGGAAGTATAATGTATGCAATGGTTTGCTCTAGGCCTGATCTAACCTATGTTGTGAGTGTAGTTAGTAGATTTATGTGGAACCCAGGAAAACCTCATTGGCAAGCCATTAAATGGGTACTAAGGTACCTTGTAGGCACTACTAATTTGAGTCTCAGTTTTGGGAGTAAAGTGGAAAAGGGTAGTGAATTGACTGGTTTTGTAGACTCTAACTTTGCAGCAAGTGTAGACGCTAGGAAGTCCTTAACTGGATATGTGTTTTCTACTTTTGGGGGAGCTATGAGCTGAAAATCACACTTACAATCTGTGGTGGCCTTGTCCACCACAAAAGCTGAATATATAGCATTGACTAAAGCCATTAAAGAGGCCATATGGTTAAAAGGTATTGCAAGTGAGTTAAACATTTTCAATGGCAACATCACAGTACATTGTTACAATCAAAGCACACTACACTTAGCTAAAAACCAAGTTTTTCATGAAAGGTTCAAACATATTGATGTGAGGCTTCACTTTGTGAGGGATGTTATAGAGTCTAAGGTAGTAGGTGTGGAAAAGGTCTCAACTGAGGATAACCCCTCAGATATGATGACCAAGTCAGTCCCTTGGTCTAAGTTCAGACACTGTCTGAACTTAGTTGGCATGGAGTCTAGAGTCAGTCCTCATTAGGGGGACAATGCAGGAATGAGCCAATGATGAGGATTTCATAAACAGTTGGCAAATAAATGTTTTGCCAAGGTGGAGATTTGTGGTAAGTATGTCAATACATTTATCTGTTGCCTTTTAATTTACTAATGTGTTCTCTTATGTGTTTTAAATGGATGATGAGCAAGTGGCACAATTTGGACCCTTGAAGCTGTTAATACTGAGCTACTTGATCACATCGGAAGCCCATGCCTTCTTTTGAAGGATCATGTGCTGAGCCGCTGGATTGCTACACGTGTTGGCATCTATTGTAACATATATATTCATAGCAATATGTTGTAAACCCTAATCGATTCATTCATTTGTACATAGCGGCTGTTTTGAGAGGCAGAGTGAAAGAGAGAATAGAGAGGGGTGATATTAGGGTTTCATGGGTTTCCTGTAGAGAGAAGAAATCTGTGCAATTTCTTGTGGTTTCTGTGAGAGTTTTGTAACTTTAAGTGTACTAAGGCTTCCCTGTAAAGTATTGTTCATCAATAAAGATCTCTGAGGCCTATTCCTGCATTGGACTTAGACCATTAGGGTCAAACCACGTATATAGGTGTGTTCTTTCCTTGCTTTTATATTCTTTATCATTTATATTTGTTTCTTGTGATTTCTTTGATAACTGTTCATTATCTTGTTGATCTGTGTATCATACTGTTCAATATCATGATGTATATTGGCAATCTGGTCATATCTTGGTATATTGTTGTTTCTATGGTTGTGGTTGATATCAAACTGAGGTTATTGTGATTCTTGCGTTTCTATTTGGATCTAAAACAGAAAGATTTTATTTCAATCAAACAGAAAATGTTTTAAAGTAAAATAGAGGATTTTTTTTATCATAATAACATTAAATATTTATAACTATAAAACCGAGTGTTTTATAACAGTCATTCACCCATTGGAGCGGTGTTGTTTGGGGTTTATTAGACGGGCGGTCAGAAGATTTCCTCTTAGTAAATTTAGTAATTTTCTCCACTATGCAACAAGTAAATAGGAAAACTGGACAACAAATTACACAGGTCTTTTTACGTTCCCAGTGGCTGCAAGCCCCTGTTATTATATTTAGAGCAAGAAATTTCCAAGTGTTGAACTGCCTTGTATCGAACATTGTCCAATGGTACCTACATTGCACAATGTTTGTCAGAAACTAATGCCGCACCCCCCCAATCACTAAGGGTTCTGAGGACACTTTCCCTCAACAACAGGGGTGTTAATTTGTTCACACAAATTCAGTAATATATAGAGTTGTAAATGAGTTGGGTTCGAAAAAAGTTATGAAAGATCAAACTCTGTTCAATTTTCATTCAAACACGCACCCAACTCGATTGTATCGCCAATTTATAGCTTTTGTTTATGAAACAACTCTTTTAAGAGTTCAAGTCTGTTCACAATTTTTGCGCTTTGTCTACCTGTAACATTATTTTTATTTGCATTGAACCTATTTTGATAAGTATATATGGTCATTGTAAAAATATAATACTAGAGAAAATAATAAATATCAAATTATTTGAGAGTTTGTATGAATTTATACTAGTCGGACCGAATTTTATACAGACTATATTGTTTAATAATCAATGTAATTTTATATTTATAAACGACTAATTTAATAAAAGAAACAAGACGGAGTGGACTTCGTGTGAGCCTATAAAAGAGTGAAAATTCTAATTTCGGTTACTACTGTTGCTCCTGGTTATTTCTCCGGCCTCAACATTTGACAAAGTGCTCAAAAAATAAAAAATAAAAAACCTACTAAAGTCCGTTTGGATTGAAAAACACTCTTAACTCATCTCATATTATTTTATCATTTTAATTTTTCTAAATTTTTACAAAAAATATAATAAATAATTTAATTTTTTTAAATTCTAAAAAAATAATATTTTATTCAACTTTCATCTAAAATCTTTATCTTATTTCACTATACAAACGGCCTCTAATTATTACAAACCCATTAAACCTCAAACAGCAAACCAATATACCAACTACAACCATATTGAAGAGAGATTGAATATATAACAAAAAATAGTTTCATCATCAGCATAAGTGATTTCATATTACCTTGCTAAACGTAATTACAATATTGTTAGAGAGCTATAACATTACCCTACCGATGGTATATTGCATATGCGTGGAACCCTCGGCTAATATCTATTATGGACAAGAATTAACCAACATTGTGCAAGGCAGAGATGAGTGTGAGCAGAGACTGAAGGCAAAACCTCCTTCTCTCTGCTCCCATGTCGTACCTCTGTGTTTTGCCCAAAATGAATATATGAGTGAGAGAACTTTGCTCTCTTCACCCCATGAGCCTACATTCCCTAATGAACTTGTTTGAGAAACTTACATATTTATTCCAAATGCTTCGTACCTCCGGAAACCCAATCTCGAGCCATGGCTTTGCAGGCCCACTGAAATGTATTACAGCAGCATCTTTCAACATCTCCCGATGAATTTCAGTCGATTGATAGCCTAATCCGGCAACATGCCATGATGGATCAATAGGATGCACATGACCCTCGAAAGCTATCAAGGAAGGTGGAAGGACTCCTGGATGCCATAATGCCAACCCAGATTTGAGGCTCTGTGAGATGAGGTAATAATATTATAGCAACAAACAAGGGAAAATTATTACCTTTTCTAATCAACATGGTAAGCATATTTATCCATCAGACCAGTGAAACCTAGATAGATATTCCCCACAATATCTATCCAAAACTGGGTTTGGACAGTATAGCATATGAAATTTATGAATAATCTCCATACATGCCGGAAGCAGATGATTTCATTTTTTCAAGGTAGAAGATGCCTATCCCATGTGGAAATTGCTGGCAAATGGCTGAATTTTTCAGCAAGGTAATCTAAATGCTTTTGGGAGGACGGCAGTTTGAATAAAGCTGCCATGAACAACTTAATTATGCTTATTTGTCACAAAGAAACAGATGGGGAAGGATAATAAACTGCAGGGTAAGCAAATAAAAATCAGAAGGAAAACTTATTCTCAACTCAATCTCAAACATTATCTTCTCTCTATCTATTACGCACTGTTTCTAGCTGCTTTCCCTATGCCATTTCAAAGGAGTAAGAATAATCAATATTTTTCCAATCGCAGGTCATTAATCACCCAAGGACAGTAGAAGCAAGTACAAACCACCACTTCTAACCATTAAAAAAAGAAAGATTCTCCCATATTACTTGCTTTAAAAGAATGGTTTTATTTTCTAAGAAAAACACAAAACAAAACCCTTTTTCAAGAGCAAATACATGATGCCAAAAAATCATTAGCTATATCCATCTCGGGGACAATATGCGAATCACTTTGACAACAGTTTCTCGTTACTATCTTGTGAAAGTGTGAGGGAACGTACAATTTTTCTACAAATGTGAGGGAATATACTTACAAGCTCTAGCCATTGATGGTAAGTTACAGTAATGTTGGTCCTTCTCCAAGCTTCTATATCAAATACATTCATGCCATACAGCCATGCACAACGATCATGATCAAAGTTGGATGATATAATTGGATGAGAGAAGTTCAAATAGTCCCTGTATTTTCTTCCTGGGCAGCAGCCATCTCCACACCATGAATTAACAACTGCACCAACAACTTTTCCTTTGAGATCCAACTCCAACAGAGATGCTATGTCATGTTGCACAACAATATCATCATCCAAGAATAGTATCTTGTTGAGATCTGGAAATAGCTGTGGTCAATGAAAATCACATGATAAGTCAATTGTCAAGTGTGAAAATCTGACGTGTCATTTACTCAGAGAAGATTCAGTGAAAATATTGGGTGACTACCTCGGGGATATAAATTCGGAGATGATTCAAGAGGGAGAGGGAGCTAGGGCTTAATGCCTCTAGATATCTTTTGTGTCCTTTATATTCAAAATCTTCTTCATTCAAATTATTGTAGTTGTGCTTCCAAATTAGGCGATGAATCTCTAGCATCTGTTTAACCCCAACATTCACTTCCTGAGACCAGTCATATTGGTGCAATCCCTTAACTTCAACCACAGCAGATTTAACAGAATTGATTGCAAACCATGCATGCATTGGGGTGTATGTTTTTTTGTCAGTTACTATGTGGAACACTAATTTTTCAGGGTTGGCTGAATTTTGGATCGTAGAAGAGACAACAACAGACGCTGCAAGGACATTATCAGTTAGGAGAACGAGGTGGTGAAATGAGGGGTCAGCAAGGCGAGAAACATATTCTGGTGGAGGTAGAAGAGATCGAGCCATTGAATTTACAGCATATTCTTCAGCAAGTTTGAGGCAAACACAATGTAAGCTCTTGGGAACACCATGTGATGCTAAATGCCAGAAAATAGACTCGCGCTGTCTTGCTGACTTGACCCTATGCTCCATCCTTAGCAGCTGCATATCAAGACAAGAAATGTAAATTTAGGCTTAATCATCATATTATGATGATCATATGTCTCTTGCTTTCATTCAATCTCGCACTTCAAAGTACTAATGCAAATATCCACATTGACCTGACATGTTCAACCAATCTCATACAGTTTCCTCTTGTTTGAAATTTGAATATACACAATCCACGCTACGATTATCAAAATAATAACAACCAGCCTGGCATTTTTTGCACATTTCATGCAAATCAATAGCAAAAAAACCAAGATCCATAATTTCCACAAAATTACAAGAATACTAGGATGGGTATGCATGGATAGAAGACCAGGATACAGAGTACAATATGATATCAATATGCAATATAAAACTTCTAAAGTAGTAGAATTACATCAAATATGGATAAGAGGCTTAAACCAACACGATAGAGAGTCTATACAATGCAATGGTCCATAACCAGTACATTATATCTAAACTAGTGAAAATTAGGTTGGTATGCAAGAATCTATAAGATTTTATCACCATTGGTGACATATTATCTATATAATTATCCCTAAGCTTATGTTTGAATTCTGAGTTTGAATTATGCATTTATAGGCTCTATGAACCAGACATTGCATCATATGAATCTTCAAATATGTAAAAAATCTTATATGGTGCAGTTCAATCAATCTCTATGAGCACCCTTCATGGCTTCTTAACTATATAGCATCCGCAATCACCCAGCCATCTACCCCAACAGTTGCAGCCACAAAACCATCATGGTAGCCATCATCACAACAATCTCATGCCCAATCCCTCTTAGGGACAATCATCACTACTCTATTCTCTTCAATAAATTTTAAGCTGCCACAGCATTCTTCAAAGTTCCGGAATTCTAACATGATTTTATGTTCAGCTAACAGCAGCCTCCTCAAGTACACCCTTGCATCTTCAAAACTTAAGTCCAGCTCTTATGAATAGATCTTTTGATAGTCACAGCTGCGGCAACCTTTTAATCAAGATCTTCTTTTTCGAATCTCCAAGTCCATTTACCTATCACAGCCAGATTTTTAAAATATTACAAAGTGTACAAAAATTTATATTATCCTTCATAATATTTCACTTTCACGACAATCTCACAACGCAATTACCATCAAGCAACAATTATCACTATGTTCCTCTTTAGCCGCCACTTCATTCTTCAACTCTTCATGACATACTAACATTTCAAATAAGTGGTTCCCTCAATATTTTCCATTTCTTTTAATTTCTAATGCCTTTTATTTCAAAGATATGCCTTGCTAGCGGTGAGATCCTATTGTTTTCTTTTATAATTGTCAATCTCTTTTATTTCCAAGAGCTAGGTTTCCAATGATGACACCCTCTTATTTTTTTGTTGCAACTTCCTTTATGCCCTAGGCAACATCATTTTGTTACTTTTAGCATTACCAATCAGTTGTCAACATGTTTCAAAGACAAAAAAAATTTATCAATTTAAATAGAATCATAGGAAGTTTAAGATAACCCTACATCTTCGGAAGACAGCTCCTCACGGAATTCCATCAAATGAAATAAGTTGTCTAGCTTGCAAACTATCCATGATTCTTGCATGCCACAGATCAAGTCTTATATTTGTTTGTAATGTTATGTTATAGAAGTGTACAGTAATGTAGCTCTACTTCCTTTCATTCCTTTCTTTCCTTGTATAGATGAGCTGTAAAACTAATATATAGGTTGATACGTCATCTCTCTAATCTCTGCCGTGAGATAGTTTTCTCATAAGAGTAATGCTACATACAGTCGTGGAGTGTGCAAACACCGCGCAATCGCTTTGAAAAAGAGTGGAATCTACGATTAAAAAGTTAATCTTTTTTTCCTGTGGGTCCCGTATTAATTCACTTTTTCAAAGAGATTGCGCGGCGCTTGCACAACCTCGACTGCAAATATCATTTCTCTTCTCAGAAATATCCAAAGTTTACTGTATTCCAATCGTCAAAAGTCTACCCAGTTCCAGAAAATCATCCAAAGTTTATTTTGCAGCTATTCTAATCATTCCTAAACTTTTTACGATGGATCATTTTAGTGGCCTCAATGTTACTGTTTCCGGATTCTTTGTTATTATTTATCTGTAGCTTGTGGCCATAAAAGAGTTTTTGTAATGCAAACACGTGCAAATTTTTTATTAAAGGCAAAATGATCAGTAAATTATTTTTTCCTATAGGTAAAACATAAAATTATTAGGGTAATGATATACCTAAAACTTTTTAATAACTATTTTACAACCTGTTAGTATTTGTCGTACCCGCTAAATTCAGTTTCAAAACAATGGGTAACATTTGTTATTTGGTTTGCATTGATAGATAAGATTTAGGCCATGTTTGGGAAGTAAGATGAGTCGAGACCATCTCATCTCATCTCATCCAAAAATATTTCATAATTTTCTTCCTAAATATCACTAAAACACAAAACACTTTTTAATTTCAAATCTTCAACTTTTGCATTTAATTATTACCTAATCATTAAACTTTTTCCAAACTTCCACATAATACACAACCAATACAAGGTTTCTAAATTTCAAAACAAAAAAAATATTCAAAAATTATATTCAAACAATTTTTTAACTTTATAATATTTTTATTCAACTTTTTTCTTTCCATTTCCAAAACCCAATAAAACATCTTAATTCAAACCATTTCACTACCATTCACAGACAATTTCATAATTATTCACAGAAATCTGATCACATCTCATTACCCAAGCATGCCCTTATAGGTAAGGGTTAATACGAGATCAAATTTATCTACAAATATTCTATTTAAATAGATAAATCTAGTATTGGATGATGATGAAGGCTTAAACATCTCAAAATTCAAAGTTTGGATAACACCTTGCCATCTGGAAATCTGAGGAAGAATTCGTGTCCAGTCAGGAACCTGTCATGACAGGTCGGTCATCTGCAGATTTTCAGGAATGGGATTTGGAAACTGGAAAAGAGTTTGGTCAATAGTGATAATCCGTCCAAGTGTGCCAAGAGAGTAAAAGAGTTTTGGGACTTTTACAAGAATGATCTCTCTTGGAGTTTTTGTAAACCACACAAAATACAAGGACAGTGAGTGTGATTTGAGGTGAGTTTAGCCATTGGAGGTTCTAGGGGAAGAAGCCAAGTTTGAAGATTGTCAGAAGTTCCAACTGCTACTACAGTAGAGACAAAACAAGTCATTTTGTCATGGCTAGTAAGGGCTTCATATTATAAAGGTTTGTAAGAAAACTTGTATTAATCTTCAAATAGTAGAATTGATTTGTTCTGGGTAGGCTACCCCAGAGTGGTTTTTACCTTTAAAGAATTCTTTAAAGAGTTTCCCTTGGTCACAAAAAATCATTGTCTTATGGTTGGCCTCTTTTGCTTCATCATTCATATTTATATGTAATTCAATAATGTGATTTGATACATGTGGGCTGATTCGATATTTAATAGTTGTTGCTAATATTTGACATGAATTAAAATTGGACAAAGAATTGTGACATACACCTATTCACCCCCCTCAAGGTGTTATTTAGAGTCAATCTTGTAATTTCACAACCCATTCTACGCAAGCATGCCACTCCATTAAAAATAAATTAAGTTTTCAAAACTACCCTTAATTTAATATGGAGTTATAAGATAGCTGTAAAACAGTTCTAAGTTGATCTTTTCCCGCTGTCATAATATGCAAGCACCAAGGGCTTCCAAATTTGGGATCATATTTTTGGGGACTATTTTTCAAAAAATGCCTTGATGTCCCTAACTCCAACAGCTGTCTGCTTGTTTTAAGGTTTAAAATGAATTGATTTAGGTGCTGATTTGTTAGAGAAGGCAAGTAGACGAAAATTTCCTAATTGGGTCTAGTATAGGAGAAGAAAGACTTACCAAATTTCTGATGGGCACTAAACCAGAAATTCCAGCATTTAAGAGTCCTAAATCAAGGCTTCCACGTTTGCTACTAACAAAGGAAGTGGCCAAGCTTCTTAGAAGCCCTAAAAACACCATTTTTTCTTCAATCTGTATGCAACCCAAGAAAACCCTAACCTTTTCAACTCAGCCTAATGTCACCACCTAGATTTTTCTAGAGAATCCCACAACCTTCTAGAGCCTCCTAGTCCTTTGTAATGTTGTAGAATTGTGTGGAGTATTCTAGAATGGTGTAGAACCTCTTAGGGAAGGGCCTTATAGACAATTCTAGAGTAGTGTTCTAGAAATGGCCTTATAGACAATTCTAGAGTAGTGTTCTAGAAAGGGCATTATAGACAATTCTAGAGTAGTGATCTAGAAACTTCTTTACCATTGGATTGGTGACAAGTGTCACAATCCTAACCATTTTTTGTACCAAGAGGTCTCTATAAATAGAGACCTCCTCACTTGTGTAAATCACCAAGCAATAGAGCAAACAAGTTCTCTAGAGCTCCTCTCTCTTCTTTCTCTCTCTAGAGTTGTTCTCTCTTGTCTTGAGTCGCTTAGAAGGCTTACTTAGGAGTTTTGCGAGGGCAAAAACCTCCTAAGGCCGCACGGGACGTGTGAAGAAATTCTAAATCCGTGACAGTTGGTATCAGAGCCGTCCAGGCTAGGAATGGCGGATCCAAGTGAGATCACCATAGAGCCCCCGGAGCCATGAAAGAGCAAGAGGTCGAAGGATTCAACCTCGTCTATGGAGTCTCGTCTCGATGGGATCGAGAGGGTCATGACTAAGTTATTGGCCAAAATGGAGGAATGGGATCAGTCTCACAGGGAGGTGAGCACCCTTGACAACTCTGTGACAAGGGTGGAAGTGGCTGTAGCGGATGTCAGGGACCAACTTGACGTCGTGGAGCAAAGTTTGGAGGAGCTAGGATTGGAGGGACAATCTAAGTCGCTCAAGGAATCCATTCTAAGCACCATCAGCCCCACCATTGAAGCACAGCATGTTGAGAATGTTGCTTTCCAAGACCGGGTCTTGGGGGAGCTAACAAAACTCCAAGAGCAATTGGAAGAATACCGTGTCGGTCTGGAGGAGACCAGGGCGGACTGGGCCATGTGCAAGTGGGCAGTGGCCAACGGGGGCGCCATTGGAGCTGGGACGATGGCGACACCAAGGGTGGATACCCCCAAACCAAAAGAGTTCGATGGCAAGCGTGATGCCAAAGAACTAGACAACTATATGTGGCACATGAAGCGCTACTTTGAAGCTTTGAACATGCAAGACGAGCGTGTCAAGGTACGTACTGCCTCTCTCTACCTTACTAATCTTGCTGGTACTTGGTGGCGTCGTAAGCATAGTGAGATAGAGAAGGGTACCTGCACCATTGACTCTTGGGAAGAATTCAAGCGTGAGCTTAAAAGGCAATTCTATCCTGAGAATGTGGCTATCCATGCGCGGAAGAGAATGAAGGAGTTGAAGCACACCTCTTCTATCTGCAAATATGTTGAGGAATTTTTTGCTCTCATGCTGCAAATCACCAACATGAGTGAAGAAGATCTCCTCTTCAACTTCATTGATGGTCTCAAGTCTTGGGTGGCTCAAGAGCTCAAGCGCCGTGGGGTCAACGATATCTCCACTGCCCTGACAGTAGCAGAAACCTTGGAAGAGTTTGAGTATCATAAGAGTGACAACTCTTCAAAGCCCAAGTCTTCTAAGGATAATCACGGCAAGGGTGGGGGAGCAAAGGGGTCTAGGCTCCCACAGTATAAAGAGCGAGGAGACAAGTCTTCATCATCAAAGGAAGGCAAGAAAGATCACTCCAATGACAAAAAGCCTAAGGATGCTTGCTTCCTTTGTAACGGGCCACATTGGGCTAGAGATTGTCCTAAGAGGAAGGCCCTCAATGCCATGTTGGAAGAGAAGGAAGTTCAAGAAAAGTCGCACTTGGGGTGTCTACAACTTCTCAACTCCCTCAAGGCAAGCACGAAGCCAACCACTAAGGATGGGTCTTTGATGTTTGTAGAGGTACTCGTCAATGAGAAGAAGAGTCATGCCATGGTCGACTCAGGAGCTTCTCACAACTTCATCAAAAAGGAAGAGGCCGCACGGCTAGGGATTCCTCTCAAGAAGGGTCAAGGATGGTTGAAGACCGTAAATTCTGAGGCCAAACCCCTTGATGGTGTAGCTCGCGGGGTGGAGCTACAACTTGGTACTTGGAAAGGTAAGGTGGACTTCTCAGTCGCTCCTATGGATGACTTCAACATCGTGTTGGGGATGGAGTTCTAGAGACAGTTCAATGTAGTGTCTCTTCCCCACTACAACTCGGTGTGCATCTTGGAAGGTGGTCCATGTATGATACCCACCGTGTCTAAGCCAAACACCACCAAACTTCTATCCGCCATGCAATTCAAGAAAGGTTGGAAGAAGGGTGAGGTGTCTCACTTGGCTTCTATGGAGGAAAATGAAGTGAAGATTTCCTCCCCTCCACCTATGGAGATCCAGAAGGTCCTCAAGGACTATAGGGATGTCACGCCCCAAGAGTTGCCCAAGCGACTACCACCTAGGAGAGAGGTGGATCATCAGATCGAGTTGGAATCGGGCGCCAAACCACCCGTCAAGGCACCTTATCGCATGTCACCTCCAGAGCTTGAAGAAGTAAGGAGGCAACGTAAGGAGCTACTTGATGCCGGATTCATTCAACCCTCCAGGGCACCATTGGGCATAACTACCACTTTTGACAAAGAAGTAGAAGAAATCTTGGCGGAACGTGTCATCAGGCGAAAGAGACATAAGCCACGCCAAGAATACTTGATCAAGTGGAAGGGATTGCCCAAAAGCGAGACAACTTGGGAACCAAAAGAGTCATTGTGGCAGTTTGAAGATCACATCCGAAGGTTCCATGAAGACACCGCGTCGAGGACGTCGCGAAGCTTGGTGGGGGAGAATGTCACCACCTAGATTTTTCTAGAGAATCCCACAACCTTCTAGAGCCTCCTAGTCCTTTGTAATGTTGTAGAATTGTGTGGAGTATTCTAGAATGGTGTAGAACCTCTTAGGGAAGGGCCTTATAGACAATTCTAGAGTAGTGTTCTAGAAATGGCCTTATAGACAATTCTAGAGTAGTGTTCTAGAAATGGCATTATAGACAATTCTAGAGTAGTGATCTAGAAACTTCTTTACCATTGGATTGGTGACAAGTGTCACAATCCTAACCATTCTTTGTACCAAGAGGTCTCTATAAATAGAGACCTCCTCACTTGTGTAAATCACCAAGCAATAGAGCAAACAAGTTCTCTAGAGCTCCTCTCTCTTCTTTCTCTCTCTAGAGTTGTTCTCTCTTGTCTTGAGTCGCTTAGAAGGCTTACTTAGGAGCTTTGCGAGGGCAAAAACCTCCTAAGGCCGCACGGGACGTGTGAAGAAATTCTAAGTCCGTGACACTAAACTCCCCTTTGATGCTGCTCTTTTTCATCCCCTAAAACTCCAAAAAAAAATTCAAAAAATCGCAGCTTTTCTCCTTCCTTAACAGAAATTCTATCTGTTGGTCTGTTAAGTATCAAGATCAAGAAACAAGGAAAAGAAGAGAAAGAATCATTCTTGGACTTTATTGAATCAAGAAATGGAATTATTCGAGGTAATTCCAACCTCCACAAACTACCACCAAAGTCTCCGATGACCCTCACCCCTTTCCCTCTTTGTATTTATATCAACTGAATTACAAACACCTTCCCAAAGAAGAAGACCCTCATCGCACCATTATACTTACACAAACAAATACAAAACGCCCCATTTCATTTACACTACATGCACCCTTACATTCATCAAAACGACCTGATTCATTAACATAAACTCCCTGTTTTATCTTCAGCCTTTAATTGCCAGTTCCCTTCCCGCATCAATGACAATTTCCCCCACTTAACAAAACCTTGACCTCAAGGCTTGTGACTGCCATTCCTCCCACTCAGAGCACTTTGCCCACAAGGTGGGGATACAACTCCATCAGCTTCCACAATGATTCCCAAGAACTGTCTTCTGGTAATGCCCCTCTCCATTGAATTAAAACTTCTGTGATAGGTCGATTGCCCCATTTCTTTAATATTCTCTACAATATCAGTTCTGATTCTGGTTGAAGTAAGCCTTCCTTGTCCAGTGGTGGAAAGGTTTGTAGGGGTGTGATGTGCTGCTCAAGCTTCTTTTTAAGACATGAAACATGGAACACTGGATGAGATCTTGAGGAAACTGGTAGGTCTAGTTTATCAGCCACTGCCCCAATCTTGGCTAAAACTTTGAAAGGACCATAATATCTTGGTGCCAGCTTAAGGTTGTGTCTCAATGCTACTAACTTCTGTCTATAAGGTTGCAACTTCAGAAATACCCAGTCTCCCAACTCAAAACACCTTTCAGTCCTTTCTTTATCTGCAAAGAACTTTATCCTCTCTCGATCCTTATTCAAATTCTCCTCCAATTCTGACATAATCTGCTCCCTAGTCTTAAGTTGCTAATCCACAACAGCATTAGCTATTGTCCCTGGAAAATAGGACAACTTTGGAGGAGCATAGCCATACATGGCTTCAAAAGGAGTCATCCTGGTTGATGAATGACTAGTGGTGTTATAACACCACTCAACCATAGGAACCCACACACTCCACTGCTTGGGCTGAAACCCTACAAACACCTTAAGTATCCCTCCAAGCATTTGTTCAAAGCTTCAGTCTGCCTATCTGTTTGTGGATGATAGGCAGAGCTGAAAGCTAAAGCAGTGTCTTGCAACTCAAAAAGTCCCTTCCAAAATTTACTAGTAAACACTGCATCTATGTAAGAAAATATAGTTTTAGGCATCCCATGCAATCTGAACACCCCTGAGAAAAACACTTGGGCTACCTTGGTTGCAGTATAAGGATGGGGCAGAGAGAAAAAAGGGTATATCTAGTCAACCACGGAAAATACTACACTAACCCATGTGATAGTGGCAAACCCTCTATAAAGTCCATCTAAATATCAGACCATGGACTAACCTAGGCTTCAGCAAGCCAGCAGGATGGATAACTTCATACTTAGTGATTTGACTGGTATCACACTCTCTCACTATCTTCTTAATGTATCAACGCATTACTTGTGATTAGAAATCCATCTTAGCCCATTGAAGAGTTTTGTGGTAGCCTGCATGTCCAGCTTGAGGGTCAGAATGGATGTGGTTTAGCACTTTTTGTTTGAAATCAGAATCTGGAACCACAACAATTTTGCCTTTTCTTAGTAAAAGCCCTTGACGCAAGGAATAATGTTTGTTTGTTTGTTCCCCTTTCTGAAGCCTTGAACATAACTTCTAAATTCCCTATGGAAGTGCATAACTCTGCTTAAGCTCCCCAATCCAAAGTGGGATGGGATAAAAGAACTGCCGGTGTTCATTCTTCCTCTTCAAACTTCCTTGATAAGGCATCTGCAGCCTTATTCTCCTTCCCTCTTTTGTAGTCGATGGAAAAATCATATCCCATCAATTTAGTCACCCACTTTTGTTGTGACTCAGTACCCACCTTTTGCTCCAAAAAAAAGTTGATGGCTTGTTGGCCAGTCTTGATTCTAAAAGACTGGCCAAGGAGGTATGGCCTCCACTTCTGTACAGCAGTTACAAGGGCTAACAGTTCCCTCTCATAAGTTGATAACAACAAAGCTTTACCTTTGACTCTTGAGGGCCTTGCTGTAATATGCAATAGGTTGACCCTCTTGCATTAACACATCTCCCAATCCACATCCACTTGCATCACATTCAATTGTGAATGCCTTAGAAAACTCTTGAAACCTCAATACAGGAGGCTGTGTTACAGCCTTCTTTAAATTTTGAAAAGCTTAAGTGGCCACATCAGTCCACTCAAAGCAATTTTTCTCAAGTAAAAATGTAAGGGGTGCTGCAATCATTACATAATTCTTGATAAACTTCCTATAGTAAGCCGTGAGCCCCAAAAAGCCCCTGAGTGACTTCAAATTAGCTGGCACAGGCCACTCCAACATAGCTGATATCTTAGATGGATCAGCTTTAACTCCTTCACCAGATATCAAGTGTCCCAGATAATCAATTTTTGTAATAGCAAACCTACATTTTGACCTCTTGGCAAACAAATGGTGCTGTCTCAGGGACCCCAACACAGTTAGCACATGCCCCGAGTGCTCCTTAAAATCTTTACTGGTACCATATAAGGGCTTCCCCTTGCATATGGTAAGAGACCATTAACAACCTCTAATGAAGAGGTGTTTGATGGAATTCAAAGTATTGTGTTACTTTGAAAACCCACTCCGATGGGTTATTTCCATCAAAATTAGGGAAATCCAATCTAACACCCCTCGATAAAGAAAATCTATCATCCTGACCACCCATACGAGAATCTTGGTTCGCTTCCACAGAAGGAAGCACACGATGATGCTCAACTAATGTATGAATCATATCGTACAGTTGATCTAAACTGTTCGTGATGGAATGAATGGACTATTGCTGGTCATCCAACTGCCTCTGGATCTCCTCACAGTGGCCCATATACCAATTGCTAAGTATCAAGATCAAGAAACATGGAAAGAACAGAAAGAATCGTTCTTGAACTTTATAGAATCAAGAAATGGAATTATTCGAGGTAATTCCAACCTCTACAAACTACCACCAAAGTCTCCAATAACCCTCACCCCTTCCCTCTCTGTATTTATATCAACTGAATTACAAACACCTTCCCAAAGGCGAAGGCCCTCAACACATCGTTTTACTTACAAAAACAAATGCAAAGCACCCCGTTTCATTTACACTACATGCAACCTTACATTCATCAAAACAACCAATTTCATTAACCCAAACTCCCTGTTTTATCTTCAGCCTTTAATTGCCAGTTCCCTTCTCGCGTCCATCACATGGCCTCCCTTTGGTGATTTAGGTGAGTTTATTTCTCCAAATGTTGAGTGAAAGTCACTGCCTAAATTCCAGCAGCTAAATCGTTATGATAACCCTAAGTTTTTTTTTGTGTATTTAACAATACCTTTTTGAAGTCCTAATAGATCGCTAGAGGCTGCAAATCTTTGTGCAATCTCTAAGTTGAATCCAGGGTAAGTTTCAACAAGTATTATACCTAAATCTTGAAATTCCCTATCTTTTGTGATCCTAACAGTCTTATAGTTTTATATGTCAAAACAGAATTCTAGGGCTAGAAGAATCCAAGGATTCAGCTTTTGGGCAAAGAAAAGAAGAGGTGGACAGGTTAGTCATCTAGTCCTAACCTTTTGGAGTAGCAAAGTTTCTTGGTTAAAAACCTCTCTTAAACCCCCCGTGTTGTATAGTGCTAAGCATATGATTTGACGTATAAAACATGATATACAAAAAGCTTTTATTTTTCAAATCTGAGGATGATGATAACCACCCCCCCCCCCTCTCTCTCTCCACCTTTTTTCCATTGCTGCAACAGAACGACAGCACTTTGAACGGTTGCTATCAAGTCCTTTTTGGTGGGGTATTCACTAGGCCTTTAAGGCCATGGTTTTAACTCCTGAGGACTCTTTCTTCCAATGACTCAGATCAAGCTGAGACAAACCTAGAAATTTTAGCAAGGTAAACTCTCAGCGATACAAAGCAAGTTCACGGCATGCATAAACTAGCACTCCACAATTTTTTAGCTCTAAGGCTCCGTTTGGATGCTAAGAGTATCTTAGATCATCTAAGTTTATCTGTGAAAAGTAGTGAGTTAAGATGTTTGAGTGGGTTTTGTGGGTCTCATCAATGATTGGTTTATTATGGTAGTAATGGAATAATAATAAAAGTCCCATCAATGGACAGTGTTGAGTTAAGATAAAAAAAAGTGAGGTTTTTTTAGAGGAAAGAAGTTTTTTGTGTTTGGATGGAGAGTATATCCATCTGTATGAAACTATCTCAAATGATCTGGGATCATCTTAGCACCCAAATGGGCCCTAAAGCTCACACGTAGAACCCAAAACAAGACCTGACTTCCACTGTACAGTGATCATAAAGCCAAACTAGACAACTTTTGAAAGATACATTCTAGGACCTAAAGCCACACGAACCCCAAATATGAAGGTTAGTGATTCAGTTATAGGCTAAGTGCAGTAAGTCCTTAAGCCCAAGATAGAAACTTGAAATTCATATTTGAGGACCTAATGACCATAGAAGGAATAAAGAAACAATTGAGATAAGGTACAAGGAAACTCAACAAACTACACTCCATTCTACTATGATGAGGTGGCACAGCTCATCTGCTTTTGATTTTTTGATTTTTCAAAAATATAAACGATGATCCAAGGATTAAGAAAAGTGTCATATTATATTGATAGGTCCCAACACAGATATTACAAATGCTAAAGTAAATTGTTTTCTCTTTGGGTGAGAAAGTACCACACAGCTTGGATAATATTTTTTTGATGATCCCTCGTTGATAAGTCTTGGCTGCTTAAATAAGCAAAAGCCAAGTACATAGTGTAGAAATAAAGAACAAGTGCCAATAACTAGTAACTGAAACACGACCATTCGTGACACAACTTCAATCAAGAAACTAAAGAAGATTGAAGAAGAGAAAAAGAATACTTCTGTTATTATTCTACTTGCTAAATTACATCGAGTTGCTCTTCTATTTATACAAGTGAGGTTTAACTAACTGATAGCAAAGTTACTAAAAACAGAGTTAACTAACTGATAGTAAAGTATTTAGTAAGGACTAAAAGGTAAAATCAACTATTATTTACAATAGTCCCCCTCAAGATGGATGATATATGTTGTGAACATTCATCTTGCATAACAAAGAATGAAAAACATTGGAACCGAGAGGCTTGGTTAACAAATCTGCAAGTTGATGAGAAGATGAGACGTGCAGTGTTCTGAGCAGACCAGCTTGTATTTTCTCTCTAATAAGGTGACAATCTAATTCGATGTGTTTTGTTCTCTTATGGTAAACTGGATTGGCTGCAAAATGAAGTGCAGCTTGGTTGTCACAAAACAACAAAGATGGTTTACAATGAGGTTGATGGAAATCAGTGAGCAAAGACCTTAACCAAGTTAATTCACAAACTGCATATGCCATGGATCTGTATTCAACCTCTGCAGAGGACCTGGAGACAGTTGTTTGCTTCTTGGATTTCCAAGAAATTAATGAATCACCAAGGAAAATACAATAGCCAGAAATAGACCTTCTTGTATCAGGACAACTTGCCCAATCCGAATCAGCAAATGCTTTCAAATGAACACTAGATGAAGCTGAAAAAAAAATGCCTTGACCTGGTGCCATCTTGACATACCTAACAATTCTGAGAGCTGCTTGCATATGAGGAACACGAGGTGAGTCCAAAAACTGACTCAAGTAATGGACTGAGTAGGTAATATCTGGCCTAGTATGAGTAAGATATAATAATCTGCCTATAAGCCTTCTATAAGCAGTTGTGTCCTCAAGCAATTTTCCATCAGACTTAGAAAGTCTGCAATGAGAATCCATAGGAAAATTCACTGGCTTAGAAGCCAATAAACCAACATCAGCTATCAATTCTAGTGCATATTTTCTTTGGCATATAGAAATGCCCTTTTTGGATCGAGCTATTTCCATTCCTAGGAAATATTTAACAGGACCTAAATCCTTTAGCTTAAAGAAAGTACTCAAAGACTGCTTGATGTGCTGAACAACAGAGAGATCACTACTGGCCAGGAGAATGTCATCCACATACACCAAAAGAGCCACAAAATAATCAGTTGTTTTCTTTGTAAACAAGGAGTAGTCAGATTTAGATTGGACAAAACCCAATTCAACCAAGGCAGCAGTGAACTTTGAATTCCATTGCCTAGAGGCCTGTTTTAATCCATATAAAGACTTCTGCAGCTTACAAACTCGAGTGTCCCCCTTTCTAAGATACCCTGGTGGAGGTCTCATGTAAACTGTTTCATCCAAATCCCCATAAAGAAATGCATTATTCACATCCAAATGCACTAGGTGCCAACTATGAATTGCTGCCAAGGATAACAAACACCTCACTGTCACCATTTTTGCAACTGGGGAAAAAGTTTCCAAGTAGTCAAGCCCTTCCCTTTGAGTATAACCTTTGGCAACTAATCTTGCCTTATATCTCTCAATTGAGCCATCAGCATTAAACTTAGTTTTATAAACTCACTTACAACTGATAGGATGTGTATCTGGTGGTGGTTCAGTGAGAGTCCAGGTTTCATTTGATTCTAAGGCAGCTAATTCAATGGACATAGCATCTCTCCAATGAGAGTGCTTAACAGCTTGGTGATAGAAATCAAGTTCTTTTTTAGATGAAACAGAGATGCTAAAAGCTTTATGAGAAGGAGACAAATGTTCATATGATAAAAATTCAGAAATGTTGTATCTGTTACCTGAAGTGTTATCAGAGCAGCCAAGAGATGATGTGGTAGAGGTAGAAGCTGCTGAACAGGCTAAAATGCAATGATAATTTTGCAAATAGTCAGGAGCTTTGTGTTGTCTAGTAGACCTTCTAAGAAAATGATTTACATCTTGCACATGAGGAATGTGGTTTGAAGGAGGAGAAAAATCTGGTGCAGTAAAATCTGAGACAGGATTAGAATTATTGGACAAATGATGTGTAGTAAAATCTGAGAGAGGATTGGAATTATTGGACAAATGATGTGGAGTAGAATCTGAAATAGGATTAAAATTATTAGACAAGTCAGGTGTAGTAGAATCTAAGATGGAATTGGAATTATTAGACAAGTCATCTGGAAAAATTGTTGATTGTGATATATGGTCTAAAATGGAATTAGGTAGCACTAACTCAGATGGCATACAAGATTGCTGAGAATATACATCTCTAGAAGAATCTATAATCTGAAAAGGAAATATATGCTCATGAAAAATTACATCTCGAGAAACAAAAAAATTGTGAGATGTCAAGTCATACAATTTGTATCCTTTTGTTCCAAAAGAATAACCAACAAATGCACATTTCCTAGCTCTAGGAGAAAATTTTGATCTGTTATTGCTTAAGGTAGAAGCATAACATAGACAACCAAACACCTTAAAATGATTATAAGAAGGTGCATCACCATAAAGAATTTGTTGTGGTGATTTATTATCAAGAATATGGGAGGGTATATGATTAATGATGTGAGTTGCTGTCAAAACACATTCTCCCCAAAAATTTAAAGGAACATTTGATTGAAATTTTAAAGCTCTTGCTACATTTAAAAGATCTTTATTTTTCCTCTCAACTATTGAATTTTGTTGAGGAGTCTCAACACAAGAGGTTTGGTGTATAATTCCTTTGGATTGAAAAAAATCTCTCATTTGAAATTCTAAACCATTATCTGTTCTTATGCATTTTATTTTCTGCTGAAACTGTGTCTGAACTAGATTGTAAAATGCTATAAGAATATGTTTAACTTCAGATTTAGATTTCATTAAGTAAACCCAAGTTGATCGAGAATGATCATCAACAATGGTTAGGAAAAACTTGAAACCATCATGAGTAGGTACTGAAAAGGGACCCCATATATCACAGTGAATTAAATGAAAAATTGAACTAGGCTTATAAGAGTGAACTGGAAATGATAATCGCTTTTGTTTTGCCAATGGACAGATTGTACAATGGTGTTCATGTACAGATTTATTGAAATTGAAATTTGGTATTGACTTGGAAAGGAACAACAACCTCGAAGATGAGGGATGGCCTAGTCTATTGTGCCACAAGTGATAAGCAGAATGATGTATGGAATTTACACTAGATGGAAAAAAAGAAGATGTACTGATTGATGATTGTTGCAGAAAGTAAAGGCCAGCTGTCTTTCTACCCTTCCCAATCATCTTCCATGGGGTAAGGCCCTGTATATAGCAAATGTCAAGCAAAAAAATGAAACAACAATTCTGGTTAGATGTAAGTTTAGTTACTGAAAGAAGGTTATATGCAAAAGTGGGAACACATAAAACATCTTTCAAAACTAAACCTTCTGATAAATTGACAGTACCAAGGTGTGTTACTGTAACATTTTCTCCATTTGGCAATTTGACAAATGTATTGAGAACTCGAGTGATTGTGGTGAAAAGATTTACAGAATGAACAATATGGTCTGTAGCACCTGTATCTATGATCCAAGTGCTAGAAATTGATGTGAAATTCTCATTTTTCATGGATGGATAAGTGGAATGACAAACTATTTTACCTGAGAAAGAAGACATATTGGATGTTGATAGTACATTTGCTGCCTGAGGAGTGTTTTTGGGTAATTCAGTTGGTTGTGGTCAAATTAGTGCCAATAGTTGCTGATATTGCTCTTGAGAGAAAGGCATGCCATTTTGATCAAAGGGTGTACTCGAGGGTTGGACCATGACTTGGTTTGCTGATGAAACCTTCCCTTTTTGTTTGTAACTTAGAGGATATCCATGTAGTTTGTAACACTTGTCTACTGTGTGATTGGTCATGCCACAGTGAGTGCACAATACTTTTTCTTTTCTGTACTGTTGCTTTCCAGTGTTAAACTTCAATCCTTCAACTCTTTTGTTCATAAAAGCTACATTTGATTCAAACCCCATTCTTCCCATAGAGCCAACTTCTCTTTGTTTCTCTTCTTGAATTATTAAAGAGAAAACTTTAGTAATTGATGTGAAAGGGTTCCAGCAGTAAAATCTGACCCCTAACATGAGCAAAATCTTCATTCAACCCCATAAGAAACATGATTACATGTTGGCGTTGTTGATATTCTACAAATAAACAAGCAGCCCCACAAGCACAGAGTTTAGATGCCATACATGTACAACTAGGCATCTGATTATAGTTCATGAGTTCATCCCATAGGCACTTGAATTTTCGATAATAAACACTCACTGAGTTTTGATCTTGAGACAAAGAAGAAAGTTGTTTTTGCAACTGAAAAATCTGTGGTCCATTGCCTTGAGAGAATTGATGTTTCAATTCATCCCACATCTCCTTGGCAATTTTCGCATATACAATAGTTTCTCCAATATCCCTAACCACATAGTTAAGAATCCATGATAAAACCATGCTATTACACCTATCCCATTTGGCATGCATAGCATCTGTTTCAACTGGCTCAGGAATTGCACCATTGATCATTCCAATTTTATTCTTGGCTTTCAAAGCCATTTCCATTGATCGACACCAGCTGTTGTAATTGTCTCCTGTGAGAAGATTAGAGACCAAGATTGATCCAAGAGAATCTCCATTTTGGAGATGATATGGACTGGAATCTTCTGTATTTGACGAAACAGAGGAGGAATTTTCCATTCTTGCAGCGGAAATTTCCATTCTGGCAGCGGAAATTCAATTCTTGTAACACTTTCGAAGTAAAACCCTAGGTTTAGTTCTCTGATACCATGACACAACTTCAATCAAGAAACTAAAGAAGATTGAAGAAGAGAAAAAGAATACTTCTGTTATTATTCTACTTGCTGAATTACATCGAGTTGCTCTTCTATTTATACAAGTGAGGTTTAACTAACTGATAGCAAAGTTACTAAAAACAGAGTTAACTAACTGATAGTAAAGTATTTAGTAAGGACTAAAAGGTAAAATCAACTATTATTTACAATAATTCAAAATAACAGAAAACATGACTAACAAAAATAACATGCACTCAGAAAAATAAACATCAAGCAACGTTAAACTCTCTCTACTACTAGCGACCAGTTGGCCCATGCGAGATCTTCTCGTTAACTGTTAATTACCCAGTCTACTCCTGAGTTTTTCTTTACGTGCTTAATGACCCAGTCCGCTGCACTACGTTGCATGCGGCACAACAGTCTTTCACGTCCACTCTCCTCCCAAATATTTGGGAGAAGGCTCCTCTCCCTATTTGGGATAATGCCCCTCTCCCAACATCGTGGCCTATCATATATATATATATATATATATATATAGTGGGATAGGACCGTGGTTTTGTAGCTTACTCAAGATTAAATTGACAAACCAAAGAGCATAAAAAACAAACGATATTGCATATTACATGCTAAGCAAGTCAACCACGCATGTGACTGTGTGATCGATCATCCATGAAAAATAGTAATAATTATGAGCCTTTTTCTATATTGCAAAAGGAGTGATACCGTGGACGCTTGAAAATGAGGTTAGTAGTATGAACATATCTTTATGAGCATTACATGCATATTTTCTATATCAGAGAAGTGTTTACATTCCTTCTCTAGTAAACCCCTTCTATGTCCTTATGATATGAAACGTTAGCCAAGTAAAGTTTTACAAATGTTACATGATGCATGTATTAGTTGAAAATAAGGAACATGCTTATATTACAAAAGTTTTACTTATGTTTTCTAAATTATGCAATTTATGATTATTCTCATGCTGTGAAAGTTATGATTATTCGGAAACCAAACAGCACAGGTAAAATATCGTAGAAACAGCACAGGAGAAAAAAGAAAACAGGGAACAGAAGTTGAGAGGAGTATGCGTGTACCATAGCCTTGGTCTTGAAAGCGAATGTCTTGATATCGTGTCCTTTTGACGTCATATCCTTCACAAGCTCGTTGAACGACTCTATTTGTTCCTCGTCAACGTTACCCGTCGTTGCCTCAACTAGCGCTCCAGTTAGCTCTTCTCTGAGCTTCTGTACGGTACATACATCACCATACGGTAAGGAGCAAACGCATCAATGGACCATTTTTCAATCAATACTCCCATGACACTAACGTCGGAGTCGGAGACCCTTTCCAATTAAAAAAAAAAATAGAAACGGACAAAAAATGTAATGATTCCCACCCCTGAAAAACCATGCTAGCCACGTTATTATTAATGACGAGCCATTTCTTTCCCGGGTAGGTCCATGCAAATTTAATGCTACTCTAACAAAATTTTTAAATATTAAAATGATTTTAATTTTTCTCAATTATTTTAAATTTTAAAATAATAATATTTTAATAATATATTATTAAATTTTTAAATTTGATCTCAAATTTTCTCAACTCACTATTCAGTATTTAGTATTTAACGTAGACATTTTCTAATAACAACGTCGTCGCATCGGACGCATCTAGCTAATTCACCAATTATTACAATTTTGTTTGTTTCTTCAAATTATTTGGTTTGTTTTAGATAAAAAAAAAAAAAAGTAAATTAAGATCTAGTGGATGGGAATAATATGATTGCAGTACAACTGGCCACGTGTCCTAGAAAGTAAGTAGAGTGCAACCGACAGCGCCTCAAAATGTGCTTATCCTTGGATTATACTCGGCATATCGTTTGGGGCCGAAAATGCCACATTCCTTTATCTAATTTACGAAAAGAGGACACAATTATTCTATTTGTATAGACGAGGTGTGGGTGTGCTAGCAGTTGGAGTCTGGATACGGAAATGACCTCAAATATTCTATAGATGATAATAAAATATAAAATAATAATAATAAAATATTATCAAAATAGTTTAATACCCAAACCAGCCCTAAGCATAAGTGGGTAGTGATACTGGTAACACAGATTAACTGAAAATTATTATTATTTCTTTTTAAATCAGAGGTTTAAGAATTTTTTATTGTAAGAAGTTGGCGGAAAAATCAAGCAATCTTCACGGCACAATCATATAGGGGAAACCATTATAGGAAAAGGTGCGTATGGAATTCATAAAAAGTTAGTTTGAAACGGCCAACCAAGGCCAAAATTAAAATCATGAAAAATTGGCAGCTTTCATAAAAAAAACACAAGAAGAAAAATAAAGAAATGTGGCCCTCAAATTGGCCACACGGGAAGATGTAAGAAGAATGAACAAACTGATCTGTGAATGTCACATTTTTAACAAAATCCTTCTCACTCGTAGGGAAAAGAAAAGTGCAACCATGCATGAAAAATGGGAAAGTTCAAGCGAATTTAATCCAAGACAGTTGTGCAAACTGTTACAATTGACGTTAGATAATGCTGGACGTACAACCTAGTTGTAGTTGGTATGATATGTTCCGCAAATTGATATCACAGCTCACGTGATACCTTATCATGTCAACTCTAAGACCTGATCTGGTTTCACGAATTTTTTAAATAAAATTTATTGTATCTCATTTCATTTCAATATTTAAATATAAATATTTTATAATTTTAATTTTTTAACTTTTCAATTTTCTCAAACTTTTAACCAAAACATAAAAGATAATTCAATTATTTCAAATCGTAAAATAAAAATAATTTTAAAATATTATATCTTAACCCTCTTTTTAATTTTATAATTTTTTTATTCAATATTTTTCTCTTATTTTCCATAATCTTATAAAAATCTTAATTCAAAACCATTTCACGATTATTCACAAATTAACTCTTATTACTATTCATAAATAATCTCTTATTATTATTTTTAAATTTCTTATCTCATATCATCTTATCAGTAAACCAAATAAAGACTTTCTTTATATTTATTCCAATAAAACTACTGGTTTTGAAAGCATTAAAAAAATATAAAATAAAATAACGATATACTCACATTTTTCTATAACTTTTTTAAAATAATAATAATTACATAATTTTAAAATCATATGAATTTAAGAAATTAAGATTTTTAATGAACTGCAACCATAACGTCAATCCGCTACAAAATAATCTTTAAAATATAAGGATAGTCGGGCGTACTCGGAAATAAAAAAAGAGTTGTCAAACCTTTTGCCCGTTAAAAAAATAAAAATAAAAAATAAAAAATAAAAAATAATATCAAGCAGTAGACGTGGCATGTAGTGTATCGAATCATCTCACGAGACAAACAGTATAGATACCATCGAAAGGTGTGGTGCACTGAAAAAACTAATTAAGAAAATTTAGAGCAAATGGTATATAATTTTCAATTACTTTTCTATATAATTTTCATTTATTTTTCTATAGGCATATAACTTTCATTTTTCATCATTATGTATTGGAAGTTCGAACACTTACCATAGATGCGTCATCCCCCGTGAAAAACCTCCATCCTATACAATCTGCCAATAAAACAGAAAATATAATTAAATAAGTAAAGAAAAATGTCAGCTTCTAACGTAGACATAGGTCATTCTGAGTGTAGTTGTACCTTCTACTTTATCCATAGACAAGACCATTTTGGGGAATAACGTACAACTATACACTGCACACTCTATTCCTCCACAACATTCTCAAAAGCGTACTTTAATCGAAATTGCAAAATTACCAAGAGGGGAGGAACAGGCAGCGGCAGATTCGAGCACCAAAAACGCAATTCTCACGAAGAGAAATGGCAGAGCGATCCCTAGCAGTAGCACCACCGGCAGCACCGTCCGGCTCGGAATACGACGACTCGCCGTGGCAGTCGGCGGAGATCCCTTCACTGCGCTGCCGGAGCTCGATATCGTTACTCGCTTAATCCCCGTCGTTGATATGTAAAACTTCATGTTCTCGAGCTTTTATGAACTTCCTCCAATTCCATGAATACGGTTCCAAACGGTCGGTTCACTCCAGCTGATCCCTGTTTATGCTCATTTCAAAGCAAGATCTGTCGGTACAGAAAAAAATAACACACACACAGATACACGCAGTGAAAAGGCAGGCTTGAGATCGAAATGTTGATGCGAAGGGCAAAAACGAATCAGAAAAGCATTGGAATTGGACTGGGTTAGAAGAGCAAGAATTTACCTGTAAGGACTATTTTTTGTACAAACAGAGGAGCTCGAGAGAATTGGGTTGCTTTGTCAGAGACTCACAGGTATATTTCACGCTCCCATATATTTTTGTTCGGACTATTAAAACAATATCAATTCTCAATAAATACTCAGTAAGTTTAGGAAATAAAAATAAATGAAATTGGAGAGAGACTGAAGGCGAGAGAGAGAGAGAGAAAGTGGGAGACAGCGTGAGAGTGGGAAAAGCCAAAACCAAAGCCGCGGGAAGAGGGACGCGCAATTAGTTAGACATAATTTGGGAAGGACCTTTACAAATTGTCTGATATCGCCTTCATTTTGCGTGAAACTACGGATGTGACCTCCACCGACAGATAATTGAGTTGAAAAAGAACACGTGAGCATGTGAGAAAGAGACAGAATCGTCGCGTAAAAAACCGTTAATGACAGGCGTCACATTGCGTAGTGAAAATATCGAAAAGAAAACCTAAAGCCTTTCTAGTTAAATCCAATTTTAATAAGAGAATTGATTCTCTCAGGCGCTTTTGCGCACCGCCGATGGCTGAAGTGGACTAAAAATTTAATAAAACAGTGCGTCTTATCGTGAGGAAGGGGAGATGAAATTTGAAGTGATTAGCTGAAACAAGGCGTTTTTATTTTTTGGTAAAACTAAAACAACACTTACCTCTTTGCCTTGCTTCATCCAGCGTCTTTAAAAACCAGAAAAAATGTTAACAATGAAACTTACTTGTTTTGGCGACTACTAAAATCCTCCGAGATATTATTTTTGGTGAGATTTACCAACAGACTCTGACTATGGGTAGTGTTATCCATAAAAAGATAAGGCAAGGGATTTGCACAGCAACTTACAGAGGAAAATGGAAGGTGGCAACAGTCCACCCATTTGAAGACAAAGGCATAGAAAAAGAGGAACACTGTGCGACTGAGTTGAGCTGGTTGGAATACAACGGTGATGACACAAAGGGTGGCGTGGCGACAGCAGATTAGTGTAGTAGAAGACATAGAGATAGAGAGCGAGATTTTAGAGTGAGAGACGAAGAGAGTTAACGAGAAAGCAGGCCGAGAGAAGAAGAAAAACTATCGAAGTGCTAACCTTGGGAGGATGATGCGTGATGGCGAAAGGTGCTTCAAGGCTAGCTCGCTCGGCATGAGGGAGAAGTTGTGGAAAAATAGTGGGTGGTGGATGCTCTATTTTGGAAAGCTAAAAACAGAGGCTTAGGGTGCTATACAATGAGTAGATGGTGATGGAACAAATCGTATTGCTTGAGGGTAGAAGAGCTGCGAGATGAAGGCTGAGTAGTGGTTAAGGTTGATTCTTTCATGGCTGACCTGGGTTCTCAGTAACAATTGAAGAAAGGCTCCCGTAAAGGTGGTTTTGTGGTGGCAAATGTAAAGACCCACAGAGTGGTTGGCTTGGCTTCAGAAAGCTAGAGCAAGTTCATAGCGGTTGGCATGGCTAGTTTCATGCTTGGTGATGGAGGTTTTATGTCCAACTGCTACGGCGTCGTCGCTTGGTTGTTGAGCTGAGAGTGAGCGATGCTTCAAGGTGAGACACACGCTGAACATTTCTCATTTGTAAAAGAAAAAAATAGACGAAGGAATAAGGAGCAAGAGAGAGACAAAAGTGTGCAGATGAAGACCCAAAGAGAAAACTATTTCAGTAGAGAGTTCAATGTCTATAAATCCATACATTTTATTCATGCCAAATACACCACGTGAGAGATAATGGGGCCGAGTTCCATATTACGCCACTATAGATCTCATTAAAGCTACATTTTCAACTAGCAAATAAATCTACAACTGACATAGGCATCGCCCAAGAAAACAAATCTTCAATTTCTAGTCGCCTGATAGGGGGGAAAACTGCTTTATTAATCTGCCTCTTGCAAGTCAAAGAACAAGAATCAAAACAGAACCCAAGATCTCAAATTTGTGAAATAGAGCCAGAGAAGCATGGAGTCCTTGAGACCGTCGACGAAGAGGATGCCGTCGCGGGCAAAAGAGATTGTCGACGAAGAAAACCAAGGAAAACTGTGCCACTCTCTTCTATCGAGTCTTCTTCTTTGTGTTTTAGTTCTTCTTTCTGATGTCTTCTTTCTTTTCTATCGTATTTTCTATTTTTTAAAATAAAAGTAACATCTGAAAAAATATTAAAATAACAATTAGTACACGGGTTTCGGTTTCAACCAAGTTTTTTGGGTTTCAAATGGATTCCAACCATTTAGGGTTTCACTAGGGTTGAAACCCTCTTTGATCTGGCTCAAAAGGTTGATCAGATGAAAAGGTTTTTGCTGAGGTGGCATGATCTCACACCTTGATTTCCTTCACAAATTCATCTAATGGTTCCTCTTTGTGCCAAGTGTCTAATACTATTCACTATGTGTGGCTAAGATCTTGCCAAGTGTTCAAATAAAACTTCTCTAACCTAATTTGGACATTCCACATTGTGATTTTGAAAATACTGCACTTAGTATGCTTATCGAGGTTACTATTCACTCCAAAAAAAAGCGTAATAAACTTAGTACTAAAAAATTTTAAATATTCATATTAACCTACAATAAAAACCGTTTACCAAAACTCAGCCTCGAAGTTCCCCTATAAATAAATTCACAGTTTCGAATAGCCGTTTCGTCTGAAATTATGAAAATAAGTTATTGGGCCATAAAATCGTAAATATTCAACTGAGTCTAGTGGTATAGACTATAACGTATTCTGACGCTTCTAACTACCTCAAATAATTAAAATCACAATTCTGTCACCATAGTGAGTGATAACACTGACTATGTTAATAGACTAAAACCTTTGCGATTAGCCGATTCGTGAAAACTTACTGAGTTTTTACGAGGTTCCCCAAGTCTATAGAAATTCTACTATTGAATTTCTAGCAGGCTGTTACATTAAGCCTCTCACGCAACTCAATTATCAACTTCCCAATATAATGTCCAAAAAATAGTGGATTTACTCTATAAGCTCGCCCAAGCTCCTCCTTAGCCTATTCGACATCGTCCAATCTGGTATGTATTGTTCCTCCATAACCTAACACATCGTTTACTATTTTAGAGGGAATGGTAGTTGAGACTACTACAGTGAGATTTATAAAATCTCTGCAAGTAAAACTCCTAAGCTACTAATAGTATAAATAAGCATGCATGATTGTAAATATGACATATATACTTTATGAACATGAATGTGCTTATGTATGACATGACTTAGAAATAGGGCTGTAAATGAACCAGTCTGTTCGATAGCCCGCTCGGTACTCGCTCGGTTAAACTCGAATCGAACTCGACTCGTGAAAAAAAAAAGCTCGTTCGTTAAAGCAGATACCCGCTCGATTTGTAAATGACACATACCCGACAAAACTCGGCTCGACTCGGTTAAGGCTCGTTTAGGCTCGCTCGTTTATACTCGAGTCGACTCGTTAGCTCGACAACGAGTCGACTCGATTAAAACTCATTCATATATTGGTAAATATATACATACACCTATGCATGTATATATGTATTAGCTAATAATATAAGCATACCACTTTTATAATTAAATATATAATATGTATTCTAATTACTTATGTCTATATAGTGAATATACTTCATAGGAATATTTTATAATTTGTATAATAATTAGTCGATAAAATTCAATAATTTCATATACTAATATGTGGGAACCATATATGAAATAGGTATATGCTATCATATTAAGTGTATGTATTAATAATATATGTAAGCATATAATATATTGTTATTTTGGATAAATATCAACTAGTTAGATATTAATTATTTATAAATTTTTTAAAATTTTAAAATTTTATAATTTAATAGAGGTTTTACTTGTTAGTTGTATAAATTCAATATTAGTTATTTATTTATTTAATTTATTAATTATTAAAGCTTATTCTAAAAAAAAATTAAGATCAAGCTCGAGCTCGGCTCGACTCGAACTCATTTGTGGGACGAGCTCGAGCTCGAGCTCGAGTTGAGAATTTTGCTTATCGAATTGAGCTCGAACAAAGAATTAAAAAAAATTTCGAGCTCGGGCTCGAGCTCGAGCTCGAGTATTTTGAGTCGAGCCGAGCTCGGCAAGCCAAAAACCGGCTCGGCTCGGCTCGATTACAGCCCTACTTAAAAATAACATGACTTGACATGAACATAGCATGCTTACTCATGTAAACTAAATTCATGCATTCTAACTAAGAATGAGAATACTCAGGTAGCTAGCATGCCTTCACATTGAGTACTATTTATATTATGGTAGATTTTATTCTTCACCATAGTACCCTACAGCACATATGCCTTCAGCACGGTACCAGGTAAATCATAAACCCCTTGACCATAATACAATTTAGCTTGATAAATTTTTCATGCTTGACTTATAAATATTTCATGACATCGTAATCATGAAATGTGATAGATATTCATGTATTCATGATCGATGCTTATAATGACATAGTATGGAAAAACAGGCCACACTTAAAATCAAAACAAACTCCATTATGCGGAACACTATCAAATTGTCTCTCGATATCTACCTTCCTACTTCTATAGGGCACTCCATATTTACTTGCATTTAAGCAACAGTGCTCCTATCGAGAATTGTTACCGCTATCCTATTCGGGACAACAATTCAAGTTATAAGATGAATATTCGTGCAATGCTGCATATACTAAAGACATTAATGCGCTTAAATCAAACTATGTACAAGCTACAAACCTTGATGGCTTATGTGATGCCCTCAAATTTCACTTTGAGATTTGATAAAGCTTGAAGTGTTGAGTCTTGCATCACAAGGTTACATACCCCTGTTCATAACAATTAAAGATGCAATGCACCTAGCATGCATCTAACACTATACAATATTTGTAGTGGATAATCTTTTCTTTGAGCAATATTATGTACCAAAATTAATATATCTCAAAAACATTAACATACTTCATAACTTCACATGATAACAGATATCCAAAGGTTATAGCACTTATCCAAAAGGCATGTAATAACATAAGTACTGGAGACAACTCTCAATAAATACAGTCTGAAAATAAAATATATTCTACTAAATTGCTAAGCTGCTCATGCAACTCCGCTATGATCTCCTAAAATCACATCCAGAAAGTATATAACCATAGTTATTAGTTCTTCATCGTCTCTCTGTGGACTAGTTAGCCTCATCCAGGCACAAGTTCTCAATATCCTGACACAACAATGTCTACGATTCTGGGGAGAAGGTAATTAGCACTATAAAGTAAGATTTATTTCTAAATCTCGACAAGTAAACTACTAATCTACTAACAGTATACATATATGCATGCATAATAGTAAAATGACATGAATACATTATGACATAAATATGAATAATGCGTGACATGACTTAGCAAATAACAGGACATGTGCTTGACTTGAAAAATAACGTGATTGAATTAAACTTGACATGAACTGAATTTGACATGAATATGAAATGTCCTAGCAATCAAAATAATTTCACCAACTATTTTGTTAGAAATAGGTGAACAATCTAATTATTATGCTCAGAGTACCAAGTAATTGCTTTAATGAAAATACTCTCATAATCAGAATGATTACGTCATGAGCATTTTAGTAGAGATACTCTAACAATCAAAATGATTACGCTAGAAGTACCTTTATGAATGATCAATTTAGGTACTCGGACAATCATAGTGATTATAGCATGGGTATCCATGCATGACTGAGAAAATATTTCTTGATGGACTCCTGTGACTCATGAGCTGCTGCACTTTTTCCTTGCAGCTCTATCTCTCATCCACATAACATGACCACTCATGCCAAGGTTGGTATTTGAAAGCCTAACCCCAAATATGGATATTTGCATGCCTTATATATTTCACAGGATATTCCAATAGATGTGATGAACATTATATTTGTAAAATGCCATCCAGGTCGGTTGGCAGTCGTGGATGAAAAGCTAGCCACACTACAGGCAAATCAAACATGGGCATCAGTTCTTTACTGCCCACACGTGAATGTAGTGGAATGTAAATAGGTCTACAAAGCCAAACTTAAGCCAAATGGTTCTCTTTAGTGACCAAAAGCTAGACTTGTTGCCAAAAGGTTCAATCAAATCAATGGGCTACACTTTACTCAGCCATTTTCCCCGGTAACCAAACCATCCACAATTCGACTTGTACTCACAATAGTTGTTGTAAACAATGGGAGCTTCACCAACTTGATGTAAAAAAAAAATGCATTTCTTCATGGGCATCTGCCCACTCATGTTTACATGCAATCACTATCGGGTTATCTTGATCAAGCTCATTTCAACCATGTATGCTAATTGAGCTGAGCATTATATGGTCTAAAACAAGATCCTAAGAGTTTGGTTAGATAGACTAAGTGACTTCCTCACTCATCTTGGTTTCTTTTGCACCAAACTTGACTCTAATATATTCATTTGTCACCAAAATAATAGTGTGCTTACTTTGTTACTATATGTAGATGACATGGTGGTTACAGGTGATGACCCTCATCGGATTAATTGGCTTATTATAGAGTTGGCCAGCCAATTCTCCATCAAGGACCTTGGGTTTTATCATCACTTTCTTGGAATCGAAGTCCATAAGCTTGGGACATATTTGTTTCTTACTCAAGGACACTATGCAGCTGACCTCCTCACTATGGTTGGCATGCAGAATTGCAAGACAATTTCATCCCCTATGCCTTTCAAGCTTTCAAGGGACATCACCTACCTCCATTTGAAGGCATGTTTGATTATCCCACCACTACAGGCATATTGTTGGAGGCTTCCAGCACTTAACTTTTAGTAGACCAGACTTGTCCTATTGTATGAATTACGTATACCAATTCATGCATTCACCTAGAGAGGGGGGGGGTAGATTATCAGTTTGTCACAAGAGTTTTACGTTATGTTCAAGCCACTACCACCCTTGGCATTTGTATTCTCTCTTGAAACACACTTGACCTATATTCATTTTTAAATGCTAACTGAGCTGGGTGCTCAACTAGTTGACATTTAACCATATGTTTCAGTACATTCTTTGGTAGCAACTACATTTCATGGAGTGCTAACAAGCAATCTACGGTGACTTGATCCAGTTTTGATTCAAAATATGTGGCACCCCAAACCCTGCATAGAATTGGATGGAGACTGAATTCAGTGTTGGGACATGCAACTCATGGTTACCCACCCCCTCGTTCATGACATTTAATATGTAATGCACCTAGAATGTTTCTAACAGTACGCAATAATCACAGCGGAAAAAGTTCAAATCTAAGTAAAGATTGAGCAATTAAAGTAAAGTACCAAATAAAGAAAATTAATCCCAAAAGTATTTGTTCAAAATATCTCCCAATAAAACCAAAGGGTTTAAAACCACAACCCTTGATATCACGTTTTCAAAATCAATTAAAAGTCATGGAAGACATGTAAGCTATTCAATTTTCCAAATACAACGTTTCTTCTGATCCAACAGTTCCTAGACTTCCTTGATACGCTCAAGTAGCCTTGTCAAGTCAATGACCGCGTCTTCGAGACTATCTCCCTCAACATGCTAAGAGCTAAAGGCTACACTACCTTCGCCCTTACCAGTGCTTTCCTTGCTACTTGCTAAACTCATTTTTAATCTTTGGGGAATCCGGGCGCTTGTGCTTCCCTATCACTTTCTCCTAGACTTGTTACAACTTCTATCATTATGAGGAAATGGTAGTGGAAACAACCACAGTGAGATTTCAAGACATCTCAGCAACTTAGACCAATAACATACATGAAGATAATATAAGCATGTATAGGCAAACCATGGGTATGAATGCATGGACATGAACTTGACCAAAACTTATTTCTTTCTTGTAAATGTTCTTTTCAAAACATTGACCATGTAATCCTATAAGAATTTCATTTTTTTTAATTCATATAAATCACTTATAACCATTAATCCATATAACATTGTGGATGGACACCTCACTACTCCCCTATGCACCATGGGCTCCCTACTAGTTGCCGCATCACATTGCCAGCCTTCTTGACTGAGTGTGAGTAATTTATAGACCATATGATATATTAGTTCGCAATTTGCTTCACTGCATTTCCAATGTATTGCACCCACTAGCGTTTGTTGCTGCTTTACTTTGGAATCCTTTAAAAAGAATCCAGTCAAAGTTTGTTGATTGTACTTCGTAATCTAGGGGATTAATACTCCAATTTAAACACTCCAGAGCAAATAGATGAGTTCCATCATGATATTCTCCCATCTTAGCATTTGGGATACTAACAAAACCATTTATTTACTGCACAATCCGAAAACATGTGACATGTGACCAAGTAACTTTCATGCCACAATGTCATGTACTTATGCCATATATCAAGAGTGCATCACATTTACAGCTGGAAAGAATTAGAACATGCAAAAATGTATATTTGAGTATATCATATGGAAGCTCAACAAAGCATGCACAATTTCTCAAAACTTCAAACATTTCATTTGAATCAATGAGCCACATTTGAGCATAGCATGATATAAAACATAGCATTTGACAAGTAACATTTCCATAATCCAATTTAAACGACAAAATGCAAAGATTACATGACATAAATACATTATCCAGGAGTAAGTTAAAGGCTAACTTACAAATAAGACTGCAAATGAACAGAGTAGCTCGTGAACAGCTCGAGCTTGGCTCGTGTGTACTTGGTTCGAATTCAGTTCATTTAATAAATGAGATGTTCGTAAACACTAATATATGTTCGAATATTAAATGAGCAAAACTCGTACAAACTCGGCTCGACTCGTGAACAAAACTCTTATAAGCTCAGCTTTACTCGTTTGAGATCGTTTTGAAACTCATAATATGTTTTATATATGTATGTGTTATATATATTACATGTTAGTTATATTTTATATACGTAATTATATATTATTAATTTATTTATAGTTTACCTTATTTAATATAGATATGTTATATTCCCAAAATGTGTATAGTATAATTTGTATAATAATATATCATACAACTACAACTATTTTTAATTTATAACTATAAGTTATTTTTTATAAAAAAGGTTATACCATAAGAACTTTGGATCAAAATTATTTGTTCAATAGTTAAATAGTTTCAGTTTTTTTTTTTTTTTTTTTGTAAAATTTAAAAATTTTTTATTAATCAAAAGATAAAATTAGAAATTTCAAAATAAAAAATCGAGTTCGAGCTCAAGTAGCTCAAGCTCAAGTAGTTTGTTTATTTTTGGTTGAGCTCAAGTCGAATTTGAACAACATTAATGGTTAACGGACCGAGTTCGAGCAAGGATCTTCAAGTTTTATTCGAGTTCAAGTGAGTAAACATATTAATCGAGCTCGAGTACCCTTGTTCAAATTCAACTCAATTCAGTTCGTTTGTGGCCCTACTCATGAAGCTTTAAAAGTACTTTTTTCGACTATCAAACAAGCTAAAAGTGTATGTTTTAATCATTAGACTTATCATAATCAACAATATTTCAAACCAAATGTGTGTGTTGTATTCTAGGGTTTAACCCTATTTGGTTCTAGGGTTTCTTTTCTCACTTTGTGACCCTTCCCTTAGCTCAAGCCTCATAGACTCGTGCCTTAAGGAAAAACCCTAGGCCAAATGGTGTTAGTATTCCCCTTACTCGGTAGAAACCATATTGGTTCGGTGCTAGTTGATCCTTGTATCCCTAATAACCATTTGTGTGCATTGTATGAAAATAGCATACTAGTGTGTGTATATTAACTCTATGGCCGAAAGTGCTTGAAGATGTGCAAGTATTTCTAACTTGTGTCTTACTAGAAGGAAATCCTTCATGGAAACCCTAGTGGTGGCCAAAAGTTACCCAACTCTACAAAGCCTCCTTCATTTCTATTTGGCCATTGATGATTCGGGTTCTTTGAGAAAACCCTAGACAATAAACACTCATAAATCCCATAAGATTCATGGCAAAGCCATAACACACATCCCTTACTCTCTCTCAAGCCAAAGCTTCTTCAACTCAAAAACCCTTGCAAGTGTGTGTGTGCTCATGAGAACAAATAAAAACATGAAGACTCTCACCGTGCAAAGCTCTCCAACATGATGTCCAAAACTTGCTTCCTATGCTTGTGTGAAGAGGGTGTTTGGATGGTAGGAAAATAGTGTTTGACTTTATTTTCCTAAGGTAGGCGAGATAGAGAGGAACATAGAGAGTGAAATCTAAAAATGAACAAAATGACATTTGATCTTCCTCGAGCATGTGTATAGGCATTGGCCATGCAATGCCCCTTTAAATGTTTTTCATTCCCCCAACTCATTCTCCCTCCCCATCTTCTAGAAAAGTGAAAAGTCTTCAAAATTTCTTGCATGGACACCACATGTCTTCTTTATTCTAGCCTTGGCTGAAAATCTCTTATTCTTCCCTTCATCATTGACTTCTCTTGGGAACCTAAGGCTTTTCTCTTGCATGGAGGACATGTGGCATGTCCTTTGGGGTGACCGAAACTCCATGCCTCCCTTCATCCATTTTTTTTTCTAGATACATTGAACCTAAGGGAAAGACAATGCATGATTGCCAAATGGCATGAGGTGGGCGTGTGGCTCTTGCCATACCCAAAATCCCTTTTGTCTTCATCATCCATAGATTCTTCTAGAAGCTATCATGAGTGATGTATGGCTCTTCCCAAAACCCTTCTCCACCTTCCTCATCATTACTTCTTCTAAAAACCTTAAAGTCCTATGCATGTGTGACAAGTGGCCATAAGAAAGTGGGCTTCCATGGGGTTGGGTGTGTACTCTAGTAGATCGAACCCTAAACCCTTCTTCTCTCATGTAACTTATTCTAAAAGCCATTTTTCATGCTTACCAAGTGGCACATCTCATTGTGAACCGAATCTCCTATCCCTATGGATCTAATAATTACGTCTCAGGGAAACTCAAGGGTCTTCCATCCAAGTGGAGCCTCTCACTTAATCCAAACCATAATTAGGTCTTTTCCTAACCCTAAACCCTTAAAAGGCTGAAATGACTAAGTGTAGGGCTTCTTCGTTGGACTGGGGTGCCTATTACATTAATAGATCATGGCCTAAGTCAATCTTACACCCTTAACCTTCTCCAATCAATAGGCTTAAGTCCATTTGGATTAAATTAGAAAAAATAAAATAAATAGGAGTAAGGACCTAGCTTAGACCGGGTCATCACATAATATAGGTTGATGGCATCCACTACGGCTGAATTAACATGGCTCTCTTTTCTCTTACATGAGCTGCACGATTCTCTCATGAAGACTCCAATCTTGCATTGTGACAACTTGGGTACTATATACATGACTATCAATCCAGTTCTTCATTGTAATGTCCCAAAAGAAATTCGATAGATGAATTTCTTTAGACCTTAGAAATGTCGTGAAATGCCAAAAGGATTTTATGAATTAAGTGATCAATTAGATTTTAGTTTGTTCGCGTATTCAGATCTCTATCTACCATGGAGACGGAATTGTCTTTTTATTTAATTGAGGTAGTTAGAGGAATTTTTTTTTAAAACAAATTGCAATATTATATACTCTTATAAATATTTAGGCTTTTATGGTGCAATAAAAAATTTCAAGTTTTTCATGTGAATAGTAACCCTTCATAGAGTGCCACGTGGCATCTGGTTCAAATAACTATCAAATCGTCATATAGGATGCCCAAATCATTTTTTTTTTCTAAGCAAGCATATTTCATTAAAGTAAAAGATGATACAAGTTAGTGAGGGTGGGGTTCCCCAACAAAACACCCCAAAGCAACAACCACAATGCAAACGAGGTGAAAAAAAAGAGAGTTTTGAGACCAATTTCTTGGTTTCTGCCCAGGCCCTACAAAGAGAGTACCGTCTTAAAATATGTATTAAAGGTAAGCCACCGCTGGAGGCAGTGCAAGCAGTAGCACTATAGCTGAAAGCCTTGAGGTAAGGTGAGGTCCTTAGTCTCTTTCACATGATCACCGGTTAGGGAAAGTAATAATCCAGATAGACTGGCATCGAAATGTCAGATATGCAATGGCGGAATAGCCAACCCGCGTCCCTGAAGTGGAGCATGAGGACCACGCGCCAGTGGAATGGAGGAGAGGTCATGCCGATCTGAAGGATCGAAGGGTGGGGAATCTACTGGTATGGCGCGTGTGGCCAGTAGAACTGTCGAAGCGCAGCGGTGCGTGGGGGCCATGCATGGAAGTAAGCCATGCCTGAGGGCCACGCGTCGACATTTTGGGTGCGGTTCCGCATCATTCCAGTAGGTCGGCGGGAGGGGAACGTCGTGATGGGGCGCGTGTCGACTGTTCATGGCCAAAAAGCTAAAGATTTGAGAAAATCCGAACCAGTGGAAAAACACTACCATATAAGTATATTCACATATAGGTAGCGAAAAGGGAACGAAAAAGAAAAGTGAGATGGAGAGGAAGGTGGAGCCGAGACTCACACCTTCCTCTCCGACGAAACTGAATGGAGAGATTTGTTTTTCCTAGAGAGAAGTCACACCTTCTCTTTCTAAAAACGAGCGAAGCGGTCATGCCCTAATCAACCTTAAATCACTAAGAAAACTTTTTGGACACATGGCACTATCTTAGCCTTCCACTTGGAAATCCTAAGACACTTGTCAAGAGTAGTACAAGTGTGTAAGTGATGGAGTGTAAATCAAGTCTTGTCATCATGCTATCTTACACCATTAACTATTCAATCCACTCAAACACTATTTGGTAACCCAAAAAGATAGTTTCAACCCAAAAGCAACTCCAAGTCTAGTGGTGCAATCCAAAACCTGTAACACCCTGCCTTATTAACCATTAGGATTAGTCCTTAAGTGCCCTTAGATTAAGTTAATGATTTTGGGTATTAAATATTTTATTATTAAGAATAGTTGGATTATTAAAACCTTGACAATTAGTGTCATTGATTATTAAGCTTGAAGGATTTGAGAAGCGAGCCCATTAGTAATTTTAGTAAGGCCCTTAGAACTTTAGAGTGTGGATGGCCAAGTTGAAGCCTTGGACCAAGTCTCTTAAGGAGTGCAAGTCTTGGTAGGTTAAAAGGTTGGCCCAAGTTTGAGGTAGAAGTCCTTTTGGGCCCAACTTAGTGTAGATTTGACCCATGGTCAAAGTGAGTTTTTTAAACCCCATATTTGTGGATCTTGAGGCCTCTCATATCCCCTCAAAATCTGGAAATAAGGTCTCCCATCAAACCACACCCAAAGCCCATAAAATCTCCACTCACACTCATGGCCCTTTTAAGCCCATCAAGGCCCAAAGCCTTGTTTTGATTTTCTTCACTCTTCAAATTGAAGCCCAAATTGAAAACCATATCATGGGTTTCCTCAAGCTCGTATCATACCCTAAGTAATTCTTTGAACCCAAATTAAGTTTTAAAAATTGGTTAAGGCCATTAATCAACTTACCCATGATTAATGATCTTTAAACATTGTTTTGAGCTTAATTTTGTTTCTTAATCTTTATAGCCTTCTTGATCTGAAATTTTCTTGTTCCATTATTTAAATATCTCATTCTTAGATCATATTAGAACCCTAGATAATCTTCCACACATGTCATTAAGGGAAATAATATAGCAAACCCCAAACTACACCAGTCGGCACCCATGTGTGCCCTTTGTGTGCAATAGACTATTTTGCCCTTAAGTCCAATATTTTTGTGCCTTTTTCTCAAGGATACTATGGTCCTTAAACACCTCATGAGATCCCTTTAAACCCAGACAAAGCCTTGGACAAGTTTGGTTTCAATAACCAAACCAAAACACAAAATCAATTGCACCTTGGGTGCTAGTTGGATGGAAACTAAGTTGGTTGAATTTCAACCTCCCATCTGCCCTTGGCTGAGTCACCACCCCACGCCACCTCCATCACTACCCAATCCTCAAGAGGTCCTCATGGTCATCATGAGATTTGGACTCATTCTTTTCAGCCATAGAAAGCACAAAACCGAAATCTGCCTAAGGAAACCACCATTGAACCCGTTTGCTAGTGTATGATGATTTTGTATTTTGTTTTGTTTTCTTCCGTACCACGACCAGACCAGTTTTCTTAGGCTTAATTTAGTACCTGACTTGATGAATTCATGGTGATTTTAGGCCACTATTTTCCCCTGCACAAGATGACACAAGATGATGATGGCAAATCTGGAAATTTCAGCTTCTTATACCACCACCCAAACCTCCCAATCCCCAAGGGCTTAGGCCACCATCCCCTCCCCTTTGGCTGCCTATAAGAAGCCCCTTCACCCCCTAATTTCATCCACACCTCAACTCCAGCTCCTCTTGAGAATTTGAGAGCCATCTCCCTCTTAGTTCTTGAGAGAAACAGAAAGTGTGTGAGCTTGAGTGTTCTTGAAGTTCTTGGTGTTCTTGTGTTGGAAGCTTGAGTGGGCCACGAAATTTTTGATTTTTCTTGCCCTAAATCTTAATTTTCATGTCAAGTCTTGTTTTCAAGTGTTAGAATTAATTTTGGTTAATTTTAGATAAGGTTACCATGCTTAATTCAAAACTGTTCATTAAGAATGGTTTGGGAGTTTAAATTTGTTTTAAATGAAAATTTTGGTTATGGCATTTTTTAGAATTTTATGATATGATTTATTAATGTCTTAGAATGGTAATTGAAGGTTTAACTTCGAAATTAGAAGTATTCCATGATAAATTTTAATTCTACCTTGTGTTGATCATCAAGCATGCATGGCTTTTAATTAAGCTATGATTAAGGCTTGAAGTTTTAATTTATTCACCTAGGGTTGATCATTAAGCATCTAGAAAGCCTTGTGATTGGGATAAGAATTAAAATGAATGTTTTGGGTGAATTTAGGAAGCATGCCTTTATGATTTAGGTTAAGAGCATCATGCTTTATTAATGAAGGATTAGTGAAGATTAAAGTTTTTAGCAATGATTAAGTGTTGGGATGAACTTGTTCACCCAAGGAATTGTTTCTACCATGAAATTAAGGACTATAGTAATTATTTGTGATTAAATAAAATGGCATAAGCATGTATTCATACGAATCAATAGTTGAAAACACATTAAGCATAAACTTAGAGTGCATGCCATGGGTTGTGTGAATTTGAACTAGTTCTACTTTGAGTTTTACAATTCTAAAGGTATAGATGGTCTTAGAATATGAAAAATATGAGGCCCATGAATTTTGGTTAAATTTAAAGTTCGTTTGCAAATAGTGAAAACTTAGGGCCTTAGTGGCAATTTTTGAGAGTTTAGGGGTATTTTTATTAATACCCATTTTTTAAGCCTTTTGATTATGAACATCTTCCCATAGTAGTATAAATCCTAAATTAGTATGAATTTTATTTTAGCCACTACGACCTTGCAAATTCAAGAAGTTGTAAGTTGGTCTCTAACTTACACCTTGATGAATTATTTATGATTTATTGATAAATACCACATTCATGTTATAATTGTCATTTTGAGCATAAAAGATCATGTTATATGATACATTGATTGCATACTTACATGATATGTGATAATTTCACCATTTTTAGCATATTGCATATAAATATCATTTTCACATGAAAGCTTGCTACATATTCATGTCATGAACTACATTTTTCAACATAGCATGAAAAATAATTTTTGTCATCATTCCAAAGGATAGGATGGGGAATTATCCTAGTGAAACTCCTTTTTCCACTCTAGAGTGTTTAAAAATTGAGTGATAACCCTTGAGTTGACAAAGAACGAATGGGTTCGTTTTAAAGAGTGCCGGTGCAAAGTCAAATGTTATAACTCCTAAAGCTGGTGGGTGTACATGCTATGATATTATGATATTATGCCATAATACCAATGCATTGAGAATGAGTCTGCAGACAACGTAGTTTCAATGTGAGTTGTACTACAATCACTGAAATATACTCAAAATGCATATGGGGAAGTGTGATGATACCACACGTTATGATATTACAATTAAGTATGAATTGCTAATAATGATGAAATGTTATGATATTTTTGCCAGTTAAGTGGAAAAATGTTTTCTGTAAGAAAATGTGTGTCCCAAGTTTTTCTAAAAATGTTGAGGAATATGAATGGAAGACATACATTGATTTTTTCCTCATTTTCATGCATATCATATTTATCATTCAGCATGCATAATTATCTCTATGCACGTTGGTTGTTTAATTGTGATAACCCGCTCCTTCTTTCTCCTTTAATTAGGAGCCTTGTTCTACTTGTTGACCTCGATAGTGTGTTTTAAAAGATATCAAGCGGATTTCAAAACAAAATAAATATTTTAAAGCTTACAAGTATTTTAAATATTCTGAAAATATTTATATGTGATATTTCTAGTGTTATTGGACTAAACTTGTTTTTAAAATAACACAATTATAATATTTTGATTAGCTCTAAAAATATTATAATCGTGTAAAATTATTTAAATTAAATATTTTAGTCATTTAAAAATATTACAAGATTTAACTTTACGTTGAAAACTCTAAATTAATTTAAATGTTTTTATTCTCTTCGACTGATTAACGAGACTTCATCATTTTAATTAATAATGAAGGAATATTATTTTATAAACTCTAGTTTATAATATTCTATCTTAATTCATCTCAATGTTTTATTTTAAATAAAACACTTACGCATTTTCAAATTAGTATTTAAACTAATTGATAGGTCGTTTTGAAGATCCCGAAACAAAAGGTCTGGATTAAATACCCAAGCCCCTCTCTTTTTCCCCTCACCTTTCTCTTTTCTTTCTCTCTCCTCTCTCTCCCCTTGAACCCGACGTGCCCAGCTCCCTCACCTCCACCATGCGGTTTCTCCTTCCAATCGGCACCACCACCAGCCACCCAACCTCACCTCCACCACCGTCAGCTCCCCCTCTCGTCGGCCAGTCCATCCCCATCAGTGGTGAGTCCCACCGACAACCCCCTCTCTCTCCTCTTCCCTTTAACCAAATGGGTATGAAAACCCATTTATCTCCTCCTAGCGCCGCCGTATGCGGCCAATGTGGTCACCGACCGCCACCAACAACTTCACCACCTCATGAGCTTCCCTTTCATAGCCTCCTCTTCCTCCAGCTCTCTCTCTCTCCACTGGGCTACCTCACGCACGGACTCCTCTTGCACGGCTTCACTGTACTCAGCTCCTAGCACCATCGTGCATGGCCATCTAGGCCACCAAGCACCACCACCGTGTTCCCTAGCCACCGAGGAACTAACAGCACCCCTCCACCTTCCCCATGAGCCTCTCTCTCTCTACCCGAAATGGGTCTCTCTTGGCTTAAATCTACCATCGATGGCCCTAGTGCCATCTTGCTCCACCTCCCCTACCATCAAGCATTTCCACTAGCCTCCCTCTTCCTCCCCCTAACTTCCCACAAAATTCCATAGCCTTCCTCCACCTCAAGCACATTCACTCTCTCTCAGATGCACTGTTCAAGGCATTATGTCGCCGTGCTCTGCCACCTTAGACCTCCATGAGGCTACCTTGAGCCTTTTCAAGACCACGCTTAGCTATTCCCAAGTTCAAACTGCCACTTTACGTGGTCGACAACCATTGTACGTGGCTAACAGTCACCGTACGCGGTGTTAACCGCCACTTATGACTCATCCAACGTCTTGATCGTGAAGAGCAACAAGCAACCCATGGGTTATCCCGTCGATGGTATAACCCTCTATCTCTTATTATTTATGATATGTTAGTTAATAGGTTGTGGATTGTGTTGTTAGTATGGTAGAGTTCGCAGCGTAGTTGTGTAGTGAAGTGTTGGTAATAATTGTGCAGTGTTGTGGACTGTTATATGAAGTATGGGTGTGAGGTGTATGTCATAATTGTGATGCAGCGTGGTGTGTGAAAGGAGTACACATGGAGCGTACTCCATGTAGTGCAGTGAGACACCGTTTGACATGCATTGTAATGACGTGTAGCATAGAGTGAAGAGAGTACATGTGGCGTGTGTGACTTGGTCTTGAAAGTGCTTCCAAGTGTAGAAATGTCAAGTTGTATCAAGGATAAGTCCAGGATCGTATTCCACATGGACAAAGGGTTATCAAAGCGTATGTGAGATTTTTGTGTAACAAGTGTGTCGACTACGAGAGATGCAAATAATTAAAAATAAAATAAAATAAAATGCAAAGTGAAAAAATATTGAGGATGAGGTAAAAAAAAGTAAGAATTCAAATTCTAAAAAAAAAAATTTAATCAAAACTAAAACTAGAGTTTCTAAAAAGGCAAATTAACAAACACTTGGGTTGGGTATGAGACTCTCTTTGTTTCGGATCCTAGATAATTATCTCGATTAGCAATCCAATCAAGGCATTGATAAACGGAAGATAAAAAGTTAAGCTCAAGTTTTGCAATATTTTCCTAAGGGATTCTCTACTTTACTAGCCAAACATACATTAACAAACAACTGAGAGAGGCCTTAATAATTTTCAAGTTTTTGTTGTGCCTTACGTCAACAACAAAATAAGAGCAAGAGCCGCAATCTATTTTCAATTTAAATCCGACTAGTAATATAGTGAAATCAACATTCAATCACAAAATATTGCACTAAACTAGAACCCAAAATAAATTAAGTCTCAATCCACAACCCAAGTTTTAGAAATTAGCTATACATGATATTTCGAACAATAAACATTAATCTAAGTTGAGCCATATTAAAATCTATGAGAAAATACTAAATGAAGCCTGCGTCCGAAAGCTAACAAAGAAAGAAAAAATAAAAATAAAAAGATCCAGCCGACCACACCTATCTCTAAAGAAACGAAAACGTAAAAAGCATGAAAGAAAATTAAAAAAAAACAGCAGCCTAACAACCTTAGTTCTGCAACCCTCTACCAAGCTACTCAAAGCATGAAAAAGAAATGAAAAAAAAATCAAGCCTCCTTCGGTCTGGAACGAAAAAAATGTTAGAATGAAAATAAAGATGCTGAACGAAGTAAAGAGATGAAAACTCAGCGGGAGATTCACTCCCGTCCGCCTCCAACGTAAACGAAAAGGTAAGAAAAGTGAAAGTAAAAAATAAATTCCAGCCGACTCTTGAAATCTGAACAATGAAAATCAACCAAAAAGAAGAACACCGACTAACTACTCCAAAATAAAATTAAAACGTAAGAACCGAAAAGATAAAACCGGCTCGCCGACCTCTCTAAGGTTTGTAAAATGGAAAGAAAGCTAAAGCTGCCGCCGTCTCTTGAGTCTAGAACCAAAGAAAAATACCATGAAAAATAATAAAAACTGCCGCCGTTCCTAAGGTCTGTAACCTACAAGCTAAAAGACTCCAGACCTAAACTGAAAGAAAAAAAAAATAAACTAAAAACTGCTGCTTTCTTTTTCCGCCAACTCCCCTTTGGTCCCCAGCGTAAATGAAAACAAAAAAAAAACTACTTGTCTCCATGCCGTCTGAACACGAAAGGCTGAAAGAGCCTGCTGCGTTTCGTCCGTCTCCAGCTCAATGGGACCACAGCCTCTCCTAGCTGCATCAAGTGCACTTCCTTTGATTTCTTTTTTTTCTTCATCTTCATGGGCTTCAGCTTCAGCTCTTGTAAATGACTTTCTTAGTGATAATTTCTTTTTAGGCCTGATAAATAAGTTACATGAGCCCATCTGAATTTAATTAAGGACAAGAAAAATCATTTTACATGCCAAGTAAAGTTAAATCATATTATCCAATTAATACTCTTATTTTAACACATAAAACTCTTTTAACCAAAGATATTTAAGAGTATTAATTCCGCATAATTGACCATTTATCACACCCCCCAAACTGACTTTTTGCTAGTCTCTAGCAAATAAAGTGAATGAATTCATGCAAAGGTGAGATTACCAACTACAACTTCAGAAAATCCGAGAATCACATGCTATGAAATAGACTTGTTGAGTTTAAGAACACTGGAGATAGATTAATCTGAATTTTGTATCAACTGAAAGATTTATACACCATTTAGTTAATCAACCAAGGGAATTACATGTAACAAAGCTTGCTTCTTCAAGTGCATGGGAATGAGGTTAGAATTACAAGATCGACTACCAAGAGGCATTAATAGTTTCAATCACAATAACTAATTTGAGAAAACCACATGGTCTTACTCTAATTCAAAACCATTGTAGTGGCGACTTTCACGCTATTACACTTTAAAACTTTATTCAGTAAGGACCCCGGTAATAGGTAGCCTTTTCCACTACACAAATGTAAATCTTTTTTTTTTTTTTAAGATTTCCTAGTGAGGGAATCGGGCCTATGAATGTGCGCCTACCCACACTTTCACAAGTCAGCCTTTACCACTAGTCTACCTAAAGGATTTTTTTTTCTCTGGCTTGTCCCTTTTCTCATTTAATTCGTTTTAGATTTCTTCCTAAGCCATTAGGATATGGTTCATTAGAGTCCCAAACAACCGAAGTGTAAATCAACCAACAATGACTCAATGTAGTCTTTCTAGGCATTCCGGGTATGTGTTGTGTGTGTTTTAACAAAACTTTTGACATCTTTCCTTTGGTTTAACAACTAAATAAAATGGATAAGTCCCTCTTTTGACATATACTCATATTTGCACTACATTCCACATGTTCCATGACCTCAACAAATCATTTTTCAGGTCACTTTCCAGCATGTAAATTTCAAGAATAGGGAATTTACTCTACTTTCAACTCATTACCAACACTCCCCCAAGGTGGACCAACATATGTGTAAGGCATGCAAACAGAAAAATAAATTCTCTTCCACCCCCCAACTAGATTGTAACATTGTCCTCAATGATGCAAGAGAAATGAAGGAATTTACACAAATAGAGAAGTTAAGGGGCAAAACAACTAAAAGAAGAACCAAATATTCAAAGAAAAAAATGAAGGAAAGAGGAAAGGGAATTACCTGGACAGCTTTGAAAGGAATGCAGCCAAAATAAAAATAAAAACTGAAGAACAAAAGAAAACAATAAAAAGAAATGGATAGATCAAGAGCCATCAATTAAGATCAAGCAAATGTAGAGTAGATTCCTCAGGTGCAAAGTTAGAAATAAAAGGCTTGAGCCTTTGACCATTAACCTTAAAAATGTTACCATTGAGAGGATTCATTATCTCTATAGCACCATGAGGAAAAACAGTTTGTACCACATAAGGCCCACTCCATCGAGACCTTAACTTACCAGGGAACAAGTGTAACCGAGAGTTGTACAATAACACTTGTTGATTAGGCTCAAAAGTCTTACGTTGGATGTGTTATCCATCCTCAACTCATCTATCTCAGACAACTGCAATTTTCTCACATAACCAGCTTCATCAATGTTAAAATTATATTGCTTAATGGCCCAATACGCTCTATGTTCCAACTCTACAGGCAAATGGCAAGCCTTACCATACACCAGTCTATATGGAGACATGCCCAAAATGGTTTTAAAGGTTGTTCTATAAGCCCACAAGGCATCAGAAAATCTCAAAAACCAATCCTTCCTGTTTGGGCTAACTGTTTTTTCAAGGATGTTTTTAATCTCCCTATTTACTAGCTCAGCTTGTCCATTGGTTTGAGGATGATAGGGAGTAGAGATTTTGTGATGGATATGCTAGTTACAAAAATGGGTGCCATTATTACTGATTATGACTTTAGGCATGCCAAACCTTGCAAAAATATTTTCTTTCAAAAATTTTAAAACAACTTGATAATCATTAGATTTGCAAGGGGCTGTCTCAACCCACTTAGAAACATAGTCAACAGCAAGCAAAATGTATAAATAGCCATAAGAAGAAGGAAATGGTCCCATAAAATCTATCCCCCAACAATCAAACATTTCAATCACTAGTATGGGTTGCATAGGCATCATATTTCTTCTAATGATTCCTCCTAATTTCTGACAATGTTCACAAGTTTTACAAAAACTAAAGGCATCCCTGAACATAGTTGGCCAATAAAATCCACTTTGAAGAATTTTGGCCATGTTTTGTGGGCTGAAAAATGCCCACCACAAGCTTCCGTATGGCAAAAATTTAAAACACCAGAAATTTCATTATTGGGCACACACTTCCTAATGATTTGATCTGAACAATACTTGAAAATGTAAGGATCATCGTAAAAGAAATACTTAGCTTCAGCCTTCAACCTTTTGATATCTTGAGCATTCCAATGAGGTGGAGTCTTTCCTGTGACCAAGAAATTTACAAGGTCAACATACCATGGTAAAGTCTCAACTGAAAATAACTGTTCATCAGGAAAAGAATCAGAAATTAAAGGAAACTCCTCAGAAACTTCAGGTGTAAGGCGGGAAAGATGATCCGCCACCACATTTTCTACTCCTTTCTTGTCCTTTATTGTGAGATCAAATTCTTGCAATAGGAGTATCCATCTTACCAATCTCGGCTTGGTGTCTTTTTTTGACAATAAAAATTTCAAAGCTGCATGATCAGTGAATATTATGACAGGTGAACCAAGGAGATATGATCTAAACTTATCCAATGCAAACACTATAGCTAGTAATTCTTTTTCTGTGGTAGAATAATTCTTTTGGGCAGCATTCAAAGTCCTACTAGCATAGTATATGACATATGGTAGCTTATCTCTTCTGTGACGCCCCCAAATTCCGCTTGGGATTGAACGGACATTTGAAGCGTCAAGACATGCAACACAAGGTTACCTGCCCCCGTTCATGACATATAAGATGCAATGTTCCTAACATGCATCTAGCATTATGCAATATTCGCAGCGGATAATGTTTTTCTTTAGCAATACTATGCACCAAACTAAAATATCCCAAATACTTGAAACATATTTCATACATAAAGGCATACTAAATAGTCGTGATCACCACACTAGTCCAAAATGGTTGTGATCAAAAGAATACTTGAGATACAACTCCAAAAGTACAAGTATTAACCTAAGTTAAATACTATACCATCATCAACATCGCACCGTGGCCTAGTCGACCGTATTCAGTTGGTCAGATTCCAATTCTCCTTTGGGTCCTGTAACAAGATCTACCATTCGGGGGGAATGGTAGTTGGGACTACCACAGTGAGATTTGATTACAAATCTCAGTAAGTTAACATAAAACTCACACACAGGTTAAAGATGCATGCATGGCAGTAAAAGCATAAATGCATAAGTAAAGTCGTACATAAGCATAGCATAACTTGACATATAACATGACATAACCAGAACTTAAACGTGAACTGAACTTGACTTAACATGACATGAACTTGAGTTTAAAACATAACATGGACTTGAAATGTAGCATGAACGTAAACATGCATAACATAAATATGAACTTGAAAATAACATAAACTTGAACATATCATGACATAAACGTGAACTTGAGACATACTGTAAACGTGAACTTAACATGATGTGAACATGAACTTGGAACATAACTTGATCATGAACATAACATGTACGTGTACATAACAAAACATGAACTTGATCTGAAACTTGACTTATCATGCACTTGATCTGAAACTTGACTTAATACGTACTCCACAGTTGTTGTGGCCCCACGTATTCTACGTGTCACAATTGCTGTGTCTCACGTAGTGTATGCTCCACAGTTGTTGTGGCCCCATACTTCATGCTCCACAGTTGTTGTGGCCCCATGAATACACGTAACATAAAATATAATACGTACTCCACAGTTGTTGTGGCCCCACGTATACACGTAACATAAAATATAATACGTACTCCACAGTTGTTGTGGCCCCACGTATACACGTAACATAAAATATAATACGTACTCCACAGTTGTTGTGGCCCCACGTATACACGTAACATAAAATATAATACGTACTCCACAGTTGTTGTGGCCCCACGTATACACGTAACATAAAATATAATACGTACTCCACAGTTGTTGTGGCCCCACGTATACACGTAACATAAAATATAATACGTACTCCACAGTTGTTGTGGCCCCACGTATACACGTAACATAAAATATAATACGTACTCCACAGTTGTTGTGGCCCCACGTATACACGTAACATAAAATATAATACGTACTCCACAGTTGTTGTGGCCCCACGTATACACGTAACATAAAATATAATACGTACTCCACAGTTGTTGTGGCCCCACGTATACACGTAACATAAAAAATAATACGTACTCCACAGTTGTTGTGGCCCCACGTATACACGTAACATAAAAATATAATACGTACTCCACAGTTGTTGTGGCCCCACGTATATACGTAACATTAAATATAATACGTACTCCACAGTTGTTGTGGCCCCACGTATTCACGTAACATAAAATATAATACGTACTCCACAGTTGTTGTGGCCCCACGTATTATACGTAACATAACATGTCTTATCTTTCTTAATGCATGAGATATTAATTAATATCATATACTTTTCTAACATGGCGTATACTTGTAAATGGCACAATATGATTTAATCATAACATTTCATGGCATACTTAACATGGCATACTTATAACATACATCATTGTATGACAGAAAAGATTATGTAACAGATAATTATTCATGAGAGATTAAATCATACGTAGCAGATAAACATGTAATGACATAGCATGACATGGCATATACGATAACATACATACATAAATTGTAGTTCTCTTACCCATCACACATACACAATAAACTGATAGTAAGTTAGAGGCTAACTTACCTCGATCGTCGCGTTCTATGAGAATAGAGCGCGAGACACGAGGAACTGCACAACAGCTGGAAGAGGAACACTCAAGTCCTTAAGATTTTCACTTCTGAACTCAATTGCCATATTGTAAGCACTTGCAACACCACGGCCAACTTGAGGTTTCACTATACTCGGAAGAGATAAATTGACTTCAGAAAGCCTTTGCACTAAAACAAGTTCATTAAAATTATCAATAACAACCAAACAAACAACTCATTTCTCAATCCATATACTCTTAGCCATAGTCAACCACAAGATGACACCAGTCATCCCGGACTATAATCCATATCATCACTGCTTCGGGACACTGTCATACAGTTTCCCAACATTACACCATACGCTCCACACTTCTCTGCTACGCCATCCAACCCTTCGTGACACGCCATCCGGTGTATCACGACTTAGTACAGAGTACACTCACGTGAACTCTCTTCCATTCACACTACAAAACCCATCACTGCGATACACGTCTCACGGTGCATCGCTACGCGACACGGAGTACGCGCTACGCGTACTTCCTTCGCTACAACACTCATCAACACGATGCACATCACACGATGCATCGCCATACCACACGGAGTACACTACATGCGTACTCCCTTCCTTCTACGACCCACATCACTACAGCGCACGTCGCGCGGCGCGTCGCTGCATTACACAGAATACGCTACACGCGTATTCTCTTCACACAACCCGCCGTATCACATCTACGGCATCCATCTCACGCCTATACTTCACAGCACAGTCCACAAAACTACAAAATCAAGCCTAACACTTCACAACCACACTTCGTTTCACAACTACGCAGCGAACTCCACAAACACTAACTACACAGTCTACAGCCAACCAAATCAACTATGTTAAACATAAATAACTAAAGATAGAGGGTTATACCATCGACGGGATAACCCGTGCGTCGCTCGCTGCTCGTCACGAACATGCGTCGGAGGAGCATACGTGGCGGTACGGTGTCTGTCCACCACATAAAGTGGTAGTTTGGGCTTGAGAAAGGCTAGGCGTGGTCTTGGAAGACTCACGGTCGCCTTGTGATGGTCAAAGGTGGCGGAGCACGGCGGCATCACGCCGTGAACAGTAACTCCGAACGGTGAGCGGAGGAGACGCGAGGTAGCGAAAAGCCATAGAACTTCATGGAAAGCTAGGGAAAGGTAGAGGAACATGTGGTGGAGCTGTGGTGGCGAGGTGGTGGTCGGACGGTGGCTAACGGCGGCAGATCGGCCGTTTGAAACCATTTTTGGCCTTGGAGAGTGCGGGAGAGTGTGAGCTCTACGAAGCTCCGTTGGCCATGAAATTTCTTGGAGAGGTTCATGAGGATGAGAGGAACAAGATGGTGGTGGTGAAACACCACGGGTGGCCGTGTACGGCGGCGCACGGTGGTGCAACCGAACGGGTGTTTTGAGAAACCCATATGAGAAAAAGTGAGAGTTTGGGAAAAAGAAAGACATGGGGAGGAAGCCCTTGATGTGGTGAATCCAATGGTGGTGCTTGGTGGCTGATTTGGCCGTGTATGGTGGTCCAAAATGGTGAAAAGCCTTAAAAACCCATTTGTTTGGAGGCGAGAGTGGCGGCTAACCGTGGCTCGGATGGAGGTGAAACTTGGAGGGGATGTTCACCGGTGAGAGGGGAAGAAATCTGGGTGGGTGGTGTAGTCCACGCCGCCGGCGAGCGGCGGTTCTGGGCGGAGAAAGAAATCGGCAACAGGGGAGAAAACAGGGCAGGGGCAGCAACTTCCGGGGGCTCTCGGCGACTAACGGCTGGTCCGATGGCTCTGAAAATTGGTGTGTATGAACTATGGTGAAAGGGGAAGAGAATGGCGGGGGTGGTGTACGACACCTCCACCGGACGGCGGAGAAACGGGCGGTCAAAGGGGCGGCGACGGTAATGAGACAAGAAGGAAGAGCACGGGAAGAGAGAGAGAATTGGTGGCCGGCGTTGCACACCTCCGGTGCAGATGTGTTCGCCGGTGAGGGAGGGACATGCCGGAGGTGGAGGTGAGGCACGGCGGCCGGAGGTGGCGCCGGTAGGAAGCTAGAACCGATCAGCTATGGTGGAAGGGTGTAAGTCGACCATGGAGAGAAGGAGAGGAAAGAGAAGAAAAAAAAAGAAAAAAGGAAAAATGAAGGAAAAAGGGTAGGAGCCTAGGTAATAAACTTCAATCCTACGTTTTGGGATCCTCAAATAATTCAACGGTGAATTAAAACACTGATTAAAAACGCGTAAATGTTTTATTTTAAATAAAACACTTTAAATAAAACACCACGATGAATTAAGGTAGAATATTATTTTATAAACTAAAATTTATAAAATAATATTTCCTCATCATTATATAAAATGATAAAGTACCGTTAATTAATCGAAGATGATAAAACCAATTAATTTAAATAAGAGTTTTCAACGTAAAATTAAATATCTTAAAATAACTAAAATATTTAATCTAAGTAATTATCCACAATTATAATATTTTCAGAGCTCATTAAATTATTATAATTGTGCTACTTTAAAAACAAGCTTATCTAATACTTTGAAATTCGATGGATAAGATCCAGGAAAACGCCATCGAGGTACAACGCTTAGGATAAAACTGTTCATGATTTTACAGTTGTCGGTGAAGAACAAATTACGTGATTTACGGAAAAGATAATCTATACGCGTGATTCCAGATGAGGGTAAAGACGAGAGAGATGTGATTGCTGTCGGGAAAGAATCTAAAACTGATAATTTTAGTGGGCTGTTACATCTTCGCTGTCCAAGTGCAGCCCCCACAGCAAAGTCACTTGCATCACACATTAATTCAAAAGGAAGTGATCAATCAGGGGGCCGAAGGATAGGTGCCGTGGTGAGAAATGTTTTCAGCTGATCAAAGCAATTTTGACACTCTTTAGTCCATTCAAACTTGACATCATGCATTAAAAGTTGACAAAGAGGCTTAGAGAAAAAGCTAAAATTCCTTATAAACCTTCTATAAAAACTGGCATGCCCTAAAAAAGATCTAACACCTTTCACATTTTTAGGTGCCGGCAAATTTGAAATCAAGTCTATTTTAGCTTTATCTACCTCTATGCCCCGAGGAGATACAATATGCCCCAAAACTATCCCTTGTCTTACCATGAAGTGACATTTTTCCCAATTTAATATCAATTGTTTTTCTTCACATCTTTTCAAGACAACTTCTAAATTAGACAAACATGCATCAAATGTTTTTCCCAAAACTAAAAAATCATCCATGAAAACCTCTACAATGTCCTCAATCAAGTTGCTGAAAATGCTTAACATGCATCTTTGAAAAGTGGCTAGGGCATTGCATAGCCTAAATGGCATTCTCTTGAAGGCAAAAGTCCCAAAAGGACAAGTGAAGGTAGTCTTCTCTTGATCCTTAGGGGCTATTTCTATTTGATAATAGCCAGAGAAGCCATCTAAAAAACAATAATATTCATGCCCCGCGACTTTTTCTAAAATCTGGTCAAGGAAAGGTAAGGGAAAATGATCATTTCTAGATGCAGTATTTAATTTTCTATAGTCTACACACATCCTCCAACCTGTGGTCTCCCTAGTAGGCACCAATTCTCCCTTGTCATTTTCCACCACAGTTATACCAGATTTTTTTGGAACAACTTGGATTGGGCTAACCCATTTGCTATCAGCAATGGGATAAATGATGCCTATGTCTAACAATTTCAAAACTTCATTTTTTACCACTTCTTTCATTGTAGGGTTTAGTCTCATTTGCATCTCTCTAGAGGATTTTGAGTCTTCTTCCAAATATATCCTATGTGTGCAGATGAAAGGGCTTATACCTTTGATGTCAGCAATGGACCAGCCAATGGCTGATTTGTGTTGTGCCAAAATTTCCAGCAACTTATACTCTTGGTTAGGAGTTAAAAGTGCAGAAATTACCACTGGAAATGACTTCTCTGGTCCGAGGTAGGCGTATTTCAGCTCCGAGGGTAGTGGCTTCAATTCCAGCATTGGGGTCTTCTCATTGGAGGGCTGTGCCGACGCTTCTAGTGCTGGTAGTGGCTCAAATTTGAGCTTCCACTGCATCTCATTTGAATTTCCTGCAACACAAAGATAAGAAAATTGATTAGTGGACTCAATCAAATCAATGGAGTCTTCTAAATCCTCCCAAAATCACAATTATAATTTAACAAAGAGTTTTCAGCAAGTAAGGATTCCAATGCATTGACTTCTTCAACATCTTCAAGCTCTTGAGGTTGCCTACATAAATTAAAGATATTCAGTTCTAAAGTCATATTTCCAAAACTCAATTTTAAAACACCACTCCTACAATTAATTATAGCATTAGAAGTTGCTAGGAATGGTCTTCCTAAAATCACAGGTGGTGAAGAGTTTGAGTGAGATGACAACTTCATATCCAATACCACAAAATCCACAGGGTAATAAAATTTATCTACTTGGACCAAGACGTCCTCAACAATACCCTTTGGAATCTTTATGGATCTATCAGCAAGCTGCAAAATGATTGAAGTGGCTTTTAATTCCCCTAGCCCCAATTGTTCATACACACTATAAGGTAACAAATTAGCCCCCGAACCTAAGTCTAGCAAGGCCTGACCAATTTTAGAATTTCCAATGACACATGAAATGGTAGGTGAACCAGGATCCTTGTACTTAGGTGGTGTGTGGTTTTAAATAATGGCACTAACTTGCTCAGTGAGAAAAGCCTTTTTTTGCACATTTAGTTTGCGTTTCACAGTGCATAAGTCTTTCAGAAATTTAGCATAAGTAGGAATTTGTTTAATAGCATCAAGAAATGGAATGTTAATCCTAACCTGCTTAAAAATTTCTAAAATTTCAGCATGATGTTTTTCTTTATGCAAAGAAAGCAAACGATGTGGAAAAGGTGCAGGAATGAGACATGCATCATTATTTGAATCTGAAGTGATTGGCTCACCACTAACTAGAGGAGGGTTAGCTTCTTTACCTGATTTTCTTGCACTATGGACAAGAATATCCACAACCTTACCATTCCTCAAAGTTGTAATAGCTTTCACTGATTTCACATTGGCCCTTTCACCATTATTCTGAGATGATTGGCTTTGCGCTTGTGGATTGGGTTGGGTTTGAGCGGGAAATTTGCCTTTCTCTTGGTTACTTAGAGTAGTGGTTACTCTAGTAAGAGTCCCTCTAATGTCATTGATGGCTTGGGCATTCTAGTTGTTGATTGTGGCTTGACTTTGCATAAACTGTTGTAGGGTAACAGTTAGCTACTGAATGGAATCTTCCACTCCCTTTTTCTGCATTGAAGGGGGCTGATTTGCAAAATAAAAGGGTCCCGGGCCTTGGCTAGCTGCTTCATATGGGGTATACTGACTTTGTCCTTGTGTAGATGGCCCAGGTTGTTCATTTTTCCAACTGAAATTTGGATAACTCCTCCAACCTGCATTGTAAGTATTAGAGTAAGGTCCAGAAAAATTTTTGGAGATCATATGCACAGGGTTGGATTGATCAAGCAACACTTCTTTAAAAGCAGGAATTGTTGGGCATGCACTAGTCACATGCCCTAAATCTTCACATATGTTGCATTTTTCAATTGATGGCAAAACATGCATTTCATTGACTTTCTTAAGCTCTAAAGACTCTAACTTTTTAGACATCAATGCAAGCTTAGCATGTAAATCATCAGATTCTTTCAAGTGGAATTTACCACTCCCACCAACACATTTTTGATTCTTAGATATATCATACAAGTCAGAAACATCCCAAGATTGGGCATTTTCAGCCAAATAGTCCAAATATTCAAAGGCCTCCTCGGGCCCTTTGTTGAAGAATTCACCATTGCACATGGTTTCTACAAATTGCCTCATTTTTTGTTGCAACCCCTCATAGAAAAAGCTAATGACCCTCCAATTCTCATATCCATGGTGAGGACATGCATTTAAAAGGTCTTTGAATCGTTCCCAACAATGATAAAATGTTTCCACATCCTTTTGGCAAAAATTCATGATTTGTCTTTTCAAGGCGTTGGTTCTATGCATGGGAAAAAATTTCTTTAAAAACTCAGTTTGCATTTCTTGCCAAGTCCCAATGGATCTTGGTCTTAAAGAATTCAACCATGTCTTAGCCTTGTCTTTTAAGGAAAATGGAAACAGTTTCAATCTTATGACCTCTTCAGTGCATGTTCTATCCATGAATGTGGAACACACTTCTTCAAACTCTTTGATATTCAAGTAGGGGTTTTTAGATTTCATACCATGAAAGTGTGGAAACAATGGAATCATCTCAGGTTTGAAATTAAAAGCATTTGCATTAAGAGGTAAAATTATGCAAGAAGGTGTGCTAGTCCTAACAGGCTGAAGATATTCTCTAAGTGTCCTATTCTGATTCACCATTTCCCTATCATAATGCTCATTTTCAGCCATGATGCTATCAGTGTCAGATGATGATTCAAGAGAAGGTGATGCAGAGTTAAAAGATGTCAATGATTCTGTCTTAAACAGTCGAGATGTATGGTCTCTAGTCCAACCAGTCATACAAACAAGAGCAGAAAATCAAAGACAATGAAAAATAAACAGAGAAAAGGGGAAAAGATCAGATGTCACCCAGGTTGTGAAGAGGTTCACAGCTCCACAAATGTCCTCTTAGCAGTAAAGGAATGCTCTGATAAGCACCAGTTGTCCTCGGCAACGGCGCCAAAAACTTGACTCGGTCTTGAATGTGCTTCCAAGTGTAGAAGTGTCAAGTTGTATCAAGGATAAGTCCAGGATCGTATTCCACAGGGACAAACGGTTATCAAAGCGTATGTGAGATTTTTGTGTAACAAGTGTGTCGACTACGAGAGATGCAAATAATTAAAAATAAAATAAAATAAAATGCAAAGTGAAAAAATATTGAGGATGAGGTAAAAAAAAGTAAGAATTCAAATTCTGAAAAAAAAAAATTTAATCCAAACTAAAACTAGAGTTTCTAAAAAGGCAAATTAACAAACACTTGGGTTAGGTATGAGACTCTCTTTGTTTCAGATCCTAGATAATTATCTCGATTAGCAATCCAATCAAGGCATTGATAAACGAAAGATAAAAAGTTAAGCTCAAGTTTTGCAATATTTTCCTAAGGGATTCTCTACTTTACTAGCCAAACACACATTAACAAACAACAGAGAGAGGCCTTGATAATTTTCAAGCTTTTGTTGTGCCTTATGTCAACAATAAAACAAGAGCAAGAGTCGAAATCTATTTTCAATTTAAATCCGACTAGTAATATAGTGAAATCAACATTCAATCACAAAATATTGCATTAAACTAGAACCCAAAATCAATTAAGTCTCATTCCACAACCCAAGTTTCAGAAATTAGCTATACATGATATTTCTAACAATAAAAATTAATCTAAGTTGAGCCATATTAAAATCTATGAGAAAATACTTAAATGAAATGAAGCCTACGTCCGAAAGCTAACAAAGAAAGAAAAAATAAAAATAAAAAGATCCAGCCGACCACACCTATCTCTAAAGAAACGAAAACGTAAAAAGCATGAAAGAAAATAAAACAAAAATAGCCGCCTAACAACCTCAGTTCTGCAACCCTCTACCAAGCTACTCAAAGCATGAAAAAGAAAAGAAAAAAAAATCAAGCCTCCTTCGGTCTGGAACGAAAAAAATGTTAGAATGAAAATAAAGATGCTGAATGAAGTAAAGAGATGAAAACTCAATGGGAGATTCACTCCCGTCCACCTCCAATCTAAACGAAAAGGTAAGAAAAGTGAAAGTAAAAATAAATTCCAGCCGACTCTTGAAATCTGAACAATGAAAATCAACCAAAAAGAAGAACACCGACTAACTACTCCAAAATAAAATTAAAACGTAAGAACCGAAAAGATAAAACCGGCTCGCCGACCTCTCTAAGGTTTGTAAAATGGAAAGAAAGCTAAAGCTGCCGCCGTCTCTTGAGTCTAGAACCAAAGAAAAATACCATGAAAAATAATAAAAACTGCCGCCGTTCCTAAGGTCTGTAACCTACAAGCTAAAAGACTCCAGACCTAAACTGAAAGAAAAAAAAAATAAACTAAAAACTGCTGCTTTCTTTTTCCGCCAACTCCCCTTTGGTCCCCAGCGTAAATGAAAACAAAAAAAAAACTACTTGTCTCCATGCCGTCTGAACACGAAAGGCTGAAAGAGCCTGCTGCGTTTCGTCCGTCTCCAGCTCAATGGGACCACAGCCTCTCCTAGCTGCATCAAGTGCACTTCCTTTGATTTCTTTTTTTTCTTCATCTTCATGGGCTTCAGCTTCAGCTCTTGTAAATGACTTTCTTAGTGATAATTTCTTTTTAGGCCTGATAAATAAGTTACATGAGCCCATCTGAATTTAATTAAGGACAAGAAAAATCATTTTACATGCCAAGTAAAGTTAAATCATATTATCCAATTAATACTCTTATTTTAACACATAAAACTCTTTTAACCCAAGATATTTAAGAGTATTAATTCTGCAGAATTGACCATTTGTCAGTGTGCTCTGTATTGTGTAGAGATGCACCGTAAGGCGTGTCACATATAAGATGATGGTTTCATAGTTAAGGAGCGTAGGATGTATTGTGTAGCGTCAGGAATTGTGTAACAGTGTCCTAAGGCAGCTGTGACGTGGCCTGTAGTCCGAGGTGACGGGTGTCACCTTGTGGTTGACTTCTGGCTGAGTGTATGTGTGAAGTGGTAGAAAAGTATCAGAGTAGTGCAGTGGAAGCATGATGGGTGCCGTGACGTGACTCGGGACTTGTCTCGAACTACGTGGTGTGACAGAGGCGTATTTGTGGATGTAGTCCTCTTGTTAAGTGTCTGGATGAACTTGTACAGGGTTGGGAAGTAGGAAGAGTCGTATCGACCGGGTCTGAGCAAGTTGGTATCAGAGTATGGAGCTTGTTTATACAAGCAGGCGTTCATTGGAATTATAAGTTGCTCTTAGGTGATAAAATGGATAAAATACATATGCCTCTAGCGAGACACGTGTGCCGGATAGGTTCACCATATATAATGGGTAGTCGGTGCTCAGCATGGTTGCACGATATTCAAGCCTCAGAGTTGGCTTAAAGTCATGTGGCATGTATGGATGGGAATGAGGATTGAGTATGGGTAAGAATGCATGAAGGTAGTGACGAATATATCATCTAAGGTTGGGACGCATGACTCGGTCGGTCGGAATAATGCTTTGAAATATAGAAATAGAAGAATAAGACGAAGGTCTTAATGTCTTAACCCTAAGGTGAATTACGGAGAATCACTTTAAGAAATAAGACTCCGAAGGTTTTAGCATAGTAAATGGCACGTAAGAGCCCAGGGATGGATGAAGAGTGTTCCAAGTAGGGCTGAAAACCGATGCATCGGCGTCGGTTTCGGCGCCAAACTGAAACCCCACCGACGTGGGAGAGGGTTGCTTACAACTTGCCGAAACCGATCGACTGGGGGAGAGAAAACCGATGCCATCAGTCTCGACTGCATCGGCGCTGTCTTCGGTCTGCTGTTGGCTTCTCTGTGATGAAGGAGGGAAGCCGCGCCGTTATCTGCCATGAATCTGGGAAGACAGTTGCGAAGGAGAGAAAACCTAGGCTGAGGAAGAAGGAGACTGGGAAGAAGAAGAAGAAGGGGGTGGGGACGATGAAGAATCGCATTTTGGAACGGTGCCGTTTGGCTTTATATTTTTTTTTTCTGTTTCCTAGATCTAAAACGACGCCGTTTCAATGTTTCATAAGTGAAACAGCGTTGTTTCTATATGTATAAAAGGAAAAAAAAAATATAAGAACTGGTCGGCCGGTTCAGCGATTTTTCGCACAGGAGAACTAAAACCGAACTGGCCGACGTCGGTTTCTATATATTTAATTCGACCGCCGACTGATTCTTTGCCAGTTCCAGAGTACAGTTTCCGTCGGTGGAGGTCAGTTTCTCTATTTGGTGTATAGCCCTAGTTCCAAGTGAAGCATAGTTCTAATTTTAGTATAGTTGCTTATGCAGTAGATAGATGCTGACGTAAGGTTATGTATATGCATGTAGGTTGTCATCTGACACGCACACGAATGGACTGCATGGAATGAGTACAATATGAAGTCCATGCAAGTTTTGCATTCATACTTTTCTAGAGTTTTCTTAAATAAATGATGACGAAAATGAAACGTTTTTCTTTAAAATGAAAATGAAAGATTTTCTCTACGAAACATGCTTTACGAAAAAGAAAGCTAAACATAAGTTCTCAAGTATAAGTAAGTAATGGCCCTCTTAGAGCATTAGCATTGGTTTAGCTATTTTATTCTTCAAAATTTGACTAATATGCAACTTTTTTTATTTTAGCTAATCACTCAAAAGTTGAAATCATATTGGATTAGCTACTATACTCTCTATAATAATAAAATATTATTATTTTTTATTATTTATATTTTTTAAATTATTTTTTATTTTTTAAATACTTTTTATTTTTATTTCAAAATATCCAATATTATTCAAAAATCATATATTCCAGTTTGCACAACAGAATGTGAAGGAAACTTGGCCACTGGTGGAAAAATGAAAGGGATCAATTGTATGAAGTGAACTTGGAAAATGATTAAATATTTAATATGAAAAGCTACAGTTCATTTCAAATATGACTTCTCTTTTAAAAAGACTGTAGCTCATCTTGTAAATGAAAATGGTTTAACTCATTCAATGTAGATCATTTTTTCATCAGATTGGCTAAATTATCAAAAGCACTGGCATTTGACTAAACCAATGCCAGTGCTCTTAGGCAGCCCCTTTTCACACACCCAAAGTATGTATGTGTATTTATGTGAATGGATGCTATACGCGGTACGTATTATATGTATGTTCACGAAATGAAACGAACCGAAGCTTTAAAAGATGCACGAATTGATGTTTTCAAACGATGCCACGAAAGAATTTTTTTTTTTAAATGTCCAATGCTTTTAAAATGACTTTTATGAACGAAAGGACTGTAAGAACTTAATGAAAGAACTGTAATGACTGTAAAGAACTATAAAGGACTTAATGGAATGTAAAGGAACGAAAGGACTAAAAAGGAATGAATGGACTAAATGCATGATGTATGAAGATACGTAACGACCATATGAATGGAATGGAAAAGGTACCAAAGGACTGGACTGGGCAGATTGCAATGCCAAGTAAGTATTACTGATAGTGCACCCAGTGCTACACCCTGATGGAATGGATTTCCAACCAGTGGCCACAGGTGAAATCAGGTTGACTCACTAAAAAATGAGTAGCACTAAGGCTATCCCAAGTGCAGGAGGATGTCGTGTAATAATTATGAATAAATTCCTAGATCGTCTCCTTGGGGAAAGCTACTTAAACTCAAACTCATTGAAAATTGTGAAAATCTTCACAAAGAGAAAATGAGATGATGGTATGTGCAATGGATGGAAGAGGATACTAGTCATGGACTAGATTCATATTTTTAGATTTTGAGTGTCGGATTGAAATGTAAAAGACTAAGAGAATAAACTAAGAAATTCATAAAACTAAAATAAGAATTAAACTAGATTAGAAAGTAATTGACAAAACATGCACTGAAAATTGAAAAGCCCCAAAATCAATGTTCTAGGGTTCATCATTGTATTCAAATCATAAATTCTCAAAATTAATCCATAGCAATTGTAATCACTATTAAAATGAAAGCTTAACGAAATGAGAAAAAATAAATAATATGAACTAAATGAATAACAAATAAATTACTCAAAATTCTAAATAAAAAATCTCAAATGTATTCCACCAACTTAAAACTGAAATTAAATAACAAGTAGGAAATGGAAAGATCAAACCAATTGAATGAAGATGAAAATTTGAAGCGGTGGTGGAGGCTAGGCTGCAGAATTGGACCCCTCAAGGAGCTCTTCAATCTGCTGCAGTGTGAGTGAATGATCCAGTAAAAATTGTGTTGCTGCGTGAATGATCACTTGTGTGAATCTCCCTCTCCGTGTTGCTTCTAATCAAACCGTGTTTTCCAGGCCAAAAGTCGGCCATAAGATGTAAAAAATCATATATATACCCTAACGGCGGAATAAACCCTAGATCTGTGAAATACGATGTCCGCTCGAGCGTTCAACTCTACCTGAGTTCGCTCGAGTGGAGTGTCGAGCGAACATCGAGCGTTCAACTATGTCTGACTTCAATCGAGCCGCCAAATGCCTCCGCTCGAGCGATCTCCTCTCCCGCAACCTGCTCAAGCTCACTGTTGAGTGGCAGTCGAGCGTTTGAATCTGCCTGAATTCGCTTGAGCGGCCAAAAGCCGCCGCTCGAGCGATGTGGACCAGACTCCATAGTAATCAACAGTTGATAAAATTAGGCAGAAATTCATGCTTTTAATCAATTAAAATCACAACTTAGATTCATTCTTTTTTTTTTCCATATAAAACCAATGATAAAGTAATGAAATAATTAAGATATATTGGTTCCAAAAGCATTAAAATATGCAATAACTCAACTCAATCACACCCCCCCAACTAGCGTTTTGCTAATCCTTGAGCAAAATAGTGAAAATTAATTGAGATGAATATTGCATAAAGATCAAAATTCAAACAGAAACAATCAAACACAATTCTGAATTCTCACAAAAGTGACACATTACTACTCAACCCCCAAGGGTTATACCCACCAAGACTATCTCAACAATCTTTCATATAGAATTAAGGCAAATGTTTCAGGACTCAAATATGTGTATGGAGCTAAACTGGTTGTGTGTTCCTCATTACTAGCCATGATTTGTCATAGGATTTTTCAACCTTAAGATTAATCATTGCTAATTCTAACTACCTCAAAGCCCAAGGGACTAGCAGTTTTCATGCCATCTCTGTTTTTAAAGGTTGGACACTCAACCCCCAAAGTCTTGGGTAACTGTTTCTAACCCTTTTACTTAGGAAAGTTCACTAAGTCGCTTTTATTCCTTTTTTTCTTTTTTCTTTTTTATTTTCTTTCTAATCTTTTCAAATCCTTTTTCTTTTTTTTTTTCATTTTCTTTAGGCATGGCTCGGTAGTCCTGCAGTCTACTTCTCCTGTGTTAAATCAATGAATGTTAAATAAGGAACACTACAAGCGTAAGCATGTGCAAAATGTCCTTCAAACTTTGTCTTTCGTTCTACAAAAATCTTATCAAGTTTCATCTCAATAAGTATAACATCCTCGTGTTTCAAGCCACAAATCAACAAAATATGATGCATAAAAAATCATGCTCTATGTTTAAACTTGAAAATAAATCTTCACAAATGATTCCACTCAACTACTCTACCAAGATGCTCAAATTCCTCCAAGATGCTCAATCATAAATGTATCAATGGACATCATGTTATTTTTTTATTTTTATTATTATTATTATTATTATTATTATTATTATTATTATTATTATTATTATTATTATTTTATAAACTGTGCACACATGCTACCCCCCAACTAGTAAGAGACATAGTCCTTAATGAATCGAACGAAAGAAAACAAAGTGCACAGAACTAAGCAAGCCAAACAAACAATCAACATGAAATATAAAAATCAAAGCAAAATAACAAATAAAAAAAAATACAAGTAAAGAAAACTGTAAAGAAGGAAAAACAAATCAAAACACTTCCCTGGGGTCTTGCACAAGCAAGATCTCTTCATGTGGATCGAAGACCTTCAAAAATGACTTTAGACGTTGTCCGTTGACAGTGAAGCTATTACCATTCTTCGGATTGACAATGTCTACCGTGCTATGAGGATGAATGTTCTTTACAATGTACGGCCCACTCCATTGGGATTTCAACTTACCAAGAAAAATATGCAAGCGAGACTTGTAATGGAGAACTTCCTAGCCTAGTGTAAAATGCTTTGGATGAATTTTCTGATCATGTAGAATTTTCATGCTTTCCTTTGCAAGCTGAGCATTGTCATAAGCATTCCGACGAGTTTCATCCAATTCATTGATCTGCAATCTTCTCAACCCTGAAGCTTTATCAAGTGACATGTTAACATGTTTTATGGCCCAAAGAGCTCGATGCTGAATATCAACAGGTAAATGACAAGTTTTACCATCAACTAATCGATAAGGAGACATCCCTAGATTTATTTTAAAAGCTGTCCTATAAGCTCACAAAGCATCAAGAAGCTTAACTGACCAATCTTTCCTTTAGGCTTGATAGTTTTCTCTAAAATGATTTTTATCTCTCTGTTTGCCAATTCAGTTTACCCATTTGTTTGAAGGTAATAAGGGCTAGAAACTCGGTGTGTGATACCATATTTCTTCATGAGTGTAGAAAATGGTTTGTTGCAAAAATGAGAACCCCCATCACTTATGATAACTTTTGGCATGCCAAAACGAGTAAACAGAGATTGAAAAAATTTCAGGACAACATGATAGTCATTTGTTTTGCAAGCAACGGCCTCCACCCATTTTGAAACATAATCCACAACTAATAGAATATATGTGTTTCCAAAAGAAACCGGAAAAGGTCCCATGAAGTCTATTCCCCAACAATCAAAAATTTCTAAAGTAAGAATAGGGAAAAGAGGCATCATGTCTCTTTTGCTAATGGATCCTAATTTTTGACAAGGCTCACAAGCCTTGCAAAAATTATAAGCATCTTTAAACATGGAAGGCCAATAAAAACCGCTTTGTAAAATTTTAACGACTGTTTTCTTTGCTGAAAAATGACCACCACATGCACCCATATGACAAAATCTCAACACCGAAGAAAACTCATCATCAGGAATGTATCTTTGAATCAATTGGTTCGAACAATATTTGAAAAGATATGGATCATCAAAGTAAAAGTGTCGTACCTCAGAGAGAAATCTACGCTTATCTTGGGTGGACCATTCAGAAGGCATTCGCTCAGTCACCAGATAATTGACCATGACGACATACCAGGGAGCTCTACTAACCACAAACAGCTGCTCATCCGGGAAACTTTCATCAAGAGGAAGGCTAACATTTGAAGAAGGAGATGATGGCAATCTAGAGAGGTGGTCAACTACCACGTTTTCAACTCCTTTCTTGTCCTTAATGTTGATGTTGAACTCTTGAAGTAATAGAATCCAGCGAATCAAGTGTGGTTTTGCATCTTTCTTAGCCAACAAATACTTAAGAGCAGAGTGGTCAGTGAAGAGAACCAAGAATATAAGTGCAAAATTTATCAAGTGCAAAAACCACTGCAAGCAATTCTTTTTCAGTAGTGGTATAATTTTTCTAGGCATCATTCAAGGTTCTACTAGCATAATAAATCACAAATGGTCTATTATTCACATGCTGCCCCAAAACAGCTCCTAAGGCATAATCACTAGCATCTGTCATGATCTCAAAAGGAATGTCCCACTGCGGAGGTTGCACAATAGATGCAGTGGTAAGCGATTTTTTAAGGGTATCAAAAGCTTTTTGGCACTCATCAGTCCAAAAAAATTCAATATCATTTTGCAAAAGAGTGCACAAAGGTTTTGCAATAGAACTAAACCCTTGAATAAACAGTCTATAAAAACCAGCAAGACCAAGAAAAGAACGAATATCCCTAACCGTCCTAGGGATAGGAAGTTTAGATATTAATTCAATTTTTGCCTTGTCAACCTTTATACCTTCAGAAGAAACAATATGTCCCAAGACAATGCCCTGAGTAACCATAAATTGGCATTTCTCCCAATTAAGTAAAAGATTTTTTTCCTCACATCTTTGGAGAATACGTGCCAAATTATACAAACAACTATCAAAATATTTTCCAAAAATAGAGAAATCATCCATGAATATTTCACAAATATTATCAATCATGTCAGAAAAAATACTCATCATGCATCTCTGAAAAGTGGCTGGAGCATTACACCAACTAAAAGGCATTCTAGTAAAAGCAATAGTGCCAAAAGGACAGGTGAAAGTGGTTTTCTCCTGATCCTCAGGCACTACAGCAATTTGATAATAACCAGAATATCCATCCAAAAAGCAATAATATGCATTACCAGCCACTCTTTTTAAAATTTAATCCAAGAATGGTAAAGGAAAATGATCCTTCCTACTGGCTGAATTAAGTTTTCTGTAATCAATGCACATTCTCCAGCTAGTAACCATTCTAGTAGGAATCAACTCATTTTTATCATTTTTTATAACAATCAAACCAGATTTTTTTGGTACCACTTGAGTTGGGCTTACGCACTTACTGTCTGAGATAGGGTAAATAATACCCACTACGAGTAGCTTAGGCACTTCCTCTTTCACAACTTCCTTCATGGTAGGATTGAGTCTACGTTGAGCATCACGAACCGGTCTAACATCATGTTCAAGATGGATTCTGTGGGTACATACAACGGCATCAATACCTTTGATGTCGACTATTGTCCAACCAATTACGCCTCGATGCTTTTTGAAGACTTCAATCAATTGGGCTTCATCCTTCTGATTTAACTTTGAGGAAATCAACACAGGACAAGTGCGTTCTTCAAGACCAAGAAACACATACTTTAAATCTTGAGGAAGTGGTTTCAGTTCCAACTGGGGAACTTCTTCCTCTGAAGATTTAAGCATGTCTGGTGGTGGTAGAGCTTCAAACTGGGGTTTCCATTTTGCTCCTGCAAATTGTACTTCAAGTGGTAAAGAAGAATCTGCAAAACAATCAAAAAATTCAAAGTCATCTTCATTGATATGATCAATTTTCTCATTAAGTAAAAATTCAGGTGTCTGAAAAATAGAATCATTATCAGAGAAAGGAGAATTTGAGCAAATAAACTCTATTGGTGTCAAACTCTCCACAACATTCAAATCACTTGTGTCATCAAAATGTGCTGGCATCTTGCAAGCATTGAAAACGTTCAACTCTAGTGCCATGTTCCCAAAGGTAAGCTTCAAAACTCCACTTCTGCAATTAATCAAAGCATTTGATGTAGCTAGAAATGGTCTTCCTAGGATGACAGGAGCTTGGTAATTAGTGGAGACTGGCTGCTGCATATCAAGAACCACAAAATCTATTGGGTAATAGAATTTGTCCACCTGGACCAGCACATCCTCTACAATACCCCTTGGTACCTTAACTGATCTGTCAGCCAACTGTAGCATGATGGAGGTCTTTTTCAGCTCACCCAATCCCAACTGCTCATATACTGAGAATAGTAGCAAGTTCACACTACTCCCCAAATCAAGTAAAGCTCTCCCAATGCGTGATTCACCGATCATAATGGAAATATTGGGAGAGCTGGGATCTCCAAACTTCTGAGGAGTCTCGCTCAATATCAATGCACTAACTTGCTCCGTTAGGAAAGTTTTCTTCTTTACATTCAGCTTCCTCTTCACTGTGCACATGTCCTTAAAAAATTTTGCATACGAAGGCACTTGTTGTATGGCATCCAAGAGTGGAATGTTGATCTTTACTTGCTTGAAAATCTCTTGAATCTCTGTGTGGTATTTGTTCTTTTGGCCAGCTGCCAATCTCTGAGGATAGGGAACCATAGGTTGGTATCCCTTACTAGTTTCAGCATCTGCACTCACAGGCTTCTTCAGCTCTGGTCTTACTACCTCTAGTTCTTTCTTAACTTCATCAGTCTCTGTTACATCTTCAGGTGTAGGAGCAACTACCTGTGTGTCCATAGGCATCTCTGGTTGGGGAACTTCCTTCCCACTTCTCAAAGTAAGAACTACCTTCACTGTCTCAATAACATCCCCTGAAACATTATGCACTTGCTATTGTTGTTGCCTGTATACTTGAGGATTAGGCTGAGGCTGTGCTAGAAATTTCCCTTTCTTTAGGGTGCTCAAAGTCGTGCTCATCTTATTAATAGTGACTCGTAACTTATTTATGGCCTGAGTGTTCTGATTATTTGTGGTGGCCTGAATCTGCATGAATTGCTGAAGTGTATTGGCCATCTGTGCCATACTGTCATCTAGAGACTTCTTTGCAGATGATGAAGGCTGGGTACTCTGTGCAGCTACATGAGGCTGAAATCCAGGAGGAGCTACATAAGGATAGCTCTGAGAACTCTGATATGGCGGATTCTGGTGCTGAGGAGCACCCTGATGAAATGGCCGCTGCACAGGTGGTGGAGACTGACCAGGCTGATCATTTCTCCATGAGAAATTTGGATGATTCCTCCACCCCGGATTATATGTGTTGGAAAAAGGCTGATTTTGTGCTCTATTAACCCAGTTAGCTGATTGCATCTGCTCAGACCCACTTTCTTGAAATACTGGCATAATCGGGCAGTCTTGGGTCTTATGGTTCGAATCAACACATATAGAACATGCGTCTACTACTTTCATGGCCTTCACTTTTTCAATTTCCATGACCTCCAGTCTTCTAGTCAGTGCAGCTATTCGGGCTTGAACATCAGTGTCTTCCTTAAACTCATATCTACCCCCTTCAGAAATAGCCCTCAGTGGCTGTGCTGCTAACGGCACTCGATCAGTACGAGTGTTCCATTGTTGTGCGCTCTCAGCAAGATAGTCAACAAATGATAGTACTTCATCAGGTTCATTGCTAAAGAATTGCCCATTGCACATTGTCTGAACAAACTACTTGCATTCTGGAGTAAGACCAGTGTAAACATAGCTGACCAGCCTCCAAGATTCAAAACCATGATGTGGACAGATGTTCACCAAATCTTTAAATTTCTCCCAACTGGCCTGAAAGGTCTCATCAGGTCTCTAATTGAATTGGCTGATTTGCTATTGCAAAAACTGAGTTCTCTGAAAAGGAAAATTTTTTTGTAAGAATTTACGCTGCATATCAGATCAACTAGAAATAGAATTAGGCCTCAAAGAATTAAACCAAATTTTCACTTTATCCTTTAAAGAGAAAGGAAATAAACGAAGTCTAATAAATTCATCAATAACAGCCCTAGCAATAAAAGTAGTGCAAGCCAACTCAAAATCTGTCAAGTGTTGGTAAGGACTCTCAGAATCCATCTCGTGGAACTGAGGTATCACTGATATCATGTCACGCTTAATAGAGAAATTAGGTGCATTTTCGGGTAAAATAATACATGAAGGTGTAGTGGTGCGAGTGGGTTGCAAATAATCCTTAAGAGTGTGTGGTGCAGGTGCAACCATGTTTTCTGGCTCAATTTCAATTTCCTCACCTGACTCACTCATAGAAAAGACAGAAGAGCTATCTATCTCCAAGCTGTGTATACTACTCTCAACACTCGATGTGACTCTAAGCAACCTATTTGAACTGTCTCTCACCCATGACATGAAACATCAGTTTAAAGAGCATAAAAAAATTAACAAGTTTAAATTTAAGTTAAAATACTTTCTCCGGCAACGGCGCCAAAAACTTGACTCACTCAAAAATGAGTAGCACTAAGGCTATCCCAAGTGCAGGAGGATGTCGTGTAATAATTAGGAATAAATTCCTAGATCGTCTCATCGGGGAAAGCTACTTAAATTCAAATTCATTGAAAATTGTGAAAATCTTCACAAAGAGAAAATGAGATGATGGTATGTGCAATGGATAAAAGAGAATACTAGTCATAGACTAGATTCATATTTTTAGATTTTGAGTGTCGGATTGAAATGTAAAAGACTAAGAGAATAAATTAAGAAATTAATAAAACTAAGATAAGAATTAAACTAAATTAGAAAGTAATTGACAAAACATGCACTGAAAATTGAAAAGCCCCAAAATCAATGTTCTAGGGTTCATCATTGTATTCAAATCATAAATTCTCAAAATTAATCCATAGCAATTGTAATCACTATTAAAATGAAAGCTTAACGAAACGAGAAAAAATAAATAACATGAACTAAATGAATAACAAATAAATTACTCAAAATTCTAAATAAAAAATCTCAAAAGTATTCCACAAACTTAAAACTGAAATTAAATAACAAGTAGGGAATTTAAAGATCAAGCCAATTGAATGAAGATGAAAATTTGAAGCGGTGGTGGAGGCTGGGCTGCAGTAACAATTGGACCCCTCAAGGAGCTCTTCAATCTGCTGCAGTGTGAGTGAATGATCCAGTAGAAATTGTGTTGCTGCGTGAATGATCGCTTGTGTGAATCCCCCTCTCCGGATCTGAGTGAAAATCAAAGAAAAAAAATAAATTCTAAGTGTTGCTTCTAATCAAACCGTGTTTTCCAGGCCAAAAGTCGGCCATAAGATGTAAAAAATCATATATATACCCTAACGGCGGAATAAACCCTAGATCTGTGAAATACGATGTCCGCTCAAGCGTTCAACTCTGCCTGAGTTCGCTCGAGTGGAGTGTCGAGAGAACATCAAGCATTCAACTATGCCTGACTTCGCTCGAGCGGCCAAATGCCTCCGCTCGAGCGATCTCCTTTCCGGTAACTCGCTCGAGCTCACTGTCGAGCGGCAGTCGAGCGTTTGAATCTGCCTGAATTCGCTTGAGTAACCAAAAGCCGCCGCTCGAGCGATGTGAACCAGACTCCACAATAATCAACAATTTATAAAATTAGGCAGAAATTCAGGCTTTTAATCAATTAAAATCATAACTTAGATTCATTTTGTTTTTCCATATAAAACCAATGATAAAGTAATGAAAGAATTAAGATATATTGGTTCTAAAAGCATTGAAATATGCAATAACTCAGCTCAATCACAGGTCCAAAAGATTGCTAACCCCAGCACACGGGGCGCAATAGTGTGCAACGGCCAGTGAAAGCTATAAGAAAAGAATGTATGCATGTTAAGAAAGCATGCATGTATGTATGAAAAGACGTATGCATGAATATATGTAAGAAAAGATATATGCATGAAAAGACTCTTTAAAAAATGAAAGCAGTGAGGCGTGAGGAACTGTTTTACGAGAAGAAAACATGTTTAAAAGAAAAACTCCACCTCGCAACGTTTTAAAACGAACAGAATGTCTATGCATGCTATGTATGGAGTGATGAATGCCCGACTGAAAACCTATGTTATTATATTTTAATTGTATGAAGTAATGCTTACAAGTCATCGACTCATTTTAGTTTTTATTTATGCCCTCCCAGGGACAAGATGAGCATGACATGTCAGGATGGGTACAGCCCAAGGGGAAGAGCACGAAAGCCTAGGCATGATATTTTTTACGAGAGACTTTAATTATGAAAAGTAATATTTTTCGCTGTAACCTTTTTAATTAAGAAAACAAGTTTTATTTATAAACATGGAGTCTTTTGTATCCTGGCATGAAAGGAAAAGAAATTTTCAAAATGAACCGTAATTCCCGTCTATTTTTATTAAAATTATTTTCTAAAGGACCCACCACAAGGATGGACATTACATTAACTTACTGAGACTTCAAGTAAATCTCACCCCTTGTGGACCCACTATCAGGATAGAAGTTGTGTGAGGACTCGAGGAAGACAGACTGGATGAAACGATGGATCCAATTGATTGAGGAGGAGCCAGACCTGGAGAAAAAACTAGACCTTATCTTGATGTTCATAGCACTGACCCTTCATGCTCTAGAACGCATGAAGTAGTTAATCTACCTTTGGAGACTTTTTCTTATGATTAGTTGTACTTAGTTTATGCTATGTTTTAGGTTTGAACTCATGATGATTATTAATAAATTGGATGTTTTTAGTTATTCTGACATAAGTTTTATTTTATCGCCCTTAATCTGCTGCGAATATTGCATTATGTTAGTTGCACTTATAGGATACATTGCATATTAACTATCATGTACCGGGGGGGGGGGGGTATGTAACCTTGTGTTACATGTCCCGATACTCTTAGTCTCTATTCCATCCCAAGCGGAGGTTGGGGGCATCACAAAACCCCAAATGGTTAGGGTAACGAAAACCCTAAATCTTCCAAACCTTAAACCATGCACTCGACTTTGATCATGTGATTCCTTCTTGGTTGAAGCTACTTCCATAAGAAATCAACCACTCAAGTACACACTCTTACACCCTCATCCACTTTTTTAAATTTTGGTAATTTCATTTGAACAAGAAAAATTAGAATTAGACTAAACCCTAACCGAAACTCTCTTTAAACCCCAAAAGGAGTGCCATTTGGTTACACCCTCTTTAGTCCCACCAAAACCCTTGGTTACCCCAAGCCTCTTCCACAAGCTTGCCTCCATTTACAAGTCCATATCATGGCTAACTTCCCACCTTATGCTCACCCCCCAATAGTGTCATTTATGGCAAGTCAAACAAGCAAGGTCAGCCCTTCTATTTCACACACTCGACAACAGCAAACAACAGTCCACTTTCTTGCTTTTTCCTTCTCCTTTCACAATTTAACTTCACCTCATGTGTCATAAACTCAACCACCAAGTTAGCCCCTCCTATACACCCCCACTCCCTCTTCATTTCCTCCCACATTTGTGCAGTTTTTTCATCCAATTCTAGAGAGCAAACCGAGAGAGAGCTAGAGAGAAAATCTTGGTAGCTTGTGTTTTCTTGGTTCCATCTTTTGTAAGTTACTTTCTTTGGCTCAAAATTCTTCTATTTTGTTAAGTATTGAGTCTTGATTTCTTGAGAGATTATTGGTTAATTTTCTTGGAGATTTATTGGATGAATGTTGGTGTTGATGTTGGAAGGGTTCAGTTTGGATGTTTGTTGATGCACCTTGGAAGTTTTGTGATATTTTGTGTAGATCTCGGTTTTATGAAATGTTTACATGATTTTTGTGTAAGTTATGTTTGATTTAAAGCATGTTAGGTTTTTATAAAACTGTTTTCATGAACCAGTAAGTGATAGAACCCAATTGATCAAAATGAGTTTTGTTTGGTTTAGTTTGTCAATTTAGCGTTAAGATCTAGATTCTATGGTTTTATTTTTGAAACTCTTTCTCTTAAAGCTTTGATCTATGGATTAAGTTGTGTTTTTGAAGATTTATGACTTAGGTCTTTGTAGGATTGTTGATGAATATGCAAGAGTATGTTTATAAGCATGATTTAGAGGCGCCGTTAGGTTTGATATTTGTTTTGATGGATTATATTCTATGGTATGTTAGATTTGATGCTTAGGTCAAGTTATAACTTGAATGTGAGGTATATGGTTGTATTATTTCAAGATACATTGTGTAAATCAAGGATTTAGTTACTATGACTCAAGTAAAAAACATGCATGTTTTAATTTCTAAGTTTTCCTTGTAAACCAATTTTAAGTTGTTGAATTTTGTGAATTTTTTTGTTATTCAAGCATGCTATCAACTAGGTTTGATTGATTAACATGTTAGAAGTTAGATTTGTGAACTTTTAGAGTCCTTGGAGTTGAAATGAAAGTATTCGACCAAGAACTCCAAGATTAGATCGGTTTGACCTAATCTTGATGTTTTATGTTATTCTTTGAAGTAGTGAGTTTAAGTTATTGTAAAATGTGTGATTTAGTGTCTTAGTATGATTTTAGAACTAAGGATGTGATTTTTGTGAGTTAGTAATTTCGGGTTAAGCATGTAAGTGTGTTAAATGGACAAGAAGCAAACGAATGCATAGTTTTTATAGCCTATATGTGATTCGGCCAAGAAGAGTTCTCATGGTAGGGATTAGTTTTTCAGAATTTTATGCCTATATTTGGATGTATGATGAAATCCACGTGAGGAACATAAATTTTGGTAAGTTTTGGAATTTGTTTACAATTTCCTTAAGTCTAGGGGTAAATTTATAATTTTCTAAAAGTTAAGGGGTAACTTTGGGAATTTGGCTCAAAGTTAGTGAGTTTTGTTTTTATGAGGATTAAGTAAGATAATCTAACCCTAGACCCATCTCTCATTTCTATTTGTATTCTTTTACGCTACGCTTACATTTACACAACATTCTGTAAGTTAGCTTCTAACTTACTCATTCTATTTTATGTATGTAAGGTGGTAAGGTGTTTTTTTAATTATATTCATGCTTTATTTTATGTGCATATAATTGTTTTCTAATATGTCATATAGTGTCATTTAATCTATTACATGACTATCTATACATGAACATTTGTCACATGTCATAATTGTCATGCCATAAGCATACAAGTATGATTAAAAAAAATATTCCAAGTCATGCATGAGTCGTTTTGTTTTATCATGACCCCAAGTGCTAGGATGGAGAATTGTTATAATGGAACTCTCATGTCTACACTGTAGAGTATAAAATATAGTGGAAATCCCTAAGTTGGTGAAGTATACTTAATAGACTTCGAATTGGACCTAAGAACTAGTTTCCAAAGGAAAATCAAGCACCAAATGTCGGTGAGTACCGAAACATGCTACAAGTACAAGTTATGGATTTACCTACGGGTAAAGCCTTCATGAATGATATACTCATAGCTGGTGCAAGAACCTATAATGTGATGTGGTACCAGCTGGAGCACACGGCCTATAGGGAGTTATGGAACGTCCATTATCATGTAATCAAATTTGTATATGTATAAATGTCCCATGTTCTCACAAGCAAGTATGCCATGTTCATGTCAAGTTATCACATTCCTAATTGTGCCATGTTCATGTTAAGTTATGATGTTTCTAAGTCATGTCATGCATAAGCAAATTCATGTTCATTAAGCATACACGTCATGTTACTATCATGCGTGCTTATTTATACGATTAGTTTAAGAGTTTTACTTGCTGAGATTTATAAATCTTATTATGGTAGTCCCAACAACTAGCTAGACAAGGTCGAGTAGGATGGTAAGGAGTCTCAAGGAGTTCATGGAGTTGGTCCTCTAGCTCTTGGATTCTATTTTGGAGCTTATAGTCAATTTTAAGCTGTTTGATGTTTAGCTTAGTTTTTATTTATGTAACTATGGAGATTTGTCTCTAAACTACTTTCTTTTGATTACAAACATGTTGGATGGATGATATGTATTTTTGGATATGTGAATATTAATGGAAGTATTTATGTTTTGGGATTAGTATCCTATTACATTGTGTATTGCTAAAAAAAAAAAATTATCCCCTACAAATAATGCATATTATTATAAGCATATTAGGTGCAATGCATTATTAACTGTAATGAATGGGAATACGCGACCTTGTGCTGCATGTCCTGACACTTCAAACTCTATTAAATCCCAAAAACGAAGCTTGGGGCATCACATTCATGGCTGAACGAAACATGTTTAGCCTAACTACCTCTATGTTCGCGAGTGTGTGGCCCTTTGTGCACCTAAGACTTGGTATGTTTCCTCCCAACACCAGTTGGCAGAAATTTTTACCAGAATAAAGATACTATGCCGCCCCAAGTGTACCGCTCCTCAAATTAATTTTTTTACGTAATAATTAAGGAAGTGATTTTTAATGTATTGGTGTATTTTTTTTTAGTTTTTAAATATATTAAAAAATATAAATAAAAAAAAACACATACGTGCTAGGCGGCACGCCCAGCAGTCATTGTTGGGTGGCAGTCTAGCACAATTCTTTTTACCAAATCACTTTCAAAGCTTCACTTTCAACAGCTATGTGCTAACTTGGCCTTTGTTTTAACCCCCAGGCCAAGGAGATAAGCAGATGACATTAATAATATCAAGAGTCTCACAACCTCGTGTCAACCTTATCTATGAACGGAAAATTATGAAAATACTATTTTTTTTTCTTGATTTTTCTCAATATTCTTCCCATATGTTTTATATGTTAGCCCCACAATTTATAGCTTCTATGTACAAACCCTTTACGTATTTTATATATATAAGAGCATCCACATCTGGTTTTACATCCACATCCCTATAATTTGTTTATCTTCTAAAAACCTCTTACATCTCATTCCCCATCCCTATCTCTATTCTTTTAAATAATATTTCTCTATTCTTTTTTATTACTTTTTTTATCTCTCTTCCATTTATAATCTTAACTACTAACTCTTTTGTCTTATTATCTTTTTTTTTTTCAAATATCACTTTCTACTAAATATTTATTGGAGATTTTGACTATCCAATACAGTATTTTTTTTTTAAATTGAAATTTGTATTATAAAAATAGAAATTTTTTTATTTATTAATGCATTTTCTAACGTGATGGCAAATTTTAAAAGAAGAGTACTTAATATCTCTAATGAAAAACCGAAAGTTACGTATTAATGATAAAATTTTTTAATTGGATAAAACGGTAATATTTTCTGTCTTTTCTCCAACGGTAATATTTTTTGTTTTTTCTCTAACGGTAACTTTTTTTGTCTTTTCTCCAACGGTAACTTTTTTTGTCTTCTCTTAAATGGTAACATTTTTACTCCAATGTGTAATGATAACTATTTCCTCTATAAATACGCAAACTCAAGCCTCATTTCTTCTATAGAACCAAACTTCTATTGTATCATTTGATCTCCTACTCCTTTCATCAAATGGCTCGTACTTTCTTTCGCAAATTATTGACATATGTATCCTCTGAAGATGATAGCGATGTTCAAAACACCGAGGCGGATGGTCAGTCATTGAGGCGACGTGACAATAGCCAACGTCGTAAGTTTATTCGGCATGATCATATTCAGGATGACACTAGCGCCTATTTCGTGATTACTTCGCTGAAAATTCAGTATATCCATCTAATCTATTTCGAAGGAGATTTCGGATGAGTCGTCCCCTATTTCTTCGTATTCTAAATGAAATAGAGTCTTACGAGCCGTACTTCGTCTAGAGAAGAGATAATGCTGGCCGAATCAGTTTATCTTCTATGCAAAATAATCACCGCAGCACTTAGAATGCTGGCGTATGGGGTTACTGGAGATTTTATGGATGAATACATATGTATTGGTGAAAGCACCGCAATGGAGAGCCTCAAAAAATTTACTGAGACAGTAATAAGTGTTTTTTCAGAAGAATATCTAAGATCTCCAACTGCTAATGATATTGCCCGATTGCTTGCGGTTGGTGAACAACGAGGATTCCCAGGAATGCTGGGAAGCATTGATTGCATGCATTGGAAGTGGAAAAATTGTCCCACAGCTTGGAAATGTATGTACTCTGACCACATCCGTGAATCAACTATTATTTTAGAAGCAGTTGCTTCATATGATCTCTAGATATGGCATGCATTTTTTGGTATGCCCGGTTCACATAACGATATTAATGTGCTAGAGAGATCTTTTATTTTTACGGAACTTGCCCAAGGGCGTGCTTCTCCAGTCAATTACACTATCAATGGCAACGACTATACTATGGGCTATTACCTTGCGGACGGTATTTATCCCAAGTGGCGAACTTTTGTGAAGACGATTCCATCACCACATGGGAATAAGAAGAAAAATTTTGTGAAAGCACAAGAATCCGCAAGAAAAGATGTCGAGCGTGCATTCGGGGTACTCCAACAACGATTTGCTATCATTCGTGGACCTTCCCGAATGTTCAAAGTGAAGGAACTAACGAATATAATGAAAACATGTGTTATTCTACATAGCATGATCATTGAAGACGAGCATGATGATAGTGAGAGTCTGAACATTCAGTATGATCAACTTGATGATGATCTCCCCGAGTTGTCGCACAATCATACAACTGAGCTTACGGACTTCATCCAGCGTCATCATGATATTAGAGACAGTTCGGCACATCATCAGCTTCAAGAAGATCTAATTGAACATCAATGGCTTTTATATTCACAACATTAGTCGGGGTTGCTTTAGATTTTATTATTTTCTTAATGTAATTGGTGACCTATGTTTGAGTTAATCTGATTTGCATTTGTATTTCGTTAATGTTATCAATTTCCAGGATATATTAATGGTAAGTTTGTTTCTGAAATTGTAATTGAGTCATTATAATTGCACAACCCTATCATTTTGCACTATCGTCAAATACACAAAAAATTAATTACATGTATTTTTACACATATATAATTGTTACAAATATAAAATAAGAAACCAAATAAAAAATAATCAATCCAAATCGTTTGATCGACTGCGTCTCGCCATGATCTCCCTCTAGAGTTGCTGGAAAAACTGCCACTGCAATTCTGGCGTGACACTCACATCCATCATCATAATGCGCTGATCTGATTCCTTCTTCGCGAGCTCTACTTTCTCAGCCTCCAACCGCAGCCGTTAGTCCTCTTGACGTAATTTTTTGGCCTCCGTCTCCCTGTCATAGGCCATCTTCTCGGCTTTAAGACGAAAAAACTCTTTCTCCTGAGCACGTGACTCCTCCAACAGAGTATACTTCATCTTCCTGAGTTGGAAGTTCTCCTCTGCATGCTGGCCTTGTGCCTTTCGTTTTCCTTTCTCAGCTTTCCTTCCAATTGGTCGGTCGGGCTCGATAACTTCATTCTCCATCATATAATCCGCCTCGAGGTCAAAAACCGAATCAACTATAGCTCCAGAACATCGAGTTGGGGTCGGGGATGGGGACATCGTCTTCCTCCGCTTTGGATCCTCCTTTGTGGTGCGCTAAATCCACTTAGGTTGGTCCTTCAACAGGTGTCAACAATGCTCGAACTGAAATGAACATTTCTCTAGGGATTGGTACATAACCTTGGCCTTCTCAAACTTGCATGGGAAAAAAATACATATAATTAAACCAAATAATTAAACCAATAGCCCAAACCACCGAAATTTCAAAATAAAACAAGTAAGGATTAGGAAAATTTTATCTTATCATGTTCGGTCATGCCACTTTGATTTAACCCTTCAACTTGGGCTAGTTTCGCACAAAATTTGTTTGTGGCCTTTTGGATAACCGACCACCGATGAATTAAAGACTTTATTGTCCGGTCATTTGTGGTTTCCTTAAATTGCTGGAAGTACTCAAAAAAATTTTCCCAAAGTTGGGAGTGTTTTTGATATGTTCCCTGGACAGCATCAAGGCTACAATTTAGCCAAGCAGAGACAAGTAACTTGTCTTCTTCAAGAGTGAAATTTGCACCCCTCACTGATTTCCTAACACCGATAGGCTCATTAGGGGGTAGGGGTGGAGAGTCATCAAGGGTCACTGGAGTTGATCCACTTTGCCTACTATAAGTGGGGTCGAGTTGAGGATCCTGACTTAGGAGGTTGGTGAAGAACATATGTCCAGGGTCTTGTGAATCCATCTCTAAAAAAACATTTATAGATTAGATCTTGTATCACATTTCAAGTGAACATGCATTTGTTCGGGGCTCAGGAACCGAATGGTGACATCAAGAAAGTATGGCCACCAACTCATGGCTGCAACAATCGGTTGCCAGTACTTGTTGGCCGTTCGGGTTACCTAGCCATTGAGGAGATGGCCAATCATATCCCGTATCCCCACATGTAGTTGTCATCATCACAGCCGAGGGAGTTTAGTTTACACATTAATTCTATTCACAACATAATTAAAAACACCAACCAAGAACAGCATGCAAATCAGACATAAGAAAAATTAGAGCATCCTCATCCGATTCATATTCATTAAAAAATATCAATATTAATTACAGTGAAAGGTTCAGAATGGTGTAAATATTGATATCATACGTAAGTAAGGCGCCGAACATCGAATGGCTGCAAAACCCCACCCAAACCCCGATTGCCTTTTGTGAAAACTATCACAAACTGCAATATGGCCATTCGGATGAGGATTACTCCGCCATATCGATGGGTCCCTATTAACACTAGTGAATTAACCCCCTATAACACTATCATCATAGCCTATTAATAGCTTCCCTCGCCCAAGTCTATATGAAACACTGCAAATGATATACAAAATGGAACAAAATATCACACCTTTAATCGGTCATGCAACTGAATTATATTAAAGCTAGCAAACCAAATAATTAAATAGTCCAAGTCTTTCTAACAGTCCCAACCAGAATTCAGTGAAAAAACCTCCTAAAAATACATCACAAGAATAGGCAACAGCTTCAAGAAGGGTCTCCAAGTGTATATTGAAGTGGAAAAATACATAAAACAAGTGTAGAGCAAGTGTTCAGCCTAAACCAAGTTTGAAAAGTGTAGATTTATTTGTCAAAACAGAAACAAGTGTAGGTCCATTAATGTAATTGACTCAAGTCCCAAAAGAATGCTAAGTTCAAACATATATGATCAAGATTTACACAAAACAACATGGCATGGGAAATAAGTCACCAACCCATAAATAAGTCTCATCAAACAAGTAAGAAAAAGTTTACACTATCAATAACAAAATAGGCCAAAAATAACAATGTAAAAGAATCATCATGATATTAAAATGGAAATCCAATAATAGAATTGGGTTAGAGGCCGGAAATGTGAAAAGGTGAAGCCAATTAGATCTGATCAATAAGAATAAGGAACCGAATCTGGTATGCATGTTTTTTCCCCAGAAAATGAGCTGGCATTTTTTACTATAGCTCACAATCTCTATTGAATAATCAATAATGCATTTGAAAATTGTTACAAATATCATAGACTCGAAAAGATGAAGCAACAAACAGAAGAATAACCGAATTGGATATATATGATTTCCCTCTGCAGATTATATATTTAAAACAAAAGGAGAAACCCAAGTGAACTACAATAGGTTTTGCAAAAATTTCATGCAACCAAGAAGTACAAAAGAAATCAAGAACTAGATTTGAAACTTTCATCAAATGCATGAAACTAATAAGACCAAAAGAAACCCAAGTGAACTACAATAGATTTTGGAAAAATTTCATGCAACCAAGAAGTACAAAAGAAACCAAGAACTAGATTTGAAACCAAATCAAATGCATGAAACCAATAAGACCAAAAGAAACCAAGAACTAGTAATGAAATGTTATCAATTCATGAACCCAAGAAGTACAAATGAAACCAAGAACTACAAAACCAATTTTGAAATTTTGTCATGAAACCAAGAACTAAGCAAGAAACCAAGAAGTACAAAAGAAACCAAGAACTAGTAATGAAACACTATCATCAAATTCATGAACCCAAGAAGTACAAATGAAACCAAGAACTAACCAAGAAACCAAAAAGTACAAAAGAAACCAAGAACTAGTAATGAAACACTATCATCAAATTCATGAACCCAAGAAATACAAATGAAACCAAGAACTAACCAATAAGCCAAGAACAAAAAAGAAACCAAGTCAAATTCATGAAACCAAGAACTACAAAGAAACCAAGAACAATTGTTTCTGAAACCAAGAACAATTTAATGAAACCAATAACAATTCCATGAAACCAAGACCCACAAAAGAAACCAATGTTACAAAAAAAAAAAAAACAGAAACAAGATCTACAATGAAAAGCAACCAAATAAGTGTAATTAAGAATCTTCAACCAAAGGTCCAGAATACTCAAAAAATGAAGAGGTTCAACCAGGTTTAGTTTACACAATCGGCCAACATATGGATGACAATATTCGATCATCACAAATTCAAGAAAGTATGGCACACATCCAAGCACTTACAAAGTGAAAGAGATTACTGGAAAAAAGCCAACAGAAAGCACCAAACTTCACGTCCCCCTTCCATTGAGGTTAAGCCATGGAAGAAAGCCAACATAATCACAGAGTCTCGGTAACACAGAGAGAGAGAGAGCAATGGACAAAATCATTGACAATAATCATCAAATGGTTTGCCCCCAAGCGTTAATCATACGAATGAGAAGATATGCAAGATATAAAAACCCCAGCATTAAGGTAAATTTCATCAATCATCTAAGTCGTGCTTCAATGTTACAATCAATTTCATCATCAACTCATAAATAACAAAAATTGTCCCGCATACCTTCCCGAATTTGGAGGTCTCACAAATTGATCATGGCGTCGGGAGGAAGAAAACTGGGAAGAGAGAAACAGAGAAGGAGAAAGAGGGGGGAAGAGGAAAATAGAAACTCAAATCGGGGAAGCCAAACAACCAGAGAAGAGAAAAAATTATCCATCATCACTTATGTGATGACCCGCTTTTACGTGTATTTTCACTGAAGAAATATTTTAATTTAATTAAAATAATAATTCTTTTATTTTAAATTATCGGATTTTAATTGGATTTTATTTGCTGTTGAGTTTAAAATTGTTGTTCAATTTATTTTAGCTCGTTTTTGGTTTTAAAATTTAATAGTTGGTTTTTACTAGTTATTTATTATATTTTAGCTTGACGTTGTGTTTAAAATATTTTAAATGGTGTTTATTTATTTATTTGATGTGGTGTTTAATTTATTTTAGTCGTTTTATGTTTTTATATCGTTTTCGGCGAAACAGTTTTTGGATCCCGGAAGTGAGGATTGGACCTCATTTCTTTTCTCTTCTCTTTTTCTTTTTCCCTTTTCCTTTTCCTTTTTCTCCTTTTCTTTCCTTTTCTTCCTCTTTCTTCTTCTTTCTTCCCGTTTTCTCTCTCCCCGCGCGCTCCTCTCCCTTTTCTCCTTACCGCGCAGCCACCTTTGGCCGGCCATATCTCCGCCGTCCGGTGGAGGTGTCGTACACCACCCCCGCCATTCTCTTCCCCTCACGGCAGACTACAACCCCTCCAATTTTCAGAGTCATCGGAGCCACCGTTAGCCGCCACGAGCCGCTCAAAGTAGCGGCACCAACCCAGAATTTTACACTGTAGCCGAAAATTTCCTCCGCCCAGAACCGCCACTTTCCGGCGGCGTGGCCTCCACCACCCACCCAGAAAACTTCCCCTCCCTCCGGTGTACCACCCCTCCGAAGATCTCCCCCAACCGGCCGGCCGTTTGGCCGGAAAAGCGCATCTAAGCCGCACGGTTTGTCACCGTTTCCGGCGCCGTCGCACCACCTCCGGCCACCATCTTTTCACCACTTCTTCCCCTACCTCTTGCCGACCTAACCCACCCATTTCCGGCCTAGATCGGCCACCGGAGCAGCTCCCACGAGCTCAACTCCGATTTGCTCGTTTTTCGCTTCTACCGGCGTTTTCGCCGCCACCCACGGCCAAAACTCACTTCCACTAGCTTCATAAACATCCCTAGACCATTCCCTATCAATTTGGTGTCTTGGTTTGTCCCCGGTCAAAAGTGGGTATTTTGCGACCCACGGCTACAGTGCATTTGCACTGTTACGTTGCTTTCCGCCCATCGTTTGCCGCGCGCCGAACCTTCTAAAAATCCTATATAGCTCTGTAAGTATTTTCCAAACTCTACTTTTAGATTTAAATGTATTTTGCTCTTACAATAATTTATTTGGTTGGTTTGCTGATTCCGGACTGAGTCCGAGGAGTTCGGGGGTCGGATGGATGGAGGACGGAGTTGCTCGATTTGTTGTTTTATGCTTGGTTGGTTGTGTCGTGCATTGAGATTTCATTTACATGGTGCATGCACGTGCATTTTATTTAAATTGAGAAAATCATGTTTTATTGGCGTAAAAGGATTTTCGGGTGCGTGTGTACCACGACCCAAGTCGGGATGGGGTATTATCTCGGTGGAGCTCCTCTGGTCACTCGGGAGCGTGAAATACTGAGTGACGTCCCCTGAGTCGAGGCTTGGCTACGAACACGCCGGGCGTGGAACCGAGCGACAATGGGAGCGGGGGCTAGGGGATGCTTGGCTACGAACACGCCGGGCGTGGAACCGGGCATCGCTCTATGCACCGACTCCGTGGCCCTTCGCTGGCGAGGGCTAGAGGATGTTTGGCTACGAACACGCGGGGCATGGAACTGGACATCGCTCGTCTCGAGGATGCTTGGCTACGAACGCGCAGGGCACGGAACTGGGCATCGCTCGTTTATGTGTCATGTGCGTGGTGGATTCCCGCGGTGTGGCACAGGAGCCAGGGTGTGCGGATGACCCCTAGGGGAGGTCATGGTGCATACGGTTTGTTTGGATTGAGTTGGATATGGGCCAAATGGACTTTTGGCGTGACTTTTGGAAAGAATATGTTTTTGGGCCAAATGGGATTTTTGGCGTGCGTGGAAAAAATACGGTTTTATGGGTTTGGTGCATTGGCATTTATTCATGCATATTGTTTGAGTTCTATATGTTTTTATCTAGTGGGTCTTGGATTTTACTTACCTGCGGCACCATTTTTGGTACCGTAGATTTTGGTGCAGGAATCAAGGAGGAGGAGGAGGCTGAGCCCGAGGATGCGGCTCCGCCGGAGTTTTGAGTTGGAACTTATGCTTTGGAGTTGGCTTTAAAACACTATTTGTATTTGTAATATTTTATTATGTATGTTTTGAACCTCTTTGTATTTTAATTAAGAAAAAAATTCTGGTACTTAGTTATATGTCTTTGCTATCTGCTGCGTATCTCTTCGTGCACTTTTGTCGCTTGCACACACTCGGCACTCGTCGATAGGGTGGTGACCCGTGTTGTCACCATCCGGACGTCTCAATTTCCCCGTGTCCGGGCGTGGGGACTTGGGGGCGTCACAACTTACCGAAATCGATTGGCAATCGATCGAAAAATGTGGGAGGGAGGGAGGAAGCAAACGGGTTACCTAGCGAGGGAGAAGAACACACGGGATGGAGGGCATCGAAACAGGAGCCAAATACACGATGCGGATGTATAGTGAATTAACAAAGATGGGGATTTACTGTACAGGCCGGAAACTCAAGCTGCAAAATGGGGATCGGGATGGGGGTTTTTTTTTTTTTGCTAAACCCTAATTTCATCCCTAAATTATAGGAAAAATGACAATATGCAGACCCGGTTGGGGATGCTCTAAGGAATACAATGTTATCACTATCCCTTAATAAACAGTGATGGAACCACGTTGAGCCGCACTCCATCTTTCTTCCCAACGAGCCCATTTCTCTTTTGATTTTGAAGACGGGCGTTGCGTTCGGTTCGGAAGGCATGGTTTTTAGTTCGTCTCCAGTTAGGGGCCCCTGCTAGTCCGTCTAGCTAGTGAGCTGTTCTTTCGGTCGAGAAGCGGGCCAGGCCCTACGTGTATGCAAACTGCATTGATGTAAAAATAATAATATTCATGTCAAAAAGTTTAAAAACTTCTTTAAATCTTTTAAAAATATGAAAATCTTCTTCTAATCCGGTCTAAAATTCTTGAGTCTTCTTACTAGTATGAAAAGAAATACTTTCTATATTTTATTAGAGTTATAATTTTTGCATCTAAAATACAAAATGAGTATTCATATATAAAAACTACCAAAAATATACCACCTAAATTTAAAAACTTGATAATATGAATTAAAAAATATACAATCTAAAAAATATTTCTTATAAATTGAAAGGAATATGAAATTAAATTACATCTATAATATATTTTCTTATAATTGTAAACAACAAAGTGTATATAATATATACATAAGAAATGATATTTGCAGTTATAGAGTGTGTAAATGCATTATTTTTGAAATAAATAAATAAATAGTATACTATTTAATAATTTTTTAAAGTATACTATTTTTAAAAAAAATAAGAAATAATTTTTTAATAGTATACTATTTTTTTTTAAAAGGAGTGTACAATGTTTACATATGACTATATTTAATATTACTCATTAACCTATATAATGAGGGAAGGTTTGGATAGTGAGTTGAGATGAGATATTTTAAGATGAAAGTTGAATAAAATATTATCTTTTAATATTATTAATATTTTAAGATTTAAAAAAGTTGAATTATTTATTATATTTATGTAAAAATTTTAAAAAGTTGTAATAATTAATCGAGTTAAGTTAAGATAAAATTAGTGTAGATGCCAATGAGCAGTTTTAATTCCCTGCTGTAGATAAAGTTCTGAGAGGGATTGTGTCCATCCCATGCTCTACAGGAGATCACAGACAAATCCTCACATGCCAATGCCAGACTTCATCTTTACCGTTCATTGTTATTCTTTAAGAGTAGGGTTGTCTGCATAGGAAGCCAAACATTCAAAGCTGAATCAGCCTAAAACTCAATTAAAAAGGAAATTGGGATACCGGACATTAATCAATAAACATATTAATATATCAAGAACTTTAAAATTACAAGTCGTCCATAAGCTCAGTGGAAATTTATACATCTGGAAGCCATTCTAAGCTCCTTCTAACAATGGCCAAACTGAAATAAATAACGACATTACCTCGTGGAATTATCCCGCCTATTGTAACAAATGCTGGAACCATAAAATTAAAGCATATGAATGATGAATTAAAAAATGGTAACAAATCTAACAGGAAACCAAATTCACTACGCAGATGGGGAAAAAAAGCGCATAAATTGGTCCTTATGCGTAGTTTATGATGTGCTTATTTTCAAACTTCGCCAGCAATTAATTTCTTATTGGGTTCAAAGACGTATTTGATCAGCGATTCCTTGATTGGGAGCAACTCAGGAAATTCATTCTTTAACTTGGAAGCATCCATCTCATTGTTGCTGCGAGGGGCAACAATGACCTTGGCCTGTTCTTCCAGTGTGAAATTAAACCAGTTGAACTTGGGGTCAATGTAGTTCTTGTACATTTCCAGAACCTCATTGTGACTTACAACGCCTGGATTTGTGAAGTTCCAGATGCCCCTGCAATTCCTTTTGGCCATCTCAATCGAAATGGGTAGTAGCTCATCCAAGATGGTAATGCTGTTGGGAATGTCAACCACTTTGTTATAACGCGAAATCTTTGTGATAAAGTTACGTGGGTTGCTGAGATCAGATGATATTGGCATTCGGACTCTGAGGGTGCAAACATTGTCATATTCTTGCATGAGTTCTTCAACCTGATTAAAAAAATAGTGAGATTTCAATTGGCAGTTATGTTAAGAATTCTCAGGATGAAAATAAGAACTAAAATTGACATTGGAGGAAGATACCATCGCTTTGGCTTTAGAATAGAAAGAACCAGTGAAATTAGGTTTGTCCTCCTCCTTGAACCCAATTCCAGATCCTAATGGATGTGCAGCATCGTATTCGAAAATGCAGCCAGTTGCATAATTCATCATTAGAAGGCCATGCTCTCTGCAGACATCTGCCAAGGTTAAAGTACCAGCAACATTTGTCCGGATAGTCTCTGGTTTATGAGTTTCACACCAATCCACATTGGGTCTGCCAGTCACTCCAGCAGCATTAAAAATATGAGTTGGCTTAACAGTCTGAATATCTGCCAAGAGCTGTGACCTTTCCTCCAAGCGGCCCCTTCCATACTGAAAAGGTATCCCTTGTTTCTCACAAATTTTCCCAAGAAGCCCCCCGATCCACCCTGTTCTACCATAAATCAAGAACTTCAGAGCTGGCTTCTGAGTTAAGGGGCTGTCTGTGGTTACTGGAACTACCATTCCATCTGCATTAGAATCATTTACTGCAAAAGACGAAGCAGAGTTGCTAGTATAAGGCCCGTCAAACTTCCTTTCAATTCCAGGCACCATTAGCATTCTTGGATGAGGGACCAATGCCCCAGAAACATCACCCCACCAATCAGGATTGTTGACGTACCATTCCATAGTCTTCTTTAAGCCCTCTTCCCATGAAGTACGTTCGAACCATCCCAAGTACTTCAACTTCTGGTCATCCAAAAAGTATCTTTGGTCATTAAAAGGTCTATTCTCAACAAACTTAATATGAGTATCGGGGTTCAGAGAGAAAAGTTGGCAAATTTCCCTGGCCACATCAATCACCCTCCTTTCTTTCGTTGTCCCAACGTTGTAAACATGGCCCACTTCACCCCTATGGAGAATGACTTCAAATGCCTCTGCGACATCTTCACAATAGAGATAACTCCTAACATTGGATCCATCACCGTGGATTGGTAGAGGCTTTCCCTTCATCGCCAAGAGGATGAACTTCGGAATCATTTTTTCGGGGAACTGGTTTGGCCCATAGACATTGTTACCTCTGGTGGTTATCACAGGTAATCCATACGAACAACCATATGCCATAACAAGCATCTCCGCCCCAGCTTTAGTAGCAGAATATGGATTTGTTGGGAGCAGCTGAGAAGCCTCGTGGTTCCCCACAACGGCATCCTCATCTGTCTCCCCATAGACCTCATCTGTGCTCACATGGATAAACCTCCTAATCTGGCCAGTGACTTTGCAGGCCTCTAGAAGGACATGGGTGCCATATATATTGTTCTTAGTGAACTCCAAGCTGTTACCAAAGGAGTTGTCAACATGGGTCTGGGCTGCAAAGTGCATTATGGTATCAATGGACTCAGAAAGAAGAATGAAGTTCACAAGGTCAGCACTCTCAATGTCTCCCTTGATGAATTTAAAGTTAGGGGATGATTTTGAGGGTAGCAAGTTCTTCAGATTTGAACAATAATCAAGCTTGTCGAGGACAACGATTTTGTAATGAGGGTAGTTCCTGATCAGTCGGTTACAAACATGGGATGCGATGAAGCCAGCGGCTCCAGTGATGAGGATGTTCTTTGGCTCATATGTCGCAGCCATATCCAAAATAGATTCTACATAACCAAGCATACAACACAGTTACTCAAATTTCATTTAAAAAGCATAAAACAAATAGAGTAGTCCCAGAATGCGGGAAACAATAACATACAAATATGATATAAAATCACGAGTAAAAATTGGAAATTTATACTTCTTTATTTGTCTAAAGTGGAAGGAGAATTTTATTTTTTCAGGTCTGCATCTAAATGGAATATAACCACAAAGAAAAAACTAGAATTTAGGTGTGAAGACATAATAAATCTAAAAAGTGCAAAAAGGGAAATTCCCACCAATAGAAATTCACCTCAATTTGCTTTACTGTTCTAGAAATAGTATTACCTGGAAAAATTCATATGGACATCTACGTTTTCTTTCTTTCTAAAGGATATATTAATCTACAGTCACGTACCTTAAACATTAGGCAAAACTTATCATCTCCCACCAGTCTCTTGAGAAAGATATATCCATTTGAAAAATAAAATATTAGTAAAAATAAAGGTCTATTATCCGAAAATTACGTACCATAGAAACAGACGGAGCAGTAAAAAATTCTAAACAGTCCAATCAAAATCCAGTGCAACAGAAAGAAAATATTCTCTCTTTTCTTTCCAATCATTTAGAATAGTAGATCCATAATGTTACCAACGCCTTGAAAGAAAAACCCACTACTTCCGTCCACTCATTATTTTGCAGAGAAACATACGGAAATCCAATGACACAATGCATATGATTAATCGCATCCGCTAAACCAGTGCCCAAACAAAACCAAACCAAACCAAATCCCCAAACGAACAATGTAAATACAGGATCACCTTTCAGAACTATAAATAACAACAAACCATAAAAGTATGAATTTATTCTAAACACAATATATTGGACTCGAAACAGCCGATAGAAAGAAGAGGAGAGACGTACAAGTGGTTTCGGTTTCGTATCGGAGCAAAACAGATCCAAGAGAAAATTGTGCAAATTGGTTTTCCCTATTTTCTTTGGATCAATCCAGAGGACAAGAAGATCAATGAGAGAGCCAAATATATTTAGAGAGAGAGAGAGAGAGAGAGAGAGAGAGAGAGATCTGGGAACTGCGAGGTGTGGGGAATGATGGTTTTCACGAATCACGGCGATGGGTATCTAGGAACGAAAAAAAAAAATATATATATATGCCTCACCGCGACATTTTATTATAATTATGTGAGATGGACCATTAATATCCTGCCACGTGGTGACCGAGAATGAAAAGGTCACGACGCTGGCCCAATGGTGACCATCTGATGTAATGCATGTAAACCACTCATGACATGGACGCATCTTCACCACCGACACCTATATTATGTTCTTAAAATATTAAATTAAAACTGCTACTCGTAATCTTAATTTTTATCGTATTTTTATTATTTTATAATATAATATTATATGTTTAAAAATTATTTATAATATTTTATTTAGTGTCACGTCATAAAATAATAAAAATATAATAAAAAATAAATTATAAATAATTTTTTTTCTAAATTTCGAGTTTTATATCTCTCATACACCACATTTTAATTTTGTAAAATTTATTTTATTCTTATTAAATTAATTAAATTTTTTTATTTACCATACGTATATCACATATTTGATAAGAAAAAAAAATAAAAAATTACAAAAATTATATATAATGTGAGATGTAGAAATGTTGGGTAGAATTTTTCTTTAAAGTATAAATGTATTTGATGGCGCAAACATATTATTATTAAATATTTTCATTGATAAGTTAAGAAAATAAGTCTATTTTTTTCATTTTTTATTAGAAAATATTGGCTTTAATTAAGAGGGTAATAAACTGGGTTAATTACGTTGATATTTTGGAAAGAAATCACCCGATCAAAGGCGGAAGGGTGTGTAAGGCTATTAAAAAGCTACACTGCTATCCAAATAAATTTTTACCTAAAGCATCATTTTCTTATTTGGGATTTTAACGTACCACATGTGAGAAGCGGAGGCTGGTTAAGGCGTTTCAAAGGCCTATATTTTGTGGATCTCCTCCTGTCGTTTATAAATACGATTAGGTTGAGGCTGTAGCGCTTTAGTTTATTATTTTTCATATCATATGCAAAACATGTTATATATAAAACTAGTCACGCATGTGCTACTTCATCCAATACCGTCAGCGGTGCTATAACGAGGGGCCTTATTTAATGTATTTATAACTATAAACAAAATTATGACACGTTTTGTTATTGAATTTTTTTAAGAGATTTTTGGATGGATTTGTTATTGGGTTTTGTGAAGTTAGATAGGAAAATTTTATTTTATTTTTAAATATGTTTTCTATTGAGATTTGTGAGTAGATGAGTAGATTTAAGTGTCATTTAGATAGTGAGTTGAAACGAGATAAAAGTTGAAAATATTATTTTTTTAATATTATTATTGTTTTGAGATTTTTTAAAAAAAAAATTGAATTGTTTATTATATTTTATGTAAGAATTTGAGAAAATTGTAATGATGAGATGAGATAATTAAATGGATTTTGCTATATACAGTCATTTTTGTATATTCGTTGCACACTCTACTAATATGATTGGTCAAAGTATTTATTTTCTATTTAAAAAAATGACGAAGTCAATTGCATTAATGGAGTGCGCAAAAAAATATAAAAATGACTATATATAGAATTTTTGTAATTTAAATATAGTTTTTTCTATGAGTGTTTTTGTTTTAATTTTTGTAAGAATTATTTTGGCTTTTGCGTCTTTTAACTCTCCATGAAAATATACGTAAGCAATTAGATAAAACGTTAAAATAGAAATTTCTTTTGAGATCTAGAGATGTTTTATTTGAATTTAAACTTATTAAAATACAAATATGAAATTTTTTTAAAATGAAATAAACCAAACTCGCACTTAGGTTTTATCTTACTTTAGTATAATGATTTATGCAATTTCCAACTAGAGAAATCTCACATAATTCATTTGTAAAAAAATGCACTTCAGCATAAAAAATTGTAAAAAAAATATATATATATTTTTTGGCAGGACCTACTTTTTTATAAAGGGTTTAAGCAATAGGGGTAAAAAAAATTGATGAATCGGCAAATTAGATTGTACCGAACCGATGCGTTTGCTCCGATACTGAGTTTTGCTCAATCTTATAAAGGTTTTATTTTTCTCAAAGCTGGTCAAAATCGGTCCCGTTTTATTTTATTTTCTAATACCGGATCAAACCTGACAGACCTGTTCATTATATATATATATTTTAATTTTTTATATTATATAAAATATTTTTTATATGATTTTTATATTATATATAATATATATAATTATATATAAAATAATTTTATATTATATGATAAATTACTAATTAATATAACATTAAAATTTAAAATTCTATATAAATAACTATATATTATCACTATAGTCTATTGTATTAATAATTATATTAATACTATCTCATTGCATATTATAATATACTATAATATATCACTATATTATATATTATAATATATCATTCTAGTCTATAATACAATTATAATATATGTTATAATATACTACAATATATTATCACTATATTATTATATACTATAATATATTATATATATACTATATAATATATCGGAACAACAGGACCGGAACAGGTAAAACCAAAAGTACCTGTTTAGGGGTGTAAATGGTATGGTATCGATTCTTCAAATCTAAAAATTGGTATATATCTTTTCAGTTCTAAAATATGTTTAAAATCCAAACGAACCAGACCGGTTACAACCCAATTAAGCAATATTTGAACACTTTAATACCTAGCATTACTTCTTGAGAATAAATGATAAAAATGCATCTCAGATACTGACGACTGCACCAGATTAATTACTTGTTCTTTTATAAGTTTGTTACATGAGTTGTCGATTAGCCTACATTATTTCATTTATTTTATTCATTGTAAATCTAGTATAAATAGCTACAGTTATCTTGTAAATGATAGAAGGGAATATACAAAACAGGTCTTTCTTCCCTTTGTTTCTCTCTGCCTTTCCATATCTACACCATTATCAACATGGTACCAGAGAAATGACCGAATCCTCTCCAAACACCGAACCCATCATGCCTCCCAACCCAGAAATCAACCCCCACCATCCCGCCAGTCCATTCTATATTCAGCCTGGAGAAGGAGCTTCTTCTCCACTAGTTCTTGATCTGTTAACTACCGAGAACTATGTGACCTGGGCGAGAACTATGCATCGGGGCTCTCAACATCAAAAACAAGTTGGGATTCATTGATGGCAAAATTCACAAACCCACTAGCGCCTTTGACCCCCTTCTTGCCCCTTGGGAGCGTTGCAACAACATGATTATTGCTTGGATTCAACACTCTGTTGGTTTATAACATCGATCGAGCATTACACATGCAGACACGGCAACCAACGTATGGAAGGATCTTTGTGAGCGATTCTCCATCCAAAATGCTCCTCGCATTTTCCAAATCACAAAATCAATTTCATCACTGACTCAAGATAGCAATTCAGTAAGCCAATATTACAACAAGCTCAAAACTTTTTGGGACAAGCTTGAGATTTATGAACCAGTGCCATCGTGTACCTGTGCTTCCCTCAAAACCTTGCTGGAATACATGCATTGGCACAAGGTCATGCAGTTCCTAATGGGTCCAAATGACTCATATGATGCCGTTCGTCCTCAGATTTTACTCCATGAACCCCTCCCTCCCTTGAATCGCATGACCTCCTTGGTTCAGCAAAAGGAGCGGCGCCGACAACTGCATACTGTGCCTGCGCCCATTGCCATGGCTGCTAGAGCATCTAACCAACGCACATCCTCACGCAAAGACCGGCTGTTCTACTCTCATTGTAACATCTCAGGGCACTCTCTAGAGCGTTGTTTTAAAGCCAACCCCAACCTTCCGGTGTGCACTCATTGCCACATCCCAGGACACATGAAAGACAAATGCTATAAACTTAATGGTTTTCCACCCAGACACAAAGCTAATTTCATATTCAAGTCTTCAGCAAACCAATCTTCTCTTGAGCAGGATCAACTCAACCATAAACCACCTATTACTCAGGAGCAGTATAATCACCTCCTTGGTTTGCTCAGCCCTTCATCCATTGGCACCACACCAGTTGTGAACCAAGTGCAAACTCAACTTCCAGAATCTAGCACGCCTTCCATGTCTAGAATTTCTTATTCCAACTTCACCAACACACACAAAGTCACTCATCTTAACACCTCATGGATACTTGACATAGGTGCTACAGATCATATGATATGTAGCCCCCATCTCTTCACCCATAATGTCACGGCTGTTAATCACACCATCAAACTCCCTAATGGTCACAATATGGCAGCCACACACATTGGTGATGTACATCTTTCTGGTTGCTTAATTCTCAAAAACGCTTTATGTATTCCAGATTTCTCATTCAATCTTATTTCTGCCAAGGCACTCTCCACTCATTCAAATTGTTGCCTAATTTTTTCTTCCAATTCTTGTTTTATTCAAGACCTATCATCATGGATGACGATTGGAGTAGGGACTGTGTTTAATGGCTTATATCACCTCCAGCTTACAAAACAATGAACCACGGCCTTGCAATGTTTTTTCTTTCCCTGCTTTACATCCTTCCAGTATAGCATATACCACAAACAGCACAAAGTTCGACACCTTTACTTTATGGCATTACAAACTTGGACATAGCTCCATGACAAAACATGTTTTACATGACATTCCCAATTTTAATTCCAATCATCATTCTCATTATAAAATTCTGTGTGAAGTGTGCCCACTTGCAAAGCACCACAAATTGCCTTTCCCTCAATCTAAAACTAAAGTAACAAAACCATTTGAACTTATTTCAGTAGATATATGGGGACCAAACCAATCCTTAGCTCACAATGGGACTAAACATTTCCTTACCATTGTTGACCAATTCACTCGATGCACTTAGGTATACTTATTAAAAACTAAGTCTGAAGCTTGACTCTCACTTCAGAATTTTTTCTCTCTTATTCAAACTCAATTTGAAACTACCATAAAAACTATTAGAACAGATAATGGAGCCGAATTCCAAATGCCTCTATTCTACCAATCCAAAGGTGTTCTACACCAACTTACATGTGTGGCCACACTTCAGCAAAACGCCTTAGCTGAATGCAAATATCAGCACATCCTAAATGTGGTTCGTGCGCTAAAATTTCAATCTGGCCTCCCCATATTGGTCCGAATTCATCACTACAGCCGTCTATCTCATCAATCGAACACCCACCCCACTCCTTAATTACAAGTCACCTTTCAAAATCCTCTACAATCACAAACCACTCTATTCTTACCTCAAAGTCTTCGGTTGTCTGTGTTATGCCTCCACCCTCACTCACACCCGAACGAAATTTGATTCTCGAGCTCGCCCATGTATTTTTCTTGGCTACCCTTATGGAGTCAAGGGATACAAACTCCTTGATATCCACACCAAACAAATCTTCCTCTCATGTGATGTAATTTTTCACGAAGACTTCTTTCCTCTAAAACAAATCATCACATCTCAACCAACCATCACCTATCCATCTGCGACTCCCACAACCTCTACAATTCCTGCCTCTGTCACGCCTCCTTCTTTACACAATATTGACCAAATCATCACACCACTTTCTCCAACATCTGACCACGATTCACCATCTCCATCTACACACTCAAATGACACAAATGCATCTCCTCCTATCATCTCTTCACCACCACCCCTTCATCGATCAACTCGAATCAGAAAAACACCCCCTTATCTTCAAGACTTTCATTGCCAACAAGTCACAGTTTCAACCCAATCTACATCCACGATGCAAGCTCCTGATGGTCACACCATGGCAGGTAAGCAAATTCCTTATCCTCTTTCTTCCTTCTTGTCTTATGATTCTCTCTCTCCCAATTTTAAAGCCTTCACCACTTCACTTTCTCTCATCACTGAACCAAATTCTTACACCCAAGCTGTCAAAAACCCAATTTGGTGCAAAGCAATGGAACAAGAGCTCACTACTCTAGAGCTTAATGAAACTTGGTCTATCATTGATCTTCCTCTTGACAAGAAGCCAATTAATTGCAAATGGGTATTTCAACTCAAGTTTCATGCTGATGGGATAGTTGAGAGAGCTAAGGCTCGATTGGTAGAAAAAGGCGTCACTTAACGTGAAGGCATCGACTTTCATGACACCTTCTCGCCAGTTACCAAACTTGTCTCCGTACGCTGCCTTCTTGCTGTTGCTGCTATCAAAAGCTAGGACCTCCAGCAGCTTGACGTAAACAACGTCTTCTTGTATGGCGAACTTGATGAAGAAATATATAGAAGCCACCTTCTGGTCATCCAGCAGCTAAAACCAGCAAGGTATGCCACCTCCATAAAAGTCTCTATGGCTTGCGGCAAGCATCTAGGCAGTGGAATACCAAGCTCTCTTCCACACTTGTAGAATTTGGCTTCATTCAATCCAAGTCGAATTACAGTCTCTTCACCAAACACACGTATACATCCTTTGTTGCGTTACTTGTTTATGTAGACGACATCATCTTGATGAGCTCTGATGTTGCTTCTCGTAAGGCAGTCAAGAATTTTTTGGAGACAAAGTTCAAAATAAAAACACTCGGCTCACTCAAGTATTTTCTTGGCATGGAAATAGCACGATCTCAGCATGGCATCAAGCTTTGCCAACGTAAATATACACTGGATATCTTGGCTAAAACTGGTTTATTGGCTTGCAAGCCCTCTCCCATGTTTATGGAACCAAGCATCAAGTTGAGCAAAGATGAAGGAGAACCATTTAATGACCCTGATTTGTATTGAAAGTTAGTGGGCAAGCTGCTGTATCTCACCAACACACGGCCTGATTTGAGCTATAGCATCCACCTACTGAGCCAATTTATGGACACTCCCAGATTACCACACTACAATGCTATCATCAAAGTGCTCAAGTCCCTCAAAAGTAGCCTCGAACAGGGACTATTTTTTCTAGCTTCCTCTCAACCAAAACTTGTGACTTATTCAGATGCTAATTGGGCCAATTGCCCAGACACCCGGCATTCCACGACTGGTTTTTGTGTCTTCCTCGGCAACTCTTTTGTTTCGTGGAAGTCTAAGAAACAAAGCACCATATCACGCTCCTCTACCAAGTCCGAGTATCGAGCCATGGCATCAGTTACATGTGAACTAACATGGCTTCGCTATTTGCTCCATGATTTGAATGTCGACATCTCACAGCCAGCCACTCTTTATTGTGACAATCTTGCGGCCCTACACATTGTGGCTAACCCTGTATTCCATGAGCGGACAAAGCACATCGAACTAGATGACAATCTAGTTCGAGACAAAATATCTGATGGTCAGGTTGTTACTGCACACGTTCCATCTTCAGCTCAACTTGCAGACTTACTCACTAAACCGTTACACTCTTCTGCATTCCGTCGGCTGCTGCTCAAGATGGGAATAATAAACATTTACTCTCCATCTTGCAGGGGGATGTTGAGAATAAATGATACAAATGCATCTCAGATGCTCACGGTTGCACCAGATTAATTACTTGTTCTGTTATAAGTTTGTTACATGAGCTATCAATTAGCCTACATTATTTCATTTATTTTATTCATTGTAAATCTAGTATAAATAGCTATAGTTATCATGTAAATGATAGAAGGGAATATACGAAACAAGTCTTTCTTCAACCTCTATTTCTCTCTGCCTTTCCATATCTGCACCATCATCAACATTACTCCTTACCTTATTAATATAAAAAGTTATCTTTATATAATTGCTAAATATTAAAATCCAACACATCAACGTATTTATTTTTATAATCTTTGTACTTAAAAAACATAAGTGCATTTACATTTAGTAAGATTAAACATTTTATTATGTGTTGGTTAATTTCGTATTTATGTCTTCAGAGTTCAGAGTCTGTCTTAGATTTAACTATCTTATACATATTTACATAGGTATATATTTTTACCACCAGTAGAATGAAATGTCCAATGGACGTTTGCCTAGTGGAGGCAAAATATATATGGTAATTATATATACATACACACATATATATATTATATTTATGAAGTTATGTAGATGAAAATATAAATAATACAACTGAATTATTAAAAACATAGTATTTTCTTGCAAATCTATAAATCATATTGTCCAAAAAAGGTATAAGCTAATTAGCAAAAACAAAAATTATATGCAAGAACTATAGTAATATATATGATGAAAAAGTCTGATATAAGTTTACAAAATGTAGGTTGTTTCATGCTTTAAAAACAAACTGAAGTTAAAAAGATCATGCCATATTAATAGCTAATCATCATTTTCTTGTTTTTTTTTGCAGGATTAATTGATAAGATATTAAATTTCTTATGGCGTTGTTGGTTCATTTGGTCTATATCTGCACCAAGCTCAATTATCCATTCTATTTGTGAAATTTCTTTAGCCATGCTTTCCAAAAATGGTAGATGATCATGTAAAGAAATAAAAAAATCTATTATAATAATTTATGCTTTGATTTATAATTTTGTTATTTGAATTGAAAATGTTAAAAAAATATAATATTATATTACCTTGCTAGTATGATTCATAAAATGTATTGCTGAATAACCCAATAGTTTTTCAACAATTTCACCAAATGCTATTGCAGCTAGTTGTCCTGTACCATCATCAACCTCAACATATGCTCGACGTTTATTATCAACAAAAATATAGTTATTTGTTAAAATCTGTAGAAAATATATGTCAAATTTTTTAATTGAATTATGTAAATTGAAGGTCTAGAAAAAAGTTACATACCGTGGTTGTGTAATATTGATATGTTTACAATGATAACATAAAAAGTTTTTATTGTAATCATATCCTTTTCCTCTATTACATCTGATGCAAGACATATAAAAGAAGATTTGCTGGAGGTTAACCACATTTATCTTGGCTTTCACCCAAAATTTAGGCTTCTGCACAATATTTATAATTTGTATTAGAATAATTATAGTGTAATGTTTAATAATTAGGAAAGTATCGTTAAGAATATAATTTTACTGCTGTAGGTTGTGAAGCCTTGAGTAGTTCTGCAACATCGGAAAGCTTGGTTAATGAGCAGACCGTATGAGTGGAAGTAGATGTGTGTGTTGGATCCAAACATATTATAATCACATCTTCAAGCAAAAAATCAATGACCGTTGCCCTGGGAAAAGTTAAATAAAATAAAAAAATAAAGATGGTTTTTTAAAATGTAACAACTATATTTTGAAGAAAAAAATTAATAAATATTTATTTTAAAATTAAAGGAAAAAATGAAGATATATATTATCACTCTTACAATGATGTTGTGCCAGGAATCATATGATTCATTGTAAACACACTTGTTGGTTGAGATGACAAAGAGAGTTCTAAATTAAAAGCATCTGTTAGATTTGGTATGAGCATATTATACAAAATAAAAATATAAAATTCTTTTTTTTAATAATACCATTGTAAGAATTGACTTTTAATCACCTAGCAAGAATGATTGGTTTAGCTTCAATAACTTTTGAAATTTGTTGACATTCACCATCAACAAATCGACCTCACATAGTCAAACATACAGGATTTAAGCTACAAAATTGAAATAAAAATAAACAATAATTTAATGTCAATAAATGGAATTAGAAAGAAATTATTATTAAAAATGCAATAGAATAAATATATAATTTAAAAAACAAGTTTACCTTTGATCAATTAGATATATTTCTTGCAAGACTTTGGAACCATTTGCTATCTTCACTTCTCCAGCGGGCTTAATATATATTGCGATTGCCAATAAATCTAATAAATCATATTTATAATTTTTAGCTTATTAATAAACATACTTATGAAAGTATTTGAAAATTTTCAATAAATATTTATCTATCTCTGCAGTTGAATCTTTATACTTATGAAGTTCACTGAACAGAACCATATCATAATCCGATGGTTGTAATGCTTCTTCATCATCTACAATTTCTTCAACTATTGTCTTTGAATTTAAGATCCATTGATATTCATGAGCCTCAGTTCTATATTTAGGATCTAATAGCTTCACGTGAGCATTACTAATGGAGTATGATCGGTATAAATGCAAACTGTCATCACGTGAATTAATATCTTTATCAAACATGGTTGCTTGTACTTGATTCTTCTGAAAAATATTAAAATAAAATATTTTTAATAGAAATTAAGTTATGGTTATTATTGTTAAGATAATATTTTATATCACAAAACATAAAGTTATATTTATCTGCTGGTTGGTTGATTCCAGTCTGAGTCCGAGGAGTCGGGGATCGGATGGATTGAGGATAGAGTTGCTTGGTTTGTTGATTTATGGTTGGTTGGTTGTCTTGTGCATTGAGATTGCATTTACATGGTGCATGCACGTGCATTTTATTTAAATTGAGAAAAAATCCTGTTTTTATTGGCGTAAATGGATTTTCAGGTGCGTGTGTACCACAACCCCAAGCCGGGATGAGGTATTATCTCGGTGGAGCTCCTCTGGTCACTCGGGAGCGTAGTATAATGAGTGACGTCCCCTGAGTTGTCGTTGGGCGACGACGGGAGCGGGGGCTAGAGGATGCTTGGCTACGAATGTGCCGGGCGCGAAACTGGGCATCGCTCTACGCACCGACTCCGTGGCCCTTCGCTAGTGAGGGCTAGAGGATGCTTGGCTACGAACGCGCGGGGCGCGGAACTGGGCATCGCTCGTTTAGGTGTCATACGTGTGGTCGTTACCCGCGGTGTGGCACAGGAGCCAGAGTGTGCGGATGACCCCTAGGGGAGGTCATGGTGCATACAGATTAATTGCTTAATGGATTTAGTTGGATATGGGCCAAATGAGACTTTTGGCGTGATATTTGGAAATGTTATGTTTTTGGGGCAAATGGGATTTTTGGCATGCGTGGAAAAATATGGTTTTATGGGTTTTGTGCATTGGCATTCTCTCATGCATATTGTTTGAGTTTTAATATGTTTTTATCTAGTGGTGTTTGGATTTTACTTACCTGCGGCACCATTTTTGGTACTGTTGATTTTGATGCAGAGATCGAGGAGGAGGAGGAGGCTGAGCCCGAGGATGCGGCTCCGCTGGAGTATTGCGTTGAAGTTAATGCTTTGTATTTGGCTTTGAATAATATTTGTAGTTCGTAATATTTTATTATGTATGTTTTAAACAGCTTTGTATTAAACTAAGAAAAATTCTGGTATTTAGTTATGACTTTGCTATCCATTGCGTGTCGCTTCGTGCACATTTGTTGCTTACACACACTTGGCACTCGTCGATAGGATGGTGACCCGTGTTGTCACCATCCGGACGTCTCGATTTCCCTGTGTCCGTGCGTGGGGATTTGGGGGCGTCACAGGTGGTATCAGAGCGGTTTGGCTCTGGGTAAAACCACATGTCCCGTAAGTAGTACCAGAATGTTTTTAAAGTTGTGTTTTAAAAATTATTTTAAGTAAAGTTGCTATTTGACGTGTTTTATTTGTTTTGAATTTGTTTGAGCTTGTTTGCTTGTTTTTATTTATTTAGTTATGTTATTGTATGCTGGTTTCTTTTGTTTCTTGTTATGTGGTGTTGGTTTTTAGTTTTTGTTTTTTTGTTGTTGGTGTTATTTGTTTTTGTTTTCTTAAAGGGGGTCAAAGGTTGTGGTGGCAGGAAAAAAAATGGTGAGACCAAGGAAATCTACTCAAGGGCCTCGGGACGATACACCGAGAGATGATTCCATAGCCCAAGCAATACGGCAGATGACTGAATTCATGCAACAGAATTTTAGGCCACAACAAGGAAGGTCTTAGCCACAACTAGGAGGTCCTTGGCCACAGCAAGGAGGGCCTTGGCAACAAGGAGGGCCATGGCTACTACCTGGAGGGCCTAGTGGAGGGGTGCAAGCTGGGTGCACCTATGAGCGCTTTCTGGCGCATAGAACTCCACACTTCACTGGAGAAGAGGATCCACTTCAAGCTAGAAAGTGGGTCAAAGACTTGGAAAGAACTTTTGAGGTGTGTGGTTGCACTGAGGCGCAACAAGTACTCTACGCCAGCTATCTGTTGCAAAGCACCACTTCTGAATGGTGGGATACCAAGAGAGTAATGCTGGAATCAGAACTAGGGTCTTTCACCGCTGTGACCTGGCAGCGCTTCAAGAAAGAGTTTAATGATCACTTCTTTCCCGCTTCTGTAAGGCGGCAAAAGGCAAGAGAGTTCTCAAGCTTGGTCCAAGGGAGCATGACTGTGGAATAGTATGCCCAAAGATTTATAGAATTTGGGCGATTTGCTCCCCACCTCATCGCCACAGAGGAAATGCGAGCCGAGCGTTTCCAGGAGGGTCTACGTCCTGATATACGCCGTATGGTGGTCAGCCACCAGATATCCACTTTTCAGGATTTAGTGGATGTGGCCACTCTTGTGGAGCAAGAGAATAATCTGAGTATGGGCTCCCCTCCAGGACATAAGAGGCGGAGTTTTTCTGTTGAAGGAAGTAGTTCAGGTTCGCCTCAGAAATTTGTTCAGTGGACCGAGATCCGACCTCAAGCGGCTTCAGGTGTACGTATGGGAGGACCGGTGCCAATTTGCGGAATTTGTAATAGAGCTCATGAGGGCGAGTGTCGGCTAAGTGGTGGACCCCAGTGTTACCGATGCAGCCAAGTGGGACATATTGCTCTTGAGTGCCCCCATTAGAGTTCAAGGAAGCTGTGGAGGTAGAAGAGGTGGAAGAACAAATCCAAGACAAGCAGTGCAAGCCCGGGTTTATGCTGTCACACCTGAAGATGTTGATGATGAGGCGCCAGCGACCCATGATGCCGGAGTAATTACAGGTATGGATCTAATTTAATTTAATGTTGGATTGGATTTTTGGTGTATTTTGGTTTCTCCTTTGTTTTTTTGGATTTCATGGGTTAATGTGTTTGGTTCAGGGAGAGTCTGTTTATATGAGTTTTATGCTTGCACTTTGTTTGATTCCGGTGCATCACAGTCGTTTGTATCTTCCACTTTTGCTCGGATGTGTAATTTGGTCACGGAACCTTTGCCGAAGTCCTTGGTAGTGGCTCTACCCAATGGTGAAATTGTATGGTGTTCCAAGGTTGCCTTGGGTTGCCCATTAAATTTTGATGGAAGGTTCTTGGATGCTGATTTGGTGGTGTTTAAGCTGTTGGGTTTTGATTTCATCCTCGGGATGGATTGGCTATACCGATATTTTGCGAGTATTAATTGCAGAAGTCGGGTAATTAGCTTTCAGCTTCCAGATGGTGATTGTCTGGAATTTGTGGGGAGTAAGCTAAAAGAAAAGCCGGTAATTATATCAGCAATTCAATCAAGAAGAGAGATTGCATGGGGAGCGGATGCCTTCTTAGTTCAGATGGTGTCTACACCATTTGAGAAGAAGTCTTTGGTAGACATTCCTGTTGTGGAGGAATTTCCGGATGTGTTTGTGGAAGACTTGCCTGGGCTACCCCCTGTTCGTGAAATGGAGTTTGTTATAGACTTGGAACCTGGAGCAGCTCCTATACATAAAGCTCCTTATCGCATGGCACCGGCTGAATTGAAAGAGTTGAAGACTCAGTTGCAAGAGCTGGTAGATAAGGGGTTCATTCAACCAAGTAATTCGCCGTGGGGTGCGCCAGTGCTGTTCGTTAAAAAGAAAGATGGAACCCTCCGTATGTGTATCGATTATCGGGAATTAAATAAGGTGACCATAAAAAATAAATATCCTTTCCCATGGATCGATGAATTATTTGATCAGCTTCAAGGAGCAGCTGTGTTCTCGAAGATTGATCTGAGGTCAGGATACTACCAGTTGAGGATAAGAGACAAGGATGTGCCCAAAACTGCTTTCAGGTCGAGATATGGGCATTATGAATTTAAGGTGATGCTGTTTGGGTTAGCCAATGCCCCTGCTGCTTTCATGGATTTAATGAATCGGGTATTTCGACCTTATCTAGATTCCTTTGTGGTAGTATTCATTGATGATATTCTGATTTATTCCCGAGATGTTGAAGAACATGTTTACCATCTTCGTCTAGTTCTTGGGAAATTAAGAGAACACCAGTTGTATGTCAAACTCAGCAAGTGTGAATTCTGGTTGGAGGAAGTCAGATTTCTTGGGCATGTGATTTCCCGAGATGGAGTGGCTGTTGATCCTAGTAAGGTGGAAGCCATTTTGTCATGGCAACGTCCGACAATAGTGCGCGAGATCTGGAGTTTCTTGGGACTTGCCGGATATTACCGAAGATTTGTGGAGGGATTTGCTCACCTATCCGGACCTCTCACAGCTTTGACTAGAAAGAATGCAGAATTTGTTTGGTCAGATAAGTGTGAGAGAAGCTTCCAAGAATTGAAAAGCAGGTTGACGACTGCACCAGTGTTAGCGCTCCCAGAACCGCATAAGCCATTTGTAGTCTTCAGCGATGCGTCTAAATTTGGATTGGGTTGTGTCCTTATGCAGGAAGGACGGGTTGTTGCTTATGCATCCCGTCAGCTAAAGGATCATGAGAAGAATTATCCGACGCACGATTTGGAATTGGCTGCGATTGTTTTTGCTCTCAAGATCTGGCGGCACTTCTTGTATGGGGAAGCTTGCGAAGTATACACCGATCACAAGAGCTTGAAGTACTTGTTTTCCCAAAAGAATCTGAACATGAGGTAGAGGCGATGGCTAGAGCTAATCAGTGACTACCAGTGCGAGATCAAGTACCATTCGGGGAAGGCAAATATAGTTGCTGATGCTTTGAGCCGAAAATCGCATTTGGAAGATGAGGCCGAGTCGTCAGGATTGGATTCTTTGCTTTGTGGGATGAGAAGACTCCTTATTGAAAGTTCACAACAAGAGGAGATTTTATCTTCAGTTCTTGATATTCGGGTAACTGATTTTGAGGAATTGAAGACTCTTCAAAGGAAAGATCCAGAGCTGTTGGATATCAGAAAAAGAGTCAGAAAATCTCGAGGGTCGTTGCACTATAGTATGGATAAAGATGGAATACTTCGGTTCCGAGATCGCAAAGTGGTCCCCAAAGATTCAGAATTCAAGGAGCGGATCATGGCAGAAGCTCATGCGGCCCCTTATTCAGTAAATCCCGGCAATACGAAGATGTACCGGGACTTGAAGAAAAATTATTGGTGGGATGGAATGAAGAGGGATATTGCCTTGTATGTTGAGAAATGTCACACGTGCCGTCAAGTTAAGGCCGAGCATCAAAGACCCGCTGGTATGCTCCAACCCCTCCCTATTCCTGAGTGGAAGTGGGACGACATCACGATGGATTTTGTAGTGGGCTTGCCGAGGACTCCTAGTGGGAAAAATTCTGTTTGGGTGATTGTTGATCGGTTAACGAAGAGTGCCCACTTCTTGCCTGTTAATAATACTGATTCCTTAGGTAAGTTGACTCGCCTGTATGTGAAAGAGATAGTGCGGTTGCACGGCATACCGAAGAGTATAGTGTTGGATCGAGACCCAAGGTTCACGTCTCAGTTTTGGAAAAGTTTGCAGGCAGCATTGGGTACTAAGCTGAAGTTCAGTACTGCATATCACCCGCAGACGGCCGGCCAATCGGAGCGCACCATTCAGACCCTTAAAGATATGTTGCGAGCATGTGTCATGGAATTTCAAGGGAGTTGGGAAAATCACTTGCCCCTCATAGAGTTTGCGTATAATAATAGCTTCCATGCGACCATTCAGATGGCTTCTTATGAAGCTCTTTATGGGAGGAAGTGCAGATCGCCTTTGTGTTGGGATGAAGTCAGGGAGAGTAAGATAATTGGACCCGAAATAATTCAAGAGATGCAAAGCCAAGTTCGGATCATCAGGGATAAAATGGCAGCAGCTCAGAGTCGTCAGAAAAGCTACGCTGATACCAGGAGGAGAGAGTTATCTTTTGAAGAAGGTGATTGGGTTTATCTCAAAGTCTCTCCCATGAGAGGAGTTAAGCGTTTTGGTAAAAAGAGGAAACTGGATCCGAGGTATGTCGGCCCTTTCCAGATTTTGGAGAAGATAGGGTCCGTTGCTTATAGAGTTGCTTTGCCAGATTATTTTGGGGATATTCATGATGTCTTCCACGTGTCATCCTTGAAGAAGAGTTTTGGTCAACAAGAGCC
>QGSO01000374.1:183994-333994 GCA_011037825.1 Carya cathayensis
CATCACACATACACAATAAACTGATAGTAAGTTAGAGGCTAACTTACCTCGATCGTCGCGTTCTATGAGAATAGAGCGCGAGACACGAGGAACTGCACAACAGCTGGAAGAGGAACACTCAAGTCCTTAAGATTTTCACTTCTGAACTCAATTGCCATATTGTAAGCACTTGCAACACCACGGCCAACTTGAGGTTTCACTATACTCGGAAGAGATAAATTGACTTCAGAAAGCCTTTGCACTAAAACAAGTTCATTAAAATTATCAATAACAACCAAACAAACAACTCATTTCTCAATCCATATACTCTTAGCCATAGTCAACCACAAGATGACACCAGTCATCCCGGACTATAATCCATATCATCACTGCTTCGGGACACTGTCATACAGTTTCCCAACATTACACCATACGCTCCACACTTCTCTGCTACGCCATTCAACCCTTCGTGACACGCCATCCGGTGTATCACGACTTAGTACAGAGTACACTCACGTGAACTCTCTTCCATTCACACTACAAAACCCATCACTGCGATACACGTCTCACGGTGCATCGCTACGCGACACGGAGTACGCGCTACGCGTACTTCCTTCGCTACAACACTCATCAACACGATGCACATCACACGATGCATCGCCATACCACACGGAGTACACTACATGCGTACTCCCTTCCTTCTACGACCCACATCACTACAGCGCATGTCGCGCGGCGCGTCGCTGCATTACACAGAATACGCTACACGCGTATTCTCTTCACACAACCCGCCGTATCACATCTACGGCATCCATCTCACGCCTATACTTCACAGCACAGTCCACAAAACTACAAAATCAAGCCTAACACTTCACAACCACACTTCGTTTCACAACTACGCAGCGAACTCCACAAACACTAACTACACAGTCTACAGCCAACCAAATCAACTATGTTAAACATAAATAACTAAAGATAGAGGGTTAAGACGAGAGAGATGTGATTGCTGTCGGGAAAGTATCCAAAACTGATAATCTTAGCGGGCTGTTACACTTGGCTACGAACGCGCGGGGCGCGGAACTGGGCATTGCTCATTTAGGTGTCATACACGTTGTCGTTACCCACGGTGTGGCACAGGAGCCAGGGTGTGCGAATGACCCCTAGGGGAGGTCATGGTGCATACAGATTAATTGGTTAATGGATTTAGTTGGATATGGGCCAAATGAGACTTTTGGCGTGATATTTGGAAAGGTTATGTTTTTGGGGCAAATGAGATTTTTGGCGTGCGTGGAAAAATATGGTTTTATGGGTTTTGTGCATTGGCATTCTCTCATGCATATTGTTTGAGTTTTAATATGTTTTTATCTAGTGGTGTTTGGATTTTACTTACCTGCGGCACCATTTTTGGTACCGTAGATTTTGATGTAGAGATCGAGGAGGAGGAGGAGGCTGAGCCCGAGGATGCGGCTCCGCCGGAGTATTGAGTTGAAGTTAATGTTTTGTATTTGGCTTTGAATAATATTTGTAGTTCGTAATATTTTATTATGTATGGTTTAAACAACTTTGTATTAAACTAAGAAAAATTCTGGTACTTAGTTATGACTTTGCTATCCGCTGCGTGTCGCTTCGTGCACATTTGTTGCGTACACACACTTGTCACTCGTCGATAGGATAGTGACCTGTGTTGTCACCATCCGGGCATCTCGATTTCCCTGTGTCCATGCGTGGGGATTTGGAGCCGTCACAGCCAACCACAGTCATACAACAAACACCAAACAAACCACACTGTCATTCACCACCCCAACAACCTACATGAAATTCCCCAAGTATCTATGTAAAACCACGAAATTGTCTACCAATTTTCTTGAACAAATTGGTTAAATCTCAATATTATGATCATTAAACGAATCAAATACTTAAAGAAAATAATCAAACTTGCAAGACACAACGATTGATTACGAAGGGAAACCCTTTAAAGAACTCTTTAAAGGTAAAACCTTACGGGGCAGCCAAACCCAGAAAAGTCAATCTTATTGTTTAAAAATTAATTATATGTAATTTTCAATTACAAAACCTTTGTAACTTGACTCTCTTACTTGTCCAGACAAATGTCTCATTTGTCTTCTACCCCAGTAGCAGCCAGAATCTCTAGCGATTTTCAAATTATTGACTTCCCTCCTGAAACTCCAGTAGCTGAAATCCAATTAATGATCATTCACACTTGAAGCACAATCACACTCAAAAAGAGATCACAAATATGAAAATTCACTAAGGAATTTTCTCACCAAAATATGCATTAGAAAGTACTCTAGAAAATATGTAGATTTGAATCTCTGCATATTCTAACCAATATGATCTATTAAATAAAAAATCTAGAAAGAGTTCCAGTTGAAGTAGGATTCTGCTGACGGATAGAATTTTTCGTGAGGACGTCTTCTGACGAATTGCTGACATTTTGCGTTAACTCTCTTCTGCATTGACTGATCTCTGTTCAACTTTTATTCTGGATAAATACAGATCCTCATTGACTCGATTTTTATCTCAATAACTTGTCTAAACAACTTCTAAGACTCCTAGATAGACTCAATATTTTTTAAAAATAAATCAATAATTATTTTACATTCATCCAACAATTTCAAATATAATGATAAGATAGGCCTTATCATATAGTCATCTAAACCTAACCAATTTTTGCCTTTACAATCTCCCCCTTTGAAAGATTGGTAACAAAACCAACTTGATGAATGTAATATAAAACCTGTCAAAAGCACAAACAACAAACCAAGAAATCGCGTAGAAACTCCAAGCAAATAATCACGAGTAAAAACTTATGTCCAACAAAAATAAGCAAACATCATTCAACACCCCCTCAACAAATTCATTTAAGCAAGTTCATTAAACTCCCCCTCAATAACACACTTACTGAAACTCCCCCTAAATTTCACAACACCAAAATATTTCAACAATTTTCAATTTACTCTTCCAATACTTCCCTTTTTTGTCACTAATCTGACAAGACTCATAAGAGAATAAATACTACTTATGTGTGCCAAGATGAAAACACTAAGAAAGACATGATAAACAACTTCCATGTGTCTCAAGTTTTCATGGATTAAATGCACTTGATGTATGAGCATGAATGCATGTCAAACAATGAGCAAATGATTGAGACAACTTGGTTGAGACAAAAAATCAAATACTTGGTATGCATTGGGATAAAACTGAAATGTATAATCACATAACGCACCAAAAATCGTTCTCAATACATGCATAAAATCAAACCTTATGAGCATATATTTCAGATTTTAAGATATTCCAGCCCCAACATCCAAACAACAATCAAAATCCCAATCTCCATATATGTAGGTGTTGAACCTAGAACTGGAAGGAGAGATTTGTATTTGAATAAAATCAAAGTCTTACCATAATGGATTAGTGTATCAAAATACTTGAAATTGAGTATTTATCCCAAAAAACTCGAAGGAGATGTGAATGAGATGCAAAGGGGTAGAGCTCGCATGTGAGTGCCGTGAGCCGTGTATTAGGGGAAGCCTGGGCGCTTTAGTAGTGGCTTAAGTGAATAATGCTCATGCATGTGCCTTGAGCTATAGAGTCCCACTGGGACTTATACTATTAAACCAGAAAACATGTCCTAGACCTAGACTTCAGAATCACAAATACATAACACTAACCCAAACTAAACTATATTTTCTATTTTCATATTTATTTTATACAAACCAAAATAAATAGAGATTAGAAAAAATAAAAATAACAAAAATTTTGAATTTTTTTTATTTATGTAAATAAGCAATAGGGCAAGTAACATGCTTAGATGTATTTTAGTTCAAATATAGTATAACTCACCAAACAAATTCAATAGAGTACACCCTCTTATTTGCATAAATCACTATGGATGTTCACTCCTCATAAGATTATCAATGCCAAAGTTCATGTGAGTATGTGAGTAAGCAAACTTATATAAGGTAGCAATTCTTTATTTTATTTTATTTTTTCTCTTCAATATATTTTTATGATATTATCTATGAGTATTTTCTTCTTATAGATGCTCCCAAGAGATTGTCACTCACCTCAAAAGTCAAACTTTATGTTAGCACCTAGATACATGAGCATCTCTTCCAAACATTAGTTTGCACAACTCCCTTTATTATGTCCATTTTTGTTGCTCAACTTTTTCCACAATGATTAGAGTAACAATTCTTTCTATAAGGACTTAAGGCCACTGGCATTGATCTCGGTAAAATGAAGAAAACTTCAAAATTTGAATGATTTGGAGGTTAAAACGTTGGCATTGGATTCGGCAAAAGCTAAAACTCAAACTTTGAGCTACAGTAAATTTAGTTTTTCTTTCATCTTTAGCGACTCACTGTTTAGCATCTATCCTATTATTTTATTACTTGTAGATGTATATGTTTGTTTCATTAATTGTATATAAATTTTTCAAAAAAAAAAATTGTATATATAATTACTTGTAGAAGAAGGGTTGGAAAAAAATTAGTTACGAAACAATAATTTAAATATCAAATTAAATTATTAATGTACATATGATTAGTATAATTGTAAAATATGAAAAAATATTATATTTTTTAAAATATTATTATTAAAAATAATATTATATTATTATTTTGATGAATCAAATAGCTAATCCAATGTAGGATTATAGATAGGAAGGTTTGGATTTATGAAAAACTTGTACTTTTTCATCAAATTTTGAAGATGGCTTTGATGAAGCCAATGCCAATGCTCTAAGGAGATAGATCCGTGTAGTATGTTTATCTCTTTCCGCAATGATTCAATACCGACTTTTTCTATATGGATCAACTATTTGTGTTTGGCAAGTGGAAATCTCTTTATTATCACTAGGTTTAACTAGTATTAGTCAATTCAAGGCATGGACTCCCTCTATGATGAGCATCTCATTAAACAATGTAAACTTTAATTATAATGTGTATACATATTAGTTCCTCACATTACTTTGTAAATGAACCTTACCAAAATGATCCATAGGGTTAGTATGCATAAAGTAGACAGATGCATAGGTCCAAGAATTTACCATGTGAGAACACAAGTGCTTAAATTTTGACATATCAAGCATGCACTTTCCTTAAATAAAAACTTTGAACCAAACCAAAAAAAATTTTATATTATATTTTTCTTATTTAAAACTGAAAAACATAAACATAAAACAAAACAGAAAAATAAAATGCATGTCCTAGACTATTGCTATAATATAAAGAATGCAAGATCATGCAAGTAGTCCTATCAATTAATGTGACATGTCATCTTCTTTGATCATCCATTTGCTTTAAATTTTGGCCTATTTTTTTCATCAACATGACTTTGTATGGTCTTTTCTTTATTTTGAAAGCAAAAATCTGCTAGTTCACCAAGTTTGAGACTTATGGAGGTTATTTGATGACTCAACTCTTTAACCTTATTTTCTAAATTGTTTTCCTTCCTTGTATATTTTATTTTTCCTTCTTTTTTTCTATATTTTTCTCAAGTTAAAATAATGTGGCTTTATATGGCCAAGATTACCACAAAAATGACAAGTAGAAGTAAACTTACCTTCGGACTTACCTTGGTTGGGCTTCTTTGTCATTGATCTATCATGTGAGGCTTTTGAAACATGAGTTTTAGACACAACCTTCTTTGGATCTTCCTCATCTTGACTTCTTTTAACAAAAATGATATCTTTTGATGAAGTGGCAGCGGATAATGAGCCTTTAAGTTCCATACATTGGAAAGTCATATATCTCAAACCCGTGCGATCACAATTAGATTTTTAAAAACTCAACATCTCTTCTAATTTCTGTGTTGCTATTTTTTGTTTGCACTCCTAAAACTTTTCCAATTATTTTTCTAGTGCAACATTTTGATCTTTTAATATTGATACTTCAACACCAGAAATTTTTAATGCCTCATAAATATTGTTTTGCTCATTCTCTACAGCAGTAAATCTATTATATAGCTTCTTGTTGAGTTTTTTTAATTTGATCACTTCTTCACACACATCATTGTATGCTTGCTGTAAACTTAATTCTTGGTCAGCATCAACAAGTGATACATCCGAATCACTGTAATCACAACCACTTTAAGATATTGTTAGTGTAATATCAGGAAAATCATTCACAATAGTAGAAAAAGTTATAAAGGATTTTTCATTACTAGAAGATGAACTTGAACTTTCAAAATCAGAACTATCACTCAGTGTGACATTCAATACTTTTCTTTTACTTTTCTTGAAATTTAGACATTCAACTCTCATATGACCATATCCTAAGCATTCATGGCATTTTAGTTTATCAATTTTTTTTAGATTTTTCTTTATTCCAATTTTTAGAATAATTTTTCTTTGTAGAAAATTCTTTACCTCCTTTTTGCTTTCCACTAGACTTTTTATTAAACATGAATTTTCTAAACTTTCTTGTTATGAGATCTAGATCCTCATTGTTAAAATTTTCTTCATTAGAAAAATCATCTTGATAATCTTTTACTGTTTTGAAAGCAATGAACTTACATTTTCTTATTTGAGGAAGTAAGGATTCATACGTTTGTAAGAAATCGGCCAGCTCTTTAACCTTTATTGTATCCAAATCCTTACTTTCCTCAATGGCAGTAACCTTAAGCCGAAATCTTTCAGGTAGAAACCTCAAAATCTTCCTCACGACCTTTGAATCCTTCACCTTCTCACGAAGATTTAACCTGGAATTCACAATATCATTCAGTTTAGCATAAAAATCATTAAAACTCTCATCTTCCAACATTTTAATCTCTTCAAATTTTGAAGTTAGCAATTGTAATATTGAATATTTCACTATTCTTCTGCCTTCATGTGTAACCTCCAAAATATCCAAAATTTCTTTAGCAATCTTACACATGGAGATTCTTTTAAATTCTTTGGGGGATATCGCCATGAAAATAGCGTTAAGTCCTTTGCCATTCCAATTGCAATTGCTGATTTCATCTTTTGTCCAAGCATCTATAGATGTCTCAGGTTTAGTCCATCCTCACTTAATCGAATGTCATACACGTTCATCGAAAGACTTGAAGAAAACCCTCATACAAACTTTCAATAAGCATAATTTTCCCCATTTATGTCATAATTTTAGGCACTTAGGAGTTCAATTTTTTAAAATGAAATACACTCCTAGTTTCGTAGGATTATTTTGGATTTTATGGTGTAAAGTTATTTTCATAATTTTTGAGTGAATAGTAACTCCTGTGTTTGCACCATGTGGCACGCAGTCTTGTTGTTTTCAAATCATAGTGTCGAATGTCCAAATCAATCTAGAGGAGTTTTATTTAGACACTTAACAAGATCTTAGTCATACTTAGTGAATAGTATAGGAAACTTGGCATTAAGAGGAACCGTGAAATGGAAATGTGAAGGAAAGGAAGGAAAAATCAAGCTTCAAAGCTACCTACGTCAAATACTATTCCATCCAACCATCCATTTTTATGCCAAACCAAAGAGGGTTTCAACTCTAGTAAAACTCCAAATATTTGGAACCCAATTGAAATCTCAAATGCCTTATGGAAATTGAAACCCTAAATAGATTTCTAAATCCTAAATGAAACTGATTTAAGCTTAGAGTTTAATCACTTGATGAAATCACTTCCACATGCTATTAACTATTCAAATTCATGTCATTACACCCTTATCCAGTCTTTTATACCATAGTATTTTCATTGGGCCAAGAAAAATTGGATTGGGCTTAATAGAAAATGAAACTCCAAACCAAATCGTATGGAAACCTCAAATGAGGCCCACTCGATTTATGCCCATTAAGGTCCACTAAATTGCACCACCTATGCATGTCTTTTTGGAGAAATCTTCCTACTTCCATCGCCCATGTCAGCCCAAAATAGTAGTTAATGGGAAGGTAAAAAGCCAGCTCCCCACTTCCCCATCACATGATAGTAGCAAGGCACAAAACTGTGTGCCATGGCCCCTGATTGTGGGCATAGTTTTGGCTGACAACCCATAACCAAAAGGTCACCCTCACATCCCTTCTCAATCCCTCCAGTATTATAAGTGTCATTCATAGCCATTCCTTTAGTGTGTTGTTACTTTTGGAACATTATTTTGGAGAGAACTCAAGGAGAAGCTTCAAACAACTTTTCTAGCCTTTTTTGCTCTATTTCTTTGAAGTCTTTATAAGTATATTCTCACAAACCTCTCTTCACATAATTTTCCCTATTTGCATCTAGTTTCTGTTGGTATATGTTTTGTGGTTTTGCATGGAGTTTTGATTAGTGAAAAATATATTTAAGCATGTAAACATTATACTGGGCGATAAACTGGACAGTGTGATTTTTTTATATAATGTTCTTGACAAGATCTTGGTAGAATATCTTTATGGTTTAGAGTTAACATATTAATGTACAAGTTTGATTTGAATTTGTTGCATATTGAGAGTTTTTACTAAGAGTTTTGTATGATATGAGAATGTTTCAAACAGGAGGTGTAAAAGCAGTTTTTGTTTTAAGTAAGCTTGGATATTTTGTTATGAAAGCATACTCCTATGACTTTGAAATTCACATATGTCACTCTTAGGACTTTGATATATGTCTTAGAATGTTATTTTAAAGATTTATGATGTTGATATTGAGGATATGAATTTTTATGCACACAAAGGTCTGGTTAGGTCTTATACTTAAGGCTCATGGATGGATTTGTGTTTCTATTCAAATTACCATGCAATCTTAGGTTTGATGCTTAGATCTATTTTAGGACTTGAGTATGAAGCATATGATATTCTTTATTGATGATTTACTGTAAGGCCTTGATCTCGGATGGGTAGGAGAGTTAGCTCCTGTCACTTAAACTCACATCTCACACTGCAGATATAGAATATCATTTCAACTCACCGTTTCAAATCAACTACTCCAATATAATTAATCTAAAAACATCACAAAGTCTTAATACAAATGCTAATCTCTCACATACCACGTCATCATAACATGACAAATTTATCAAATAACATTCTTTAATAACCATGGCATCTTTTTGGTGCTTAATCGACTATACTTAAATAATCTCGCCCATGCTCTCTAGTCTTGATCCTCAATTAAAACATTCAAATCATCTAGAAAATATTGTAGAGATAAATGGTGAGTTATTAATAACTCAGTAGGAAGAGAACATATACTAGTATATAAACATGAGCATTTACAGAGTTTAAAATGGAGAACAAAATGTTTATTTTCAGAATGCAAAATTAAAATATGTTATCAAAATATCGGAATGAAAGTTTAGAAATATTCTTATTCAAAATTCCAATTGAAACATCACATTAGAATATAGTTCCATTTTTAACCCCGAGTAGGGTTGTGCAAACCCCGACGGTCAACTGAGTAGATACAGAATGTAAAATCTTCCCCTTATTCATTCTTGGTGCACCGAGTGTGCACACTGAAAACCACTTTAACTTTCAAAGAGTGTAACAGCCCGCTAGAAATTCAATGGTAGAATTTCTTTAGACTTGAGGAACTTTGTGAAAACTCCGTAAGTTTTCACGAATCGGCTAATCGCAAAGGTTTTAGCCTATCAACATAGTCGGTGTTATCACTCGCTATGGTGCCAGAAATGCGATTTTAATTGTTTGAGGTAGTTAGAAGTGTCAGATTATGTTATAGTTGACGCCACTAGACTCAATGAAATATTTAGGATTTTATGGCCCAATAACCAATTTTCATAATTTCGAACGAAACGGCTGTTTGAAACTGTGAATTTATTTATAGTGGCACTTCGGGGTTGAGTTTTGGTAAACGGTTTTCACTGTAGGTTAATATGAATATTTAGAATTTTTTAGTATTAAGTTTATTACATTTTTTTTGGGAGTGAATAGTAACCTCGATAAGCGTACTAAGTGCAGTGTTTTCAAAATTACAGTGTGGAATGTCTAAATTAGGTTAGAGAAGTTTTATTTGGACACTTGGCAAGATCTTAGCCACACATAATGAATAGTATTAGACACTTGGTACAGAGAGGAACCATTAGATGGATTTGTAAAGGAAATCAAGGTGTAAGATCATGCCACCTAAGCAAAACCTTTTTCATCTGATCAGCCAAATTGAGCCAGATCAAAGAGGGTTTCAACCCTAGTGAAACCCTAAATGGTTGGAATCCAATTGAAACCCCAAAAGTTTGGTTGAAACCGAAACCCTAAACGGTTTCCCCAAACCCTAAATTGGCCTTCAAACCCTTTTCGATCCAATTTCTAGCATTGTGTTTAATCACTTGATTAAATCACTTCCACATGCTATTAATTTCTCAAATTCTTGTTGTGACATCATTATCCAACCTTTTAAATCTTGGAAATTTGATTGGGCCAAGAAAAATTGGATTTGGGCTTGATAGCATCTCAAACCCTAACCAAACCTCATTTAAACCCCAAATTGAAGTCCACTTGGTTGGGGCCCACCAAGGCCCACGAATTTGGCCACCTTGGCAAGGATTCTTGAAAAAGTTTCCTCCCCCACATGTCAGACCATTCACTGCCCTTGGCTGCACCCAATAGTGCCTTGATGAGATGGAGAAACCCACCCCATCAACCTTCATAACTCACAGCTTCTGCAGGCTGTCCTTTCCCCTCTCTATTCTCCACTTTATGTCACATATATACCTCCAATCAAGGGTAATTAAGGTCCATATCTTCCCCCTAAATAAGGCTTGAGTCGTGCAAGACACACTTACTTCACTTTAATCACTTCTTCACCCCGTTCTTAGAGAGAAACCCAAAAGAGCTCTCTCGGGCAGATTGCTGTGTCTTTTTACGTGGATCTTTTCGACCCCTTGTAAGTATTTTCACACGATCACTCCTTCATAAAATTTGTTCCTATTTGAGTATAGTTTCCGTAGATATATTATTCGTATCATTCTATGGTAATTTGGTCGGTCAAAAATATTTTTAACCATGGAAAGGTCATTCTGGACGTCAATCTGGAGAGTATGTTATGTTTTGGAGTTTTTGACCAAGCTAATGGACATATCTTGGTCCGAAAATTCTATGGAGTGTTCTTAGCATGTGTTTAAGAGTGTTCATTGAGGTTTTGTTGCATGACTAAAGCTTTTGATCATAGATTTTCTTAGATCTAGAAACTTGAAAACTGGAAGTGGCAAAACAGTTTTTATTTGGAGAAAGTTTGAATATTTCGAGATTTGATCTTACTCTAAAGGCTTTGATATTTTTATATGATGATCCTAAGTCTCTTATTTTCATGTTAGGATGTTATTTTGAAGATATTTAGTATTAGTTTCAAAGATACGATTTTTCTATGCAAGAGGATTCCGGTTAGGCCTAAGATTTGATGTGTTTGGGTTAGATCTATGTTTTATTGATTTTTAGCCATGTGATTTCAAGTTTGATGGTTGGATCCTATTTAGGACACATTCTTAAACCATGTGATGCTTTATTTCGAAGATATCACATTGTTAGGCCATTGATCAAGAGATTTATCAAAACTAGTTGAGGAAAAAGTTTCTATTTTTGGACTAAGTGTAAAACCAAAAACTCCAAGTGTTATTTTGTGATTTTGGTGACTTTAGTTGGATGATTTAAAGCATGGTTGATCTTAGGATGATGTTATGAATATTTTAGAAGTAAGATTTGATTTTTGGAATTCTTGGAGATGTTTTGATTTAGGGTCAAAGTTTGTGATTAAGTGTTTGGATCTTTTTACAAAAAGTTGATGTTGATTATTAGATTTTTCTAAATGGATATTTTAAGTATGGTTTTAAACTTAGAATTGGAAGATGTTTGTTGCAAAATTTTTGTTTAAGCATGAGTTTTGATGTTGGAAGGAATTGCAACAAAAATCAAGAGAAATGGCCTATGGATGTTTTGGCCATAGTGTTTTTTTCAAAGTTGTGATTTGTTTTAAATCTTTCTGAGTTAATATTTGAGTTTAGGACAAAATTTACATGAGGAATGTAAATTTTGAAAATTTTTGGAGTTAGGATGTGAAATCCTTAAGTTATAGGTAAAATGGTCATTTTCCCACATGTAGAGGGTAAAATTACCATTTTACCCTAAGTTAGCTTGTTTTCATGTTTCTAATTGTTAGTAATTAAATGTCTAACTTTTTGAATACCTTCTTACAGTTTCTCGTGTTTCATGCTTTATTCTCGTAGAACGCAACGATCGAGGTAAGTTAGCTTCTAACTTATTATCAGTTTATTGTGTATGTATGATGGGTAAGGGAACTACAATTTATGTATGTATGTTATCATATATGCCATTTCATGCCATGTCATTACATGTTTATCTATTACGCATGATTTATTCTTTCATGAATATTTATCTGTTACATAATCTTTTCTGTCATGCAATGTTGTATGTTATAAGTATGCCATGTTAAGTATGTCATATGTTACATGTATTCCATGGAATGTTTTTGTTTAAATCATATTGTGCCATTTACAAGTATACGCCATGTTAGAAAAGTTCATGATATTAAATAATATCTCATGCATTAAGAAAGATAAGACATGTTAAGGATGACACGGACCTAAGCGTGTTCATCACAAGATATGATTAAGGATGACACGGACCTAAGCGTGTTCATCACAAGTTATGTTAAGGATGACACGGACCTAAGCGTGTTCATCACAAGTTATGTTAAGGATGACACGGACCTGAGCGTGTTCATCACAAGTTATGTTAAGGGTGACACGGATCTAAGCGTGTTCACCACAAGTTATGTTATGCGGTGCCATGGACTCAAGCGTGGTTCACCGTTCCTATAGATCTCAGATCACGTTTAAATTAAGTTATTCATGTCAATCACGACCCTAAATGCTAGGATGGGGTAATATCCTAGTGGAACTCCTTTGTTCACGCTGGAGTGTCTAAATAGGTGTGAAATTCCCTGGGTTGACGAAGTACAGTCAACAGGTTATAAATGGGGCCTAAGTAACTGGTCACTGGAGCGCGCCAAGCACTAACGTCGATGGTGCCATATTTTATTTTACGTGTATTGATGGGGTCACAACAACTGTGGAGCATACACTACGTGAGACACAGCAATTGTGACACGTAGAATACATGGGGCCACAACAACTGTGGAGTACGTATTAACGCACTCACAGCTGGTCTAGATACCTGTGTTGTGATGCAGTAATCGGCAGGGACACACGGCTCTAGGGGACCCGTGTAGCACCCATATGGTCACGTTATTAATCAAGACAATTGAATAAGATTCCAAGTTCATGTCAAGAAGTTAAGAATAAGTAATCATGGTTAACCCCATGAGATAAGAATAAGTTTCAGATCAAGTCCACGTTAAGTCAAGTTTCAGATCAAGTTCATGTTATGTTATGTTATGCTCACGTACAAATTATGTTCATGTTCACGTTAAGTTTCAAGTTCATGTTCATATCATGTTATGTTCATGTTTATGATATGTTCAAGATCACGTTCATGTTATGTTATGTTATGTTCATGTTCATGTTATGTTTCAAGTTCATGTTTCTGTCATGTTATGTTCACGTACATGTTATTTTCAAGTTCACGTTCATGTTATGTTATGTTCACGTTCACATTATGTCTCAAGTTCACGTTTATGTCATGTTATGCTTAGGTTTATGTTAAGTTCAAGTTCATATTTATGTTATGCATGTTTATGTTCATGCTATGTTTCAAATCCATGTTATGTTTCAAGTTTCACGTTCATGTTATGTTGCTAGTCCATGTTATGTTTTAAACTAAGTTCATGTCATGTTAAGTCAAGTTCAGTTCACGTTTAAGTTTAGGTTATGTCATGCTATATGTCAAGTTATGTTATGCTTATTTACGACTTTATTTATGCATTTATGCTTTTACTACCATGCATGCATCTTTAACCTGTGTGGGAGTTTCCTGTTAACTTACTGAGATTTGTAATCAAATCTCACCGTGGTAGTCCAAACTACCATTCCCCCCGAATGGTAGGTGATGTGTCAGGATCAAAGCAGAGAGCAGACATTCGTAGACTGAAAGATGTTGACTAGATGCCGCAGACACGTCGCGGAGCTTACAGCTTTCATAGTTAGTTTTTGGACAGTATTCTGGCCTCGTTAGTCGAGTTACACGAGTTACTCGACGAACTTCCTCAATAGTGTATTTTGGTAATGTAAATATGGCGTTTGGTCTCCCATGTTTTTGAGGTTATAGTCTTCTAAGACTCATACTAAAATCATGGATGTTTATTCTATTAAGTATGCCTAGTTATGATTTAACTATTTGGGATATTATAAGTTTGGTGCATAGTATTGCTCAAGAAAAAAAAAAATTATCCGCTGCGAATATTGCATAATGCTAGATGCATGTTAGGAACATTGTATCTTATATGTCATGAACGGGGGCAGGTAACCATGTGTTGCATGTCCCGACACTTCAGATGTTCGTTCAATCCCAAGCAGAATTTGGGGGCGTCACAAAGAGGGTGCACTGAAAATAGAAAAGTTGGTTCCAACCTGAATAGAGGCTACAATTTTACACCTGTGGTAAGGTCAGAACAGAACAAAAATAGAATATCGTGCTAGAGGTTTTCAGAGATGACATCATATCATATCAAAGTCCAGAACATATTCAAAGCATAGTAGAATTAGATCATTAGATAGTTATGAAGGCGTGGGTTAGGGGCGGATTTTTTGCAATGCACATGAAGGTACACCTAAGTTCTGATTGGCAATGACTTAGGGATTGACATGGCTTTGCTTCTATTGACATGTAATGGATCAAGGCTAATCTTCTAGTTCAATCTAAGAATGATGAAAAAAAAACAACAATAAAAGTAATAAGGTATAGTTCAAAATGGTGAGAAAGAATCTAAAAGGAAATTAAGTGCAAAACATGGTTTCGATATGACTTATCATCTTTAAGATGAATAATGCCTAACTTACATAAATCTCTAATTAAACTCATATTTTGACATTTAAGCATGAAATACTAAAATATATATCTTCCTAAAATTTTAAAATTCTCATAACCTATAAATAAATCAACATCTACTAAAAACTCAGACTAATAAGTCAAAAATCTAAATTATTTTACAGCACCTAATTACTCCTGGTTTTATCAATCACATCTAAAATATAAATCCTACTATCAACATTTAGTGGCAGGGGTTTTTACGTAATTTAAATCAGTGGCATTTTTGTAATAACACTAAACTTGGGTACAAACTTGTATTAGGGAAATACCACAAAAAGCAAGCTTGTATCCTGAGAATGAATGGAGAGCACCGTGTGCGGTCTTAGACTTACTGAGAGCGAAGCAACGAGAGGCGGGCATGTGGCTGGGCGCGGCGGCAGAGTACTGAGAGAGGGAGAGGGAGGGGGAGAAGACTGTTATGGCGGAGAGAGAGAGAGAGAAAATTAGAAGGAGAGTGAGAACTTGATGAGAGAAACAGAGTAGACACCGTGGGGGAAAAAATGGGGCATGGGCGTATCGGCGCAGTACGGGGGTGACGGGAGGGTGCCTGATCGGCACCACTGGACTTCACCGTACTGTGGTTGGTGGCACCTAACGGGGTTGAGAGCTAGGAGAAATGGAGTTGCTCTGTTTCGGTGTGGTGAAACAGAGGCATCTATGGTGGTTTACGGAGGGTGGTGCAACGGCAGTGGTGTACAGTGGGGGTTTGGCTCACGGTTGATCCATTCCAACGAGGATGGTGCTGCAGTGAGAGGTGTTTGCCGTGGCTTAAAGCACTGGTTTGCGCCGGTTGCAGCGTTTTCCCCGGTAGCGATGTGGACGGTTTGTCTTGCGATGCAGCGGCTTGCCCTCCTTGGAAATCTGCTGCTCCGTGAGACATGGGCTGAGGGGAGGAGACGGCAGCAACGTGATGGCTGAAGAGGGAGACGTAGCTGCTGGACTTCAACGTGGGGAGGTTTTCCTTTCTCTCGGCCTGTCCAGGTGCTGCGGCGGAGGAGTATGGGCCGGTCAACTGAAACGTGGGGCTGGCGGCTTGTGGAGGTGTAGCCGGGTAGGCCTTAGGCAGTGGCTGGCGACAGTAACAGGGCTTGGCAGTTTCTACTTGCATGAGATAAATATATCATGTATAAATATATATATTATAAGTGATTGGAAAAACCGAGAGAAAGGGAGGGAGAAATGTGCATGGGTGCATGGGCGTGGAGTCAGGCGTGATGGGAAGGTTCTAAAAACCTTTGGACGTTGGGGTCTCTTAGTTTATAGCACAACCGGTTTTGGGTCTTAATAACTGGGTTGGGTCGGTTAAAGCAGTTCACATTGGAATTTCGTATTAAAGCCCAGTATGAAAATCCTCTACAAGCAAGCTTGAATTGAAAGGCCCAACATGGATATGCACACAATGCGCCACCTTATTTGGGAAGATGCATGTTTCATGCACGTATGTGACTAGATTTAATTACGTAAGGGTAAACACAGCACATGATAAAACACCGCGCACGTTAAGCATCACAGGATAGTGATCTCATACAAGGATGATCAAGTCTAATAGATTTCCCCTATATATACCAGGTAACTCCTAAAAATGAGGATAAGCTAAATTATATACTTTCAAGAGATATTATACTGACTTAAGTATCGGAGTATTCTAAGGTGCACCCCACCAGAGTTCTCTTATCATTTGTAGGTGAATAGTTGCATAGGCGGTGGTGGGACACATCCTTAACAGTGGTGCCGTCTGTGGGATTTGAATTGGGTCTCTCGTTACATACCAACGTGGTTCTCACATGCCGATTGTAACATGTTCCTTAACAAACCGAGAGATGGATACATTGCTAATAGCCATGGAAGCATGGTTAGCTACAACTGAGGAAAAACTAAAGAAGGCATTAGAGGCCATGGAAATCCTGAAGAAGGAAAACGATGATTTGTGCCAGAAGAATAGTGAATCTGATGACACCACTGCACCCAGTCACGGTGGCGCTGTACCCGATCATAGTGAGCAAGGTGAGGGAGAGGTGCAGTTGTGACACCTCGTTTTTACGTGTATTTTCACTGAAGGAATATTTTAATTTAATTAAAATAATAGTTCTTTTATTTTAAATTATCGGATTTTAATTGCTGTTGAGTTTAAATTGCTGTTTAGTTTATTTTAGCTTGTTTTTGGATTTAAAATTAAATAGTTAGTTTTTACTAGTTATTTATTATATATTAGCTTTACGTTGTGTTTAATATATTTAATTGGTTTTTAATTTATTTGATGTTGCGTTTAATTTATTTTAATCGTTTTACAGTTTTTAATATCGTTTCCGGCGGATCAGTTTTTGGATCCCGGAAGTGAGGATTGGACCTCGTGTCTTTTCTTTTCTCTTTTCTTTTTCCCTTTTCCTTTTTCTTTTCTTCTTTTCCTTCCTTTTTCTTTCTTTTCTTTCTTTTTCTTCTTTTTTCCGTTCGGCTCTCTCTCTCTCGTGCTCTCCCTTCATTTCTCCTTACCGTTGCCGCCCCTTTGACCGGCCGTTTCTCCGCGGTCCGGTGGAGGTGTCGTACACCACCCCCGCCATTCTCTTCCCCTCCCACCAGAGTTCATCCCCACCAATTTTCAGAGCCATCGAACCAGCCGTTAGCCGCCACGAGCCCCTGGAAGTTGCTGCCCCTGCCCTGTTTTCACCCCTATTGCTGATTTCTTTCTCCGCCCAGAACTACCGCTCGCCGGCAGCGTGGCCTACACCACCCACCCAGATTTCTTCCCCTCTCACCGGTGAACATCTCCACCAAGTTTCACCTCCATCCGAGCCACCGTTAGCCACCACGAGCTCCTCCAAGCCGTACGGGTTTTCACCGTTTCCGGCGCCGTCGCACCACCTCCGGCCACTATCTCTTCACAGCTTCTTCCCCTACCTCTTGCCGTCCTAACCCACCTAATTTCGGCCCCGATCCGTTGCCGGAGCAGCTCGCACGAGCTCAACTTCGATCAGCCCTTTTTTGCACTTCCACCGCCGTTTCCACCGCCACCCACGGCCAAAGCTCACTTCCTTTAACTTCATAAATATCTCAAGGTCATTCCCTATCAATTTCGGGTCTTGGTTTGTCCCCGTTCGAAAGTGGGTAATTTATTACCCACGGCCACAGTGTAAAATACACTGTTACGTTGCTTTTCCTCAGCCGTTTGCAAAGCCGCAAGCTTTCGAAAAATATCATATAGCGCTGGAAGTATTTTCCAAACTCTACTTTTAGATTTAAATATATATTGATCTTACAATAAATTATCTGGTTGGTTTGTTGATTCCGGACTGAGTCCGATGAGTTCGGGGGTCGGGTGGATGGAGGACGGAGTTGCTTGAATTGTTGATTTATGTTTGGTTGGTTGTGTCGTGCATTGAGATTGCATTTACACGGTACATGCATGTGCATTTTATTTAAATTGAGAAAAAACATGTTTTATTGGCGTAAAAGGATTCTCGGGTGTGTGTGTATCACGACCCCAAGCCGGGATGGGGTATTATCTCGGTGGAGCTCCTCTGGTCACTCGGGAGCGTGAAATACTGAGTGACGTCCCCTGAGTCGAAGCTTGGCTACGAACACGCCGGGCGTGGAACTGAGCGACAATGGGAGCGGGGGCTAGAGGATGCTTGGCTACGAACGCGCCGGGCGTGGAACTGGGCATCGCTCTATACACCGACTCCGTGGCCCTTCGCTGGCGAGGGCTAGAGGATGTTTGGCTACGAACGCGTGGGGCGCGGAACTGGACATTGCTCGTTTAGAGGATGTTTGGCTACGAACGCGTGGGGTGCGGAACTGGACATCACTCGTTTATGTGTCATACGCGTGGTGGATGCCCGCGGTGTGGCACGGGAACCAGGGTGTGCGGATGACCCCTAGGGGAGGTCATGGTGCACACGAATTAATGGGTTTTGGATTGAGTTGGATAATGGGCCAAATGGACTTTTGGCGAGACTTGTGTAAAGATTATGTTATGGGCCAAATGGGATTTTTGGCGTGCGTGGAAAATATGGTTTTATGGGTTTGGTACATTGGCATTCTCTCATGCATATTGTTTGAGTTATAATATGTTTTTATCTAGTGGTGTTTGGATTTTACTTACCTGTGGCGCCATTTTTGGTACCGTAGATTTTGGTGCAGAGTTCGAGGAGAAGGAAGAGGCTGAGCCTGAGGATGCGGCTCCGCTGGAGATCTGAGTTGAAGTTAATGTATTGGTTTTGGCTTTGAAACAATATGTGTGGCTTGTAATATTTTATTATGTATCTTTGTACCGCTTCGTATTTTATTTAAGAAAAAATTCTGGTACTTAGTTTTATGTCTTCGCTATCCGCTGCGTATTACTTCGTGCACATGTGTCACTTGCACACACTTGGCACTCGTCGATAGGGTGGTGACCCGTGTTGTCACCATCCAGACGTCTCAATTTCCCCGTGTCCGTACGTGGGGATTTGGGGGCGTCACAGCAGTGCAATGCAGAGTCAAGCCTAGGGAGAGCGGAGAAGAAGAAGATGCACGATGAATTGAAAGAACTAGCGGGAAAGTACGAAGTGATGGTGAGGAGAATGAGGGGATCTTCCTCGGTAGAATGCTTGTTAAACCAAACTAACCTACCATATAGCGAAAAAATTATGGCCATGCCTCTTCTGCCAAAATTCAAGGTACCCCAGATAGACGTGTATGATCGATCCAAAACTCCAGTAGACCATTTGAAGAACTTTAGGGCCCACATCACGTTCCATGGTTTTCCAGGGGAGATTGCGTGTTGAGCTTTTCCTTTGAACCTAAAGGGAAAAGAAAGTAGGTGGTTCAGAACCCTCAAACCAAGGTCAATAAGCAGTTTTGAGGAGTTGGCTAAACAATTCCTAACCCAGTTTATGCCCAGCAGGAGGTATCGGCGTCCAGCCTCTTACCTGCTAACAGTAAAACAAAAAGAAGATGAGAACTTGAAGACCTACCTTACCCGCTTTAACAAAGAAATGTTAACAATAGAAAGACTAGCCAGAAAGACTCTTTCCATCCTTAGGGAGTTCATGGATAGGGTGGATGACTTCATTAATGTCGAAGACACACTGTAGGCTCTAGTGGAACCACAAAAAGAGGATAACAAGGTCGAATGGAGAAGCAGGCATGTTGATAGGAAAACTGGTTCGAGTCAACAAGTAAGGAGGAAAGAAAGGCGACTATCTCACTACCCCAGATTGATGCATAGCAATTTAAATGTATGGGAAGAAGAAAATGAGAGTAAAGAGCGACATCAACTTAAGGCAGGTAGTTACTACTGCAAGTACCACCAAACAGAGTCACACTAGACTGAGGACTGCACAACTATGAAGAAAAGAGTAACTAAGCTGGTGGGAACGAGAGAGTTGGAGCGGATGGTAGCAGAATGCTCAAAACCTAGGAGACATCAGGAGTCCAGGCAAGGTACTAGGAGAAGTAGGAGGAGTATCAGCCTTGAGCAACAACGACAACACCAAACCGAGGATTGCTGAAACGATAGGGATAGGGCGCCCTCAAAGGGAGATAGGAATAAGGTGCCCATAGGAGAGTTTCGTACGATAGTAGGGGGTTTTACTGGGGGGGTGTATCCACATCTAGTAGGAAGGCGTATGCACGAATGGTAAGGTATGAAGAAGTATATGTGACAGACAGAGCTCTTAAGCACCAGAGGCTTAGTAACTAGATGACAGTATCTTTTGGAGAGGAGGATTGGGAAGGAGTGCTGTATCTGCATGATTATGCTCTAGTGGTCACCCTTGTGATAGCAAACTATGTAACCGGGCAGGTACTAATCAACAACGGGAGCTCTGCAGATATACTGTTCTGGGAAGCGTACGTCAAAATGGGTATTAGCACCAATAAGTTGAGTCCCTCCCCAACACCACTGAAGGGTTTCTCTGGAGGTATAATACATCTTGTTGGGGGCTATCACACTCCCTGTAACCCCGGGGACTGGGGCGTGGATAGCCACCACCATAACCGACTTCTTGATTGTAAAGGCCCCATCCTCCTATAACGCAATATTGGGAAGACCAACACTTAATCATCTCAAGACACTTAACCACCCCTTCCATCGCCTTTGGCGGTGGCTGTGGAAAAAGGCATGGAGGTCAGGGACGAGCAGAAGCAGCAACATGTTGAGACTAATGAATCATTGGAACTTGTGATGTTGTATCCTGACCTCCCTGAAACCACCACACGAATTGGGACCCAAGTCGCACCGAAGGACAGAGAAGCCCTAAAGCAGCTGTTGATAGAACAAAGGAATGTGTTTGCATGGAGTCATGAATACATGCCTGGCATAGACAACAACATCATTGAGCACCACTTGTGTGGATCCCGCCCACAAGACAGTATGCCAGAAAAGAAGGTAGTTTAGTGCAGAGAAGTATGCCGCCATTAACGAGGAGGTAAAGAGGTTATTAACTGCCAGGTTCATCAAGGAAGCCCATTACCCAGAGTGGTTCTCTAATGTTGTGTTGGTGAAAAAGGCAAATTGGAAGTGGAGAATGTGCGTGGATTTCAAGAACCTTAATAAAGCTTGCCCAAAGGATAGTTTTCCTTTACCGTGCATCGACAATATTGTGGATGCAACAGCAGGACATTGTATGTTGAGCTTCATGGACGTCTACTCAGGTTACAACCAGATAAAAATGCGCACAACAGATGAGGATAAAACATCGTTTATAATGGATCAAGGGCTGTATTGCTATCAGGTTATGCCATTTGGACTGAAAAATACAGGGGCAACCTACCAAAGGTTGGTTAATCGCATGTTCAAGGAGCAGATTGGGAAGTCCATGGAGGTATATGTAGACGACCTGTTAATAAAAGGTACAGAACCTGCCAAACACCTTGACAACTTGCGAGAGGCATTTGGGATGTTATGCCATTACAAAATGAGACTGAACCCTGCAAAATGTGTTTTTGGAGTTGAATCAGGAAAGTTCTTGGGATTCATCGTATTTGAAAGAGGAATTGAGGCATCTACAGAGAAAATAGAAGCCATACTCAACATGAAGCCACCAAGAAATCTGAACGAAACACAACAGTTAGCGGGCAGGGTAGCCACCCTAAGTAGATTCATAGCCAAGTCGACACATAAAAGCCTCCCATTTTTTCGAGTGCTATGCAAGGCGCACCCCTGGAATGAAGAGTGTGATGAGGCCTTTGAAAAGTTGAAGCAACACCTGGCCAGCCCACCACTCCTGAAGCAACCAAAGAAAGGTGATAAGCTTTGTGCATACTTAGCAATTTCCCCACATGCAATGTCTGTTGTCCTGGTAAAAGAAGAAGGAGCCACCCAACACCCTGTGTGTTACATAAGTCGGGCTCTTAGAGGAGTATAAGTGAGGTACCCTTGGGTCGAGATGTTAGCCTTCGCCTTGGTAACAATGGCAAGAAGGCTTTGCCCATACTTTCAAGCCCACACAATAAAGGTGCTCACAGAGAGCCTGTTGACAAAAACTTTGAGAAAAACTGATAGCTCAGGAAGACTGATAGGGTGGTTGAATGAATTGAGTGAATTCGATTTAGAGTATATACCGAAAAGGGTAGTAAAGGGTCCAGCACTGACAGACTTTGTGGCAAAGTTGTCAAGTTTTCCCCAAGAAGACACGATGGCTCCAACGGGAAAGTCATGGGTACTCTTCATAGATGGCTCATCCTGCCGGGCAGGCGGAGGCCTGGGATTCATTTACTAAGCCCAGATGGTAAAAAATGACACTACATAGCAGCGTTGGCATTTAAGGTAACCAACAATGAAGCCGAATATGAAGCACTCGTGGCAAGGTTCTCTATAGTCGCCAAGATAGGAGCAACCGAGATATAGGCAAAGTCAGACTCGCAGGTGGTCGTGAATCAAGTGTTGGGCTTATATGCTACAAAAGGGGAGAAATTAAAGAAATATTTAGTACAAGTTTGGGAGGCACGTAATCCCTTCTCATATTTAATATAACCTAGATACCAAGGGCAGATAACGAAGTGGCCGACAGATTGGTGCATATAGCATCAGGAATGGAGGAGGCACCCCTTCTCGTGGCAAGTGGAAAGAAAAGTCGTTGAGATCCTGACCATTGGAAGAGAGGTAGGCATCTTGGGCTCCAATATCCCAGATTGGGTGAATAGTGTGGACCAGTACCTAGATGAAGGGAAGTTACCAGAGAAGAAGGAGGAAGAAAGGGGGTAAAGAGAAAGGCGGCAAGATTCATGCTTATTGATGGAGTCCTTTATAAAAGGGGTTTCTCAACCCCATTGTTGCGGTGTATTTCCCCACAAGAAACACAATATGTCTTAGCAGAAATACATGAAGGAATATGTGGAAACCATTCTAGTGGAAAAACTTTAGCCAGGAAGGTAGTAAGGGTAGGATACTACTAGCCCAACGCATTAAGAGACGCTTGAGAATTGACTAAAAATTGTGTCAAGTGCCAGATATACGCGTCGGTGCCGCACGCCCCTCCAGAGGGATTAACATCCATGACAACACCATGGCCCTTTGCGCAATGGGGCGTCGATCTGGTTGGGCCGTATCTAACAAGAAGAGGCGGAGTAAATTTCATGGTAGTTGTCGTTGATTATTTCACAAAGTGGGCGGAGGCCGAACCACTAGCAAGCGTGACAAGGTTTTTGTAGAAAAACGTGGTTTGCAGGTTCGGGATTTTGCAAAGCATAGTGTCAGACAATGGGCACCAATTTGACTCTGACCATTATAGAGAATGGTATGCAGAGTTGAAGATTAAAGTAAAGTGCTCCTCACAGGGCCACCCTCAAGCGAACGGGCAAGCAGAAGCAACAAATAAGGCATTACTCTCAATTCTAAAAAAGAGGGTCACAGAGAAAAATGGGGAATGGGTGGACGAGCTGCCAGGAGTACTTTGGGAGTATAGGACATTAGCAAAAACTCCAATAGGAGAGTCCCCGTTCACATTGGCGTATGGGTGCGAGGTGGTTCCCACAGTTGAGGTAGGACTCCCAAGTTGTCGAACGAGCCACTTTTCAGCCACCCAAAATGATAAGAAAATAGAGGAATACCTCAATTTAGTGGAGGAAGAAAGAGAAATAGTGGAAGCCAAAATGCTGCAAGAAAAAGCTACGGCCAGGCAATACTTCAACAAAAGGGTAAAGCCTAAGACTTTTAAGGTAGGAGAATTGGTTTTAAAGAAAAGTGGAGTGAGTACCCAAGATGAAGGGAAGATGGGACCCCGATGGGAAGGACCTTACTTGGTAATAGCGAATAACAAACCTGGGTCGTACCGTTTGAAAGATAGCCAGGGGAGCGACCTGCCACACCCATGGAATGCAGAGCACTTAAGAAACTTTTATCAGTAATGTTTGTTATGATTCTGTTTACTTTCATTTCATGTCTTCTTGTCGACATTATTATGTTTATTTATCCATGTTTTCAGTAGCATTTGCATCTATTTATTGCAAAATCCAGTCACGCTTTGTTTCATTGGTGGTTTCCTGGTAAAAGTAAGTACACACAGGCACGCATTTGTACAAAATTGAACAAGCGCGCTATGGAAAATGTAAAAAGGGCGCGGAGGTCACCAGACCACGCCATCCTTAAACACTTATGACAAGCCTTAGTAGCTTGCGGTGCCATGTAAAAAGGGTGTGGAGGTCGCCTGACCACACTACCTTTAAACACCTATGACAAGCCTTAGTAGCTTGCAGTGCCATGTAAAAAGGGCGTGGAGGTCACCAGACCACGCCACCCTTAAACACCTATGACAAGCCTTAACAGCTTGCGGTGCCATGTAAAAAGGGTGCGGAGGTCACTAGGCCACGCCACCCTTAAACACCTATGACAAGTTTTAGCAGCTTGCAGTGCCATGTAAAAAGGGCGCGGAGGTCACGAGACCACGCCACCCTTAAACACCAATGACAAGCTTTAGTACCTTGCGGTGCCATGAAAAAAAGGCGCGAAGTTCACTAGACCATGACACCCTTAAACACCTATGACAAGACTTATGATTATGCCCAAAGAATAATGCGATAGTTGTAGCACAACTTTGGGGTGTCGATTCTACAAAGAGACAAATCAAAAGAATAACATAAGGAACAAAGAAACTAAAGAAAATATTAAATAAGTAATAGAGAACAAAGATTAATTTTAATTGCAAATTAAAGTGAAGCAAATTGATTAAAGAAAAAAGTACTCAAATTTGATGAACAATAGAGCGTCGGGAATCCCTTGCACAAATTCGGTATTTTAATTATTTTTAATTCATTGGATAACTCAATTAGGAACTCAATTCCCAAAATTCTCAATCGGAAGGTATATATTTATAAACCAAAATTAAATCAAATATAACCATTTGAAAAATAATTCATCACTTTTAAAATACGTAAATTACTATCTCTATTGAGAAAATCCAACGACGACAATATACTCAGGGAGCGATATTGCAGTAAAAAACTAAATCAATATAGATAAATAATTGATTCAAACATAATCAAAGAATTAATCCATTCAATAGAAAAAGCATGATTGAATCCATAAACAAAATAAATTCTATGATTATTCGGAAAAGAAATCATCAATAATGAATTGAGAATGATAAAACAAAAGAATTTTAGTAATTGAAAATCAAACACATAAATTTAAAATAAATTAAAAATACCATCTAATGTGCAAGTTCATCCCTAGTCCTACTTGAGAATTTAGTTACCCATAAATATAATGGACAACAAAAAATCTCTAGAGAAAATTGAACTGAACGGCGGCCATGGAAGTGATTTTCTCCTCTCTTCAAATCTGCCTTTCGTGCCCCTCCTCCCCATTTGAATTTGATTGAGTTTTGACTTGCTCTTTTATAAACTCTGAAATTAAATATAAAAAAATTGTTTAGGAGTATCCCAACGTAGATAGAAACTCAATTTAAGAATACACATTAATTTATATGATTTCTATTCACATTTTAGTATTTTAATCCAATAATAAGGTATTTAGAGTGCACTTTCGCACACTCATCACACCCCCAACTTACTCATTACTAGTCCTTATCAATTTTTATGTCAAAACAACAAAAGAGACCAAAGAAAATCACACACAAAGGCCACCAAGTCACTTTCTAGATTCACATGTCAAAGCAATCTAAGGAATCCAATAACCCATCAAGATCAATCCACCTATAACAATTCACAGAATGTGTGTGTGTTCTCCAAGCCATAACCATCTTACCACTACTCTTGACACATGCAACATCAAGAACATTTCAAGCGAAAGGTTCAACTCCATAACTCTCGGGTATAAAAGTGTTTCGTGTGAAGATTCTCTTTGTGGAGTTGACAAGGGGTGTATACGCACTCTCATGGGGAATTAGGCAATTATGTACAAGCAACAAACAAACATTGATCTTATGATAGGAACACTAACAAATGAGACTTCCACCAGTCTTTCCAACAGCTTACTTAGGATCAGAACGGTCAACACAAAAGGTTATAATGTGGCTTGGGTTCGGGGCTATATGAAAAAAGGATGAAAATGATTAAAAAAAACTTCCAAGTATATACATAGGGAATTTTATTAAATATCTCAATAGATTACACTTCTCACTTGATGTACTCTCCAACTTTTCAGATTATCGAATAATAATGCTTTTCCTTCTTCTTCCTCTTCTCTCTCTCTATTGTTTTTTTAACAATTTGATGGACAAACACATGCAACTTTGGTATTCTTGTCATTTCTACCAACATTTTCTTTTCTTTTTTCTTTCGGAGCTCACTCAATTGAACACTTTGCAACTTGTACTCTTCTCTTTTTTTTTTTAATTGAAAATGATAAAATAAAAGAAAGAAGATGCAAATTCCACACCTAGTATACACTTAGAAGTAAAAAGGGTAGAAAAATTAGTGTATATGTTATACTCCAATGTGGAGAGGTATGGATGATATGGGCATATGAAAAGAAAAAGCTACATGTGTTTATTGGCTCAAAGTTGGCTATTAGGGGTCTATGATGGAAAGGGTTAGCTTGAAAGGCTCAAACGTTGATCCTAAGTTGACCTTCGTCATATCCCAAGTATATCCATCATACCACAAACCATGTAATGATATGCTTAAAAGTAGTGCCAAATTCAACAGATCAATGAACACTTATCACAATTTACTACATTTGTAGACTCTCAATATTCTCCAAACTCACATGAATATTTAAGCAAAAGAGTTCTCTAACTACATGTGTCAAACCACCTTCTTACCACAAAGCTTGGATGATTGCATTAATGGTTTTATGAATGCTTCAGAAAAAATGATTATGGTGGGTTTGGTGAATTCATGAAGATGGCTATAAATGAGAATGAGTACACATGTGAAAAGGATACATGTGTGATGCAAATAAAAAAAAATTGACATATGAAAATATGCCACAGAGTTCCAACAAGCATTTTTAATATTGAATTTGCACCACGACCCCCCAATTTAAATGAAACATTGTCCTCAATGTTTAATAATCAAAATTGAATGGGGAGTAAGTAAAAATGGTAGAATACACCTGATGAGTGATGTGGGTAGCTCGCTAAGCACCAAAGATGGTAAACCCTGAAATGACAAAATTAAAACTAACCTGCAAACAAAAATAAATAAAACAACAAAAAAAAGGAAAATAAAGAAAATAAGAGAAAACAAAAATAAAACAAAACAAACAAAACAAATAAAGAAAAACATACTTGTATGGTGTGGTCAAGGTTGATAGACCGGATCTACAAGTAGAATGTCTTTCACTTCTAAAACTTGCCTATCAATTAATACTTTAAGGCATTGATCATTTACTTTAAAAATCCGACCATCCTTAGAATCCTCTATTCTGCCTCGTTTTTAAAAATATTTTTACTACAAAGGGGCCAATCTACCTAAACCGAAGTTTTCCTTGGTGTTTGTGAAATCCAAAATCATATAAGTATACTCGGTTATTAGGCTCAAACCTCTTCCTAAGAATATTTTTACCATGAAACTTTTTCATTTTAACCTTATAGATTTTTGACTTAGGCAAAGGTTTTAATTTAACTCTTGGTGCTTTCATACTTACAGGAATCTATTTTCACATTTCTTAGGCAACTCCTTAAATTTCGGTTGCCAAGCCTGTGTGCCATAATCCTGAGTTTCATAAAAGACAGCACAAATATCAACAACTTCAAATGAATCACTAATAGTATCAAACTCATAATTCACAAGGGAATATTCAAGGGGATCACTCATTTAGGTATTCTATGGCCTCATCAGGATCTTTTTGTAAGAACTCACCATTACACATCATCTCCATTAATTGGTGCTTTCTAGGTGTAAGTCCCTCATAAAAATAACTCACTAAGCGCCAATTCTCATACCCATGGTGAGAACACATACTCAATAGCTCCTTAAATCTCTCCCAAGACTGATACAAAGTCTCACTGTCCTTTTGTGCGAATGTGGAGATTTGCATTTTTAAAACATTAGTCTTATGTTGGGAAAAGTATTTATTAAAGAACACCTAAGTCATCTCATTCCATGACCTAATAGATTGTGGTCTCAGTGAGTATAGCCAACTCTTAGCTCTATCCTTCAAAGAGAAAAGAAAGAACTTAAGTCTCACAATATCATCAGTTGTATTTTGACTATGAAAAGTTGCAACTACTTCCTCAAATTCCCTAATGTGCACATATGGGTTTTCATTTTTCAAGCTATGAAAGTAGGGAGTAATTGTATTATCCCTGTTTTAAAATCCAGTTGGCGAGTATTAGCTGGAAACATGATGCATGATGGTGTGGCTGTGTGTGTAGGGTGGAGGTAATCCTAAAGGATTCTAGTAGGTTGATCTTCGTGTTCACTCATTTCTTCAGAATTAGAAAAATTATCAAACAAATAATTAGAAAAATTAGACTCTAACTCTAACTTTAACACAGGTTTACAAGCAAACCAACCCGAGGCGTTTTTATACTTGTGCATGCAAGGTAGAGAAAAACACAATACTAAAAAAATAAAACTAAAAAAAGATAAAGAAAATAAAATAAAGATGTAGCAAGCTAAAAGAGGGAACGAAGTTACCGCATTTACAAACTGTTGAAAAGAAAAACTATCTAGCAATTATTCTACCGCCTCCACGACAACAACGCCAAAATTTGATTACGCCCAAAGAATAACGCGGTAGTTGTAGCATAGCTTTGGGGTGTCGATTCCACAAGGAGAAAAATTAAAAGAATAGCAGACAGAACAAAGAAATTAAAGAAAAACATTAAACAAGTAATAGAGAATAAAGATTAATTTTAAATGCAAATTAAAGTGAAGCAATGCGATTAATGGAAAAAGTAATCAAATTGATGAACAGTAGAGTATCGGGAATCCCTTGCACAAATCCGGTATTTTAATTATTCTTAATTCATTGGATAACTCAATTAGAAACTCAATTCTCGAAATTCACAATCGGAAAATATAGATTTATAAACCAAAATTAAATCAAATGTAATCTTTTGAAAAATCATTCACCACTTTTAAAATACGTAAATTACTATCTCTATTGAGAAAATCCAACGACGATAATATATTCATGGAGCGATATTGCAGCAATAAACTAAATTAATATAGATAAATAATTGATCCAAACATAATCAAAGAACTAATCCATTCAATAAAAAAAAATATGACTGAATCCATAAACAGAATAAATTTTATAATTATTTGGAGAAGAAAACATCAAAGATAAATTGAGAATGATAAAACAAAAGAGTTTTAGTAATTGAAAATCAAATACATAAGTTAAAAATAAATTAAAAAAACCATCTAATGTGCAAGTTCATCCCTAGCCCTACTTGAGAATTTAGTTACCCATAAATATAATGGACAACAAAAAATCTCTAGAGAAAACTGAAGTAAATGGCGGCCATGGAAGTGATTTTCTCATCTCTTTAAATTTGCCTCTTGTGCCTCCCCGCCTCCTCCTTTGAATTTGACTGGGCTTTGACTTGCTCTTTTATAAACTCTGAAATTAAACATAAAAAACTGCTTAGGAGTATCCCAACATAAATAGAAACTGAATTTAAGAATACACAGTAATTTCTATGATTTCTATTCACATTTTAGCATTTTAATCTAATAATAAGGTATTTAGAGTGCACTTTCATGCACTCATCAACTTAGTAGCTTGCGATGCCATGTAAAAAGGGCGTAGAGGTCACCAGACCACACCACCCTTAAACACCTATGACAAGCCTTAGTAGCTATTGGTGCCATGTAAAAAGGGCGCGGAGGTCACCAGATCACGCCATCCTTAAACACTTATGGCAAGCCTTAGTAGCTTGTGTTGCCATGAAGAAGGGGCGTAGTGGTCCTTAGACCTCACCCCTTCCTAGGGTGCCCATCACGAGCATCAACAACTTACAAAACAAAAAATCAATAGCGAGCAGATCAAATAAAACGAAGGGCTAGGAATGTGCAGCAAAAAAAAAAAATAATGTACAATTGTCATCGAAGTTTATCATTGGTACAAAATGGCAGACAGTACAAACATACAATGAATAAGCTTTGAAAAAAGAAAAAAACCGCATGGAGAAAGCTAGGGGCGGGCGGTGGCAGTAGAGGTCTGCCTATAAAGGCGTTAGGCATCTCATCCCGCTCGAAAGTGTTGACATGGCGGCGGGGAGCAGCTTCAGCAACAGGCCTCGATCTACATTCTCAAGGTCTATGGAAGGGTCAATCAGAAGGCAGGACCTTAGCCTCAGGATGCTAGCGCCATAACCATAGGCAAAAGCATGATCCCTAATAGTAGGGGCTAGGACTAGTTGGCCGCATAGGTGGGTAATTTTTGCCCAGGCAGTAGCTAGTTCCTCCCTCTTCTCAGTCAGCTGCCTGTCTTTGGCAAGGAAAGCCAGGTTGGACTTCCTAAGCTCCTCTTATGAATCCTTGCAGCTATCCTAGTACTGCTGATGGCGCCTCTGGAGTTCTTCCAAGGCCCCCATGCTTCCGAAGACCGAGAGTAGTGCGACATTTCTTCTTCACAGCAATCGCCAACTCTTGAGCTAGCCCCTTGTTGTGTTGTTACGAGCGGTCCAACCCCTTGTTGCAGGTGAGCAGCTCAGAGTTAAGGCGGCGAGGTCCGATTCAAAGCCTCTCCAAACGTTAGCAAGTTGGGACTTGGCAGAGTCCCTTTTTGACTGAAGAAGCCTTAAGGTGAAGTCATCCTTAGACTTCGCCTTTTCGGCACAGCGAATGGCATCGCGGAGCTCAAGGACTTTTTGCCTTCCAAAATCTCCATGTCGCCGTGCAAGGAGTGGGAGTAGCCTTCTGATTGCTCTAGTAGTATCTCAAACTCCTTCTTTTTCTTTGCCAGAGTCTCCAGCTTCGACTGGCATTTCTAGAAAACAAGTTTGGTGACAGAGCATAGCTTTCGCCGCTCTCTGACCTCCTTCTCAAGGCGGGCTCGATCCGCCACCACGCCGCTAAATTGTTAATGCCCTGTAAAAGTAAAAAAAAAAGCGCTCAAGTAAGAAACTACATGAGAACTTGAAAAGATAAAGAGCAGGTTAATTCCTGGTGATACCTCTAAAAGCCAATCCTTCAGGCGACTGGCCATTTTGGGTGGTGGCTTCACCTTGGGTATTGGTAGAGGAAGAGGAGGTGCCACCACTATCCTCCCCGTTGAAGATCTCTTTGGGGTTAGGTACATCCCCAGGCAAAAAATTCTGGTTGATCCTTGGCATTGAGTCCACCATCCTTTCAAGGGAACCCCCGAAGCTTGCAGGTGGGAAAGAGATCCTAGTGTATCCCAAGTCAACCTCGAGTAGGCAAGTGCCTTTTCCCAATGCACCACCCAATCCCTTATAAAAGAGGGACTCAGTGTCTCCGCCAAAGGATGGGGTGAAGGGAGGAGAAAGTGAGAGGCACTCACCACTGCCAATTAAGCAATGATGGCGTAGTACCCCTAGAGATAGTGGTTGGTAGAGTCTTTGGGAGGGGTGAGTTGGCGTCCATCTCATGGCCTCTATCTTCATGGCGAGGTGGTGTGCCCCTAAACACGCCATCCAAATCTCCTATTTGGGCGAGAGCTCTATTCGCCCTGATAGTAGGCAAAATACTCGTTACCCTTTTGCAAATGCACTCAAGTGGAAAGGGGACATGATCTCCCACCACAGGCGGGCGAATCTCCTCGCCTGTGTCATAATTCATATTGAGGGTGGCTACAACTTTAGGGTCAAACTCGCCCTTTCCCACCATGTTGTCAAAAATGAAAAATTCGAAGATAGGGTTGGACGCCAGGGTGTGCGCCTGTTGGGGGGGTCAAGCTCGAAGGTGGCAACCAGATCTGAGAGGGCCAAGTCTGCCAATCCCTCAGCGCCTCCTAATCTGGGACAATGCAACCATGTCGAAGACTCGCCAACCACAGGAAGTTGGGCAGGGGCTGGCAGGGTAAGAGTATGGGCCTGGTCACCCTCTGAAGATGCCAAGGTCTTCTTTTGCTTGGGTGTAGGAGGAGAGGTGTCTTCTGCACAGGCCATTTTCTTCCGCTTCTTTTCTTCTTTTCCCTTCTCTTTTCTTTCTTTTATTTATTTCTTTTCTTTTTTCTCCTCCCTACTCTTCTTGCTCCTCTTCTTTTTCTTTTCTTCGCCTTTTTCTTCTTCAAGCAACTTATTCTTCTTCTCTCCTTCTTCGGTGTGGCTTGGCCATCTTTCTTGCCTTTCTCTGAAGGCCTGCCAAGGTTGGGAGGAGGAATTGTGCCAGAAATAATGAATAAGGGCCCCTGAATGTGGAAGCGGTTGGGGGATATCAGAAACCGGTCAATGTGACAGGGCATAAGTAGGAAATCAGTCTAAAGCTGGTTAGGGTGAGCCTGAGCCCAAGAGTGGACGGTTTCAACTCAAGCCAGCTCCCAAATTGATAAAGGCTCCATGTTCGCCCACAAACTCTTATCATCAAGAAGAACGCCCGAGATTGCCCTAACTGGAAAATCTCTTAAACGAGCCTTGGAGGGGGGAAACTCCCAACCCTGGCCAGTGATAGAAAAGAACCTGCTCGTCCAATTCTTGACATTTGAATGTCGAGTCTCGAATCGGGCCAATGTCTGCCCTTTGTCTTACTTGCATATGCTAATAGTATTGCCCTTGGTGGTGGGCATCACATTATAAAAAGATAAAAATTTCTGAGCAGTCAAATCGGGGTAAATGTCCCCGAGGGGTTCCAAAGCCATGCGGAAAACCACGCAGGCATAGAGAAAGATTCTCAAGGCAAAGGGATGGAGTTGAGTGGGCGCCAAACCCAGTAGGTCTAAAATGTCCCGAAGGGGGTGACAGGAAGGAAGTCTCAGACCGTGAAAAAAAGGGAAGTGGTTAGGGTTACTTTGCCGGCGAACCATTTGTCATCGCAGCACCCAGATGGAGAAACATCTAGCACCGCGTCCTCAGGGATGCAATATTCCTCCCTAATCGTTGGAAGATGTTTTAGCCTCAATGCATAACGCCACCCATATCTATCGAAGACTGGGATTTCTGGTGCAGGGAAAAGTTGCTCAAAATTGCTATCGTATTTAGCCATGGAATCTTGAAAAGAAAGATGATAAGGAAATAAGAGAGATGAGATGGGTAGACACCAAGAAGCAAGAACAGGGACAAGCACAGGCTAGAATGAAAATAGAAAAGTTAGTAAAGGAAAGAATGAGCAAGAATGGTAAATGGGTATTTAAAAGGGGTGAATACAAAATACCAGCCATAGGCATCATGACCTGACACGGGAGCAGAAAGGTAACCGTCACATGGAATCCTTACCGATGAAATGTTAATAGCAAATCATAAGGGACTCTTCGATTTCTAAAAATGTGAAGGAATAGCAGGGTACGTAGCGGTTGGTAGATGGGCTGTGAACTGTTTGAAATCAAGGCTTGGAAGAAAAAGGGGCCCATGGCGAGGTATGCACCAAAAAAAAAAAAAAAAAAAAACATAATGATCATAAAAGTGTTCTTGAAAAGTTGTCAACATAAAATTCCCCATGCCGTGAAACGAAGAGAATTAGCGGGGTAGCTGGAGGGCACATTTCGTATTAAAGCCCAATATGAAAATCTTCTACAAGCAGACTTGAACTAAAAGGCCCAACAGGGATCTGCACACTACTCGCCACCTTATTCGGGAAGAAGTAAGTTTCATGCATTTACGTGACTGGATTTAGTTACATAAGGATAAACACAGCGCATGATAAGCATCATAGGATAGTGATATCATACAAGGATGATCCAGTCTAACAGATTTTCCCTATATATACCAAGTAACTTCCAAAAACGAGGATAAACTAAATTATATACTTTTAAGAGATATTGTACTGACTTAAGCATCAGAGTATTCTCAGATGCACCCCATCAAAGTTCTCTTACCATTTGCATGTGAACGGTTGCATAGGCGGTAGTGGGACACGTCCTTGTATATAAGTAAACATACTAATATGGATGTGAAATTCTTCTTATCATAAATTTTAATATCTTTAATCATATTTATTGACATTGTTGAACTCAAGGTTTCAAGTTTCGTGTAATTATAAATCTACACATAGATTTTGATTATAACAAATGAATTCAAAGAATAAAAAAGTCTCAAACTCAAGTTGTCCACACAATGAAGTCAAACACATTAAGGAACCAAGCATGAGCAAGAATAGAACAAGTTCACATTAAAGTCATAGAGTAATGTTGTAAATCTCTTAAAAATTCGAAATTAGGATTAAAGTTCAAAATTAATATTTTATCATAAAGCATTAAAATACATTTTCCACATATGCATGAATATTTTGAAAATTAAATTTGAAAATTTTGAAAGATGATTGATTGTCATCTTTCACATGTGCATGACATGATTAAAGGTTTGAATTTTGAAAATATTAAAGATGATTGATTGTCATCTTTCACATGTGCATGTTTTATTTGAATATTTTCAAAATTGATTGATGCTTTTCTTGACTTATGCAAAAGGTAGATGTCTTTGTTTGAAAATTTTGCAAAATAAAATGTGCTCTTTTTGTCATATGAAAAAAGTAAAAGATTAGTTTTGAAATTTTTGAAAAGTAAAGTGTGATCTTTTTGTCATATTTAAAAAGTAAAAGATTAGGTTTGAAATTTTTTAAAAGTAAAGTGTGCTCTTTTTGTCATATGCAAAAAGTAAAAGATTAGGTTTGAAATTTTTTAAAAAGTAAAGTGTGCTCATTTCTTCATATGTAAAAAGTAAAAATATTAAATTTGAATTTTTTGAAAAGTGAATAATGATGTTTTTGACATGTAAATCTTTTTAAATTTGAATATGAAGTCTCATATGACTATAAATAGATCATTTGAGAGATTCACATACACAACACCAAGAGCATACAATATTCATTCAAAGTTTTCATTCTATCTTCTTTAAGTATTGAGCCTTAACCCTTATTCATTTTGAGAGATATAGTTTGCATTGTATTGTTCTTATTTCACTTATTGATGACTATTTTTTAATAACCTACCCACTATCAATTCTTGTATCAGTAAAAGGGTGTGTATAACCCTTGTGCGTATAGAAAGTGTTCTACACAGAGAATAGTTGAATCACCACGTGTAAGGTGATTGCAAATGTAGAAGGTGTTCTACACGGATCATTTGTAGCGGTGTTATTCAAATATGTAATAGGTTTTTATTTATACCTGAAGGAGATTGAATGGTAAATTCGGGGATCCTCAAGGGGTAGCTTGAGGCGAGGACGTAGACAGTGGGGCCGAACCTCGTTAACATACTGAGTTTGCTTCTCTCTTACCCTTACTCTTTATATTTATTGTTGTTTCATATTTTGTTTATATTTTATATTGTATATTTGATTTATAATTGTTATTTTCTTAAATATAACTCAATTCACCCCATTCTTTTGTTAGTCATCTGGGCAACAGACATAATATAATTTAAATAATAAATATTTAAAATAATTTAATCATAATTAAGTCATTAAAAAAGATACATTTAAGAGAAATACTAAACATACTCAATGAAAAGTTAAGATTAGATTAAATGAAATGCGTACTCTTCTAATTTAAGTGTACTGCTAATTATTTTTTATTTAATAATTAAAGAAGTGATTATTAATATATTTTTATATTTTTTAAAATATTTTAAAATAATAAAAAAATATAAAATATAAAACACTGAATTAAGCTTAACGGTAACTTGTAGCGGTCTGATGTAACCAACATAGTAGCACCGCTCGGGCCAATTTGGATCTCAAATATATTTTAACTCATCTCATTTCGTTATTTTAATTTTTTTAAATCTTAAAATAATAATAATATTAAAAAATAATATTATAATAATATTTTATTTAATTTTTATTTTTATTTTTACTCAATTTCACTTAACTTAACTTGGACGAATAAATAATTGGACAAGGTTGCCTCCTCCGGTCTTTGCAGGAAATCCACAGCCTTCATTCTTCTAACTTTTTTATTTTTAATCAATTTACAGCATTCATTCACTGAGGGCTGTGGCAATCCTGTTCTGCTTAGCCAATATGAGAATTTTGTGTTTTAATATAAAATATTAAAATATTATATTTTAATATTATTATTTTTTAAAATTTAAAAAAATTTAAAAAAAAGTTAAATAATTTATTATATTTTATATAAAAATTTAAAACAATCATAATAATAAAATAAAAATTTTAAATTGAGATAAGAATTTTGTGGAGGTAAACAGTACCTAAATAACGACAGCTCAGAAAGTACTGTACCGGCCACTCCCGACCTGCCTCTTACAATGCCAATTAATAAAATTAAATCAAAATTGAGCTCCTCCGTCCGTCTGGTGTACCGAAGGAATTAATAAGTCAAAGACACGTCTGTATATTATTAATGTATAGGCCCCAAAACATTTAAAAAAAAAAAAAAACAACCCTAAGAATCACAATTCTGCGCTGTCATTCTTTACTCCTCTTCTGACAAGTTTCATGCAGCCTCACCTACACCTCTGATACAGTCATTATTTTTCGACAGCACAGCAACCTCCACTTTCCAGTTAAAGTCGTGTTGAGGACCCCTCATTGACTCCGGCCTTCTCCAGTTGCAAAGAATAACAACAACGTCAAAAAATAAATAAAAAATTTAAGTACTTTTGTATTACGTAAGTATGATCTCATTTTATCTTATTTTATTATTATAATATTTTTAAATTTTTATATAAAATATAAGAAATAATTTAATTTTTTTAAATTTTAAAACATAATTAATATTATAAAATAATATTTTATTTAATTTTTATCTTTTATTTAAATACATCTCATCTTATTTCATCTCGAAATCCAAATAAAATGTTCATAAAGATACATAATTATCGAGGGCCAACTGTCCCGAACCCTGGCTACCAGCACCAAACTGATTTATGATCAGATAATGTTCCAATTAATATCGCTCATGTATGGCGCACAAATATTAAATTGGGAAATGTTGACTAAGTAGATAGACTGATGAATCATACTAAACAGTCAGTATTGCATATAATACCAGAGATTCATTTGTATGCATGCATGTGGCCCATCCCGCAACCACATGCAGCTTATAATACTTTTTTTATTAGATATATAGAGCAGTGTAGCAGCTTAATTATACATGTTGAGAAAATAACAAATTAAATAGATCAATTTAAACCATGCATGATCATAAGCAAGTTCATAAACTATGGAACTATGTTAATTATTATTCATAAAAAAATTATAAAACAAAAATATTATGCCAACTGACATGATAAACATATATAGACATGATCCGCTAGCTATATAATCGTTTGTCCAATATCCAAATTAATAAACATAAAGGAACAGAAGTTGCAAGATGGTGTACGCGTGTACGTACATACGCGTTAGATCAGATCATGAGTTGACGTTGACCTGGACGGGGCCAAGTGACCAGCTTTTAAATTAACATATGTCAATTAAGAATACTGTAACAGATATAAAGAGATTATATATAAAGTAAAATTATAAACAGATGTGATTTTATAAAATTTATTAAATCTACTTTATATTAATAAAAGTTATGACTTTACAATCTGATATATCACATCAAACTACATCAATTTATAGATTTACTTTTACATAATATAATCACTTTAAGACTAAAGTATTTTTCATCTATTAAATATATAGGTCATAAATGGGAGTTATGCGGACGGGAAAAAAAGTTACGAAAAAAAATAAAAGAAGTTTCTCTCAGTTTATTTCTAATTTCCAGATAGAAAAATAGTTGGTCCTATATATATATATATATATATATTAACTTCTTCACCAACTATTCGCCTATTCGATCATTCGCCTGAACGTTACAATTTTTCCTACTTATGGCCTTCAATTCGCATTGATAAAAAGGCTATATGCCTTTTTTGAATAAAGAATCACGTTGATTAATTGAAAAAAATATATCCATATTTGTTTTTCTTTCCTATGATAGTTTTCACTATTTCACGATCATTTATGAGTGCTCGATCGATCTTTGATGCATATACTCCCTCTAAGAATATTAGCTTATTACTGTTAATTTGTGAATTATTATGTCAGGTGATGCCTAATTAAGCTCTGACTATATCCCACAGCAGCTTGGATCTACGGAGGAGGAGGTACTGCATGGGGGCGTTCGATTACATATTACCTAAACCTCAGCTCAGCTCCTAAATCTCGCTAATGTGCATGTGTGTGCAGTGTGTGTATATATATATATATATATATATATATATTATAAGAAATATTATTGGGGTCAGCCCTTGTTTGGGGTCAGCCGGCGCACACCATACGTGGCAGTGGGAAAATGACGAAAATCTCCTTAGGTTTTCGATTCCCTCCCTTTCGATTTTCACTTTTGACTTTCACCTCCCTTTGGATTTTCACCTCCCCTCTCCCGATCGTCGCTCGCCTCCTCACCTCCCCTCTCCCGATCGTCGGCTCGACCTCCTCACCTCCCCTCTCCCGATCGTATCCCCCCTCTCCCAGCGTCAGCTTGGAGCAGGTTGACACGGTCGACTACGACGGTTGCCTCCACCTTTCGAACGCTGTGAGCCTCTTGGAAGAACCCCGGGACGGAGGCTTTTCCCAAGGGAATCCCGCGGTACATGACGGTGAACCTGGACTCACCGTACTTGATCCCGACCCTGTTGGGGTTCACCGTCGTGAAGAGCATCTGTATACTGAGGGAGAGAGAGGCGGAGGTGGCGGGATTCACCGCGGGATTGGTTTCGGAGGGATTGTGAGTGGTGATGCCCATATACTGGACGCCCACCTGTTGGAGATCGAAGGAGGGCTTCTTGGGTTTGAGGGCCAAGACGATGACCAAAACCACGGCCAGGACAAGGAGGGCCAAGAAGGAGAACAGGAGGAAGAGGCAACAGCAGCAGTCTTTGAAGGAGGTAGAGGAAGACGACGACATTGGGTAGTACTGCTGGCGGTACGACTGTGGTCGCGGTGGATTTTTTGTTCAATATCTCAAAGATCTAATTTAAACAATAAAATTATAATCGAGTTTAAAAGAAAGATTCAAAATTGGTGAGAGATCTTGATGTAAGATGTGATTTGAGAAGCTTGAGACGGTGAAATGACGAAATCTGAAGACTATTTCCTGCAGCTCGAGAAAATAGAAGACGAATGTCGTATATTAACATGCATTATATGAAGAATAAATCGCTTGCTCTGTTAACGATTTCCCAAGGAGCAGCGCCTTTGTGCAGATGAAGTAGTGTCACTCGGTGTTTCTGGGCGGAGAGACGGCGTCGCCGGTGGTGCTGGACGGAGGAAGGTGTCACGCAGGCGACGAAAGAGGGTTTCGCGGGAGGAATTCGAAATGCAAAATGCACGTTTTGAATTATGAAAAAAAAAAAAAGGGATGCCACGTATGGTGTGCAAGTGTGCTCCTGCTACAGTTGTGGATCCGTAGCATTTCTCATATTATAAACTAGAGGAATTCTACGCGTCCACAACTGTACAGGTGCACACTTTGCACACCATACGTGGCGTGTTTTTTTTTTTTTTTAATAATCCAATAATGCAAAACATGCGTTTTAACAAAACTCATATTTAAGCTAAAACGTGCGTTTTAGCTTCCTCCGCCCAGCACGACCGACGACGCCGTCTCTCTGTCCAGCGACACCGAGAGACGCTATTTCATCTGCACAGAACCGTCACTCCCTAGAAATTATTGAACGGAGCAAACAGTTGGACTGTGATGGACTTAACCCATCCACAATCGAACCTTTCACTAGGATTTTCATCCCATGTATCACCACCCCGTCAGACCAAAATGGCCGACGATTCCATCTCTCTCCAGCTCGATTCCAGCCTCCGTGACCCCACACCAACCCGCCCACAGGTCTCGCCCATCCCATTCCGTTTGCTCGAACCCCAAACCACTGAGAACCCCTGCAAAGAAGTCACCGAAAACGGCACGACTCTGGACACCGAATTCGCCGATTATGGTGAAAAGGAAATCCAGATTCTTGGCCAGTCCATGTGACTCAAGCGCCGCCGTGAGAGCTCGTCGTCTTCCTCTTCGTCTTCAATTTCAATGTCTAGTTCTTTGAAGAGGGTTTCCGTCGAGCCGGATCTCGAGGCGCGGCGGAGTGCCGTTCGCTCGTGGGGTGATGCGCCACTGCACGTGGCAGACCCTGATATTTTTGAGATAATGGAGAAGGAGAAGCAGCGGCAGTACAAAGGCTGAGGGAGGGAGCTCGGGAATATGTGAAAATAACTTGGGAGGGAACGAAAAGCTGAGGGAGGGACACATTCATCATTAGCCACTGCCATATTTAGTGTGCAGTTGGCTGTTCCGAAACAGGGACTGAAGCGAAGATTAATTCTATAAACTATCTAGTGTGATGGAAACGAATATGATTATTAAAAAAATAACATACACCACCACACGGAACAGCCAGCATTAATAGCAATAACTACACTTCTGTCAGACACGAGTTGATTAGGGTGCATGTCCTGTTTCTCTAAAATACACTAAACCAAATTTTATTGTGGCTATGGAAGTAGTAAATAGTGTGAGTAAATGCTCCTGCACAGATCAACTACCCACATACTCCTTCACCTGTTAGTATTTACTTCACTATGTCCACCCTTTATATCCACCAGTCTGCTCTCGATCATTCCCATCCCAGATTTTTCTCCTTCCTTCTACCTTCTTTGCAAACATACAGAGATCAATGGAGAAGGTGACAAGCAGCTTAGGTTCTCTTTTCGTATGGACGGTGGTCACTGTACTGTTCTCTCATAACGTGCTGATCCATGCAAAATCGGCAGGCATTGAAGATCAGAAAAACTACTACTCAGACCCAAATGCTCCCCCTAGCGGTTTCTCTCTCACTTCCTACACACACATTTTGGTTCTATTGATTACATGTACAAATTAAAGTTCGTTTTTTCTAGCACAAAACATGTAGTCTCCATGCTTTATTGACGCTGTGTCCCGTTCGATAAAGCGACCGGCTGTGTCACGTTCGATAAAGCGACCGTATCATATTATACTTGTTTTTGCTTTCTCAATATCCACACTAATATTCTGCATTGCATGCGCTCATTACAGGTTCAACTAGTCCTCCCCACGTAAACCCGCCGTCACCTGGTCCGCCCGGACATTCACACCCGCGTAGTCCTCCCCACGGAAACCCGCCTGGAAGCTACCACCCAACACCATCAACCCCTCCAGGTGGAAACTGCGGAACTCCTCCATCAACACCAAGAAGTGGCGGTGGTTCCTACCATTACCCTCCGTCTGCAGGCGGTACCCCCCCAACCCCAGTCATCGTAAGCCCTCCAAGCGGCAGTACTACCCCTACGCCCAGCACCCCTACACCTCCCTTCCTCCCTGATCCTAACACACCTTTCAATGGCACATGCAAGTAAGTAATTACTAGATATACCTTTTTTAACAAAAGATGTATGAAAATTAGTAAAGAAGTCATGACTAGTTAACATTGATCGCTATGGATATGATATTTATCGGTTTGCACGGGCGCAGTTACTGGAGGACACACCCAGGAGTTGTATGGGGTTTGTTGGGCTGGTGGGGAACTTTAGGCAGTGCATTCGGTTTGCCTAGCGTTCCAGGGTTCGGAGCACATCTAAGCTTGCAGCAAGCTCTTTCCAACACACGCAATGATGGGCTCGGTGCTCTATATCGAGAAGGAACAGCTTCCTTGCTGAACTCCATGGTGAACAACAGGTTCCCTTACACCACAAAGGAAGTACGGCAGAACTTTGTTTCAGCACTAGGCTCCAACAAAGCCGCAGCCGCTCAAGCTCAGCTTTTCAAGCTGGCCAACGAGGGAAGACTCAAGCCCAGAGCCTGAAAGCAATTGCATTGTTCCTCGGTTGACGAATGCGTTCTATCTAAGAATCTAGCCTAGTTGCTAGCTGTGTTGTTTTGGATTTTATGTTTTCTAACTATCTTGTTATATCTGTGAGATTACTACAACAAATAGTATTTTAATGATCTCGATGCGCAGCTTATGTTATTCTTCTTTATAAATAAATTCATGGTTTAGTTTGAATTTTTTATGCGGAGCATGCACCTACAAGAAAGTGTGAATTGTTCAACCGTGTCGACAACTGTGATGGCCGTACATGGAGGCATTAAAAGTGTGATCAGCTTGAAAAGATGATTTTACATAAAAGCAATATATAATTAATTCTAAGGTTCAGTTCTTAAATTTCGATAAACAGCACAGACATTTTTAGCTACACACAAATTAAGCAATGGCACAACATATATAAATATATATATATATATATATATATATATATATATACTCGATTGAGAGATCAGACGTTCTACAATTGCTTGTATCAAACAATTTCTGATAGACGTACAGCGACACGTTGATTCCACATTATTAATACTGAGGCCGTACAGAGAACAATAAATACTTAGCGTAAAAAATCTTACTCTTAAGTGATCAGAGATATTCATGATCACAAAGAAGCATCTCATGTACACTCACAATTCGAAGCTAAAAGGAAAAGTTAGACAGAGAAGCGGGAATACAATATTAAGATCTCTGGACGGCTGTAATAAAGGTCAGGTTAATCATGTCATAAGCAAGGTAGGAATATAATGGTACTGCCATAAAGCATATTGGGTGTCACACGAGATGGTGGAGTAGGCTGAGTGCCTAAGTCCGTAAACAAACGTATATAGATGCGTTGGTTACAACTTTAAAATAGAATTATAAAGATATCTGCTAACACCCTATAACAAACTAATCTTAAGACCATAACAAATTAATTTAAATTTACAAATCTATTTTACAACTTTAGTATCTTCGACATTGCTTGAGAGATCTTCATAGGTTGTTAAGTTGGATTGTTGAGATCTTGAGATGAATCTTTAGTTGTATTGAGTCTAACACTCCCTCGCAAACTGATGGGGAGGAGCCGAATCATCAGTTTGCACCTCAAAAATTTAAATCTTATAGCAGTGTGACCCTTAGTAAAAACATCAACAATTTGGTCATATGTTGAGATGTGTTTAACTTAAATATCCTTGTTGAGGACTTTTTCTCTTATATAATGATAATCAACTTCTATATGCTTTGTTCTAGCATGGAAGACCAAATCTGAGGCCAAAGCAATTGCTCCAATATTATCACACCAAACAATTGGACATTTTGGTAGAGTAATATTTAATTCTTTGAAGAGCATCCTCATCCAATAGAGTTCTGCTGTGACTAATGCAAGTGATCTGTACTCAGCTTCAGTGCTTGAACGAGAAACAACACTTTGCTTCTTTTCACTCCATGAAATCAAGTTGTTGCCAAGAAAAATACCATAGCCACTGCTGCTTCTTCGATCATCTGCATTGCCTGCCCAATCAGAATCACAAAAAGCATGTAATTCTGTGACTGAAAGAGTATGATAGAGACTATAGTCAATTGTACTCTTAAGATATCTTAGAACCCGTTTTAGTGCTGTCCAATGTCCTTCGCATGGGCTATGCATGAACTGACATAATTGGTTTATAATGTAAGCAGCGTCAGGTCTTAAGATAGTGCAATATTAGAGTGCACCAACTGCCATACGATATTGACTCAGATCAGTAAGTAAATCACCATCAAAAGCTATGAGTTTCTTTCTAGAAATTGTTGGAGATGAGATAGGCTTAGCTCCAGCCATTCTAGTTTTATCTAAGAGATCGAGAATATACTTGCTTTGTCTCAAATGAAGTCCATTAGAGTCATAGGAAGCCTGAACTCCAAGGAAATAATTCAGACTGCCAAGGTCCTTGAGTTGAAACTTAGTACCAAGTTGAGCAATAAATCGAGTAATGGCTTCCTTATTTGATCATGTGATAATAATATCATCAACGTACACAAGAACAGATAGTTGTAAGCCATCCTTGATATAAATAAATAGTGATATTGTGACACCCCGTTTTTACGTATATTTTCACTAAAGGAATATTTTAATTTAATTATAATAATAGTTCTTTTATTTTAAATTATCGGATTTTAATCGCTGTTGAGTTTAAATTGCTGTTTAATTTATTTTATCTTGTTTTTGGATTTAAAATTAAATAGCTAGTTTTTACTAGTTATTTATTATATATTAGCTTTACGTTGTGTTTAAAATATTTTCTTGATTTTTATTTATTTATTTATTTGATGTGGTGTTTAATTTATTTTAGTCGTTTTATGTTTTTATATCGTTTTCGGCGGAACAGTTTCTGTATCCCGGAAGTGAAGTTTAGACTTCATTTCTTTTCCCTATCTTTTCTTTTTCCCTTTTTCTTTTTCCTTTCTTTTTCTTTTCCTTCTTTTCTTTTTTCTTATTTTTCTTCTTTCTTCCTCCCCGTTCTCCCGCGCGCTCGGATTCTCTCTCTCCCTTCTCTTTTTTCCCTCTGCCAGCCCTACTTTGATCGCGCGCTCGGAGATGTCGTACACCACCCCCGCCATTCTCTTCCCCTTCCACCAGAGTACATCCTCACCAATTTTCAGAGCCATCGGACCAGCCGTTAGCTGCCACGAGCCCCTCAAAGTCGCTGCCCCCAACTCTATTTTTCACTCTGTTGCCGGTTCCGTTATCCGCCCAGAACCACCGCTCGCCAGCGGCATAGCCTGCGACACCCACCCAGAAAACTTCCCCTCCCTCCGACGCACCACCCCACCAAATATCTCCCCCAACCGTGCCGCCGTTTGGCCGGAAAAATGCATCTAAGTCGCATGGTTTTTCACAGTTTCCAGCGCCGTCGCACCACCTCCGGCCACCATCTCTTCACCACTTCTTCCTCTACCTCTTGCCGACCTAACCCACCTAATTTCGGCCCCGATCCGTTGCCGGAGCAGCTCGCACAAGCTCAACTCCGATCAGCCCCTTTTTCCGCTTCCACCGCCGTTTCCACCGCCACCCATGGCCAAAACTCACTTCCACTAGCTTCATAAACATCCCTAGACCATTCCCTATCAATTTGGTGTCTTGGTTTGTCCCCGTTCGAAAGTGGGTAATTTATTACCCACAGCCACAGTGTAAAATACACTGTTACGTTGCTTTTCTTCCGCTGTTTGCAACGCCGCGAGCTTTCAAAAAATACCGTATAGCGCTGTAAGTATTTTCCAAACTCTACTTTTAGATTTAAATATATTTTGCTCTTTCAATAATTTATCTGGTTGGTTTGTTGATTCCGGACTGAGTCTGAGGAGTTCGGGGGTCGGGTGGATGAAGGACGGAGTTGCTTGATTTGTTGATTTATGCTTGATTGGTTGTGTCGTGCATTTTATTTTAATTGGAAAAAAATCCTGTTTTATTGGCGTAAATGGATTTTCGGGCTCGTGCGTATCACGAGCCCAAGCCGGGATGGGTTATTATCTCGGTGGAGCTCCTCTGGTCACTCGGGAGTGGATAATACTGAGTGACATCTCCTGCGTTATCGCTGGGCGACGACTGGATCGCACGATATGGTAACGCTGTCGTGTCGACTCCGTGGTCCCTAGAGTGGCGGGGACTAGAGGATGGCCTGGCCAGGTACGCGCGGATGATCCCTAGGGGAGATCATGGTGCATGCATAATTAGATTGATTGGTTTGATTTAGAGGCACGTGTAGGGATAGAGTCCCGCCTGTGATTCCCGCCTACAGTGCTCTGATGGTTTTTGGATATGGGCCATTTTCTGTGAAAATGGCGAGGATGTGTAGAGGATTTGTGATCCATTTTCTAGGAAAATGGTGGTTTGGGTCATTATCTGGGATAATGACGAGGCTTGGTTTTAAACGGTATGTTTTGGGCCGTTATCGGGGATAATGGCGAGGTTTTGTTTAAAGGATATGTTTTTGGGCCAAATGGGTTTTTGGCGTGCGTGGAAAAATATGGTTTATGAGTTTTGTGCATTGGATTTTATTCATGCATATTGTTTGAGGTTAATATGTTTTTATCTAGTGGTATTTGGATTTTACTTACCTGCGGCACCATTTTTGGTACCGTAGATTTTGGTGCAGGAATCGAGGAGGAGGAGGAGGCTGAGCCCGAGGATGCGGCTCCGCCAGAGTTTTGAGTTGGAGTCTATGTTTGGAGTTGGCTCTGAAACAATCTGTATTTGTAATATTTCATTATGTATGTTTTGAACCGCTTTGTATTTTAATTAAGAAAAATTCTGGTACTTAGTTATATGTCTTTTCTATCCGCTGCGTATTTCTTCGTGCACATTTGTTGCTTTTACACACACTCGGCACTCGTCGATAGGGTGGTGACTCGTGTTGTCACCATCCGGACGTCTCGATTTCCCCGTGTCCGTACGTGGGGATTTGGGGGCGTCACAGATGTATCAATAGAAGATTCCATAAACCCGAAATCAATGAGTTCTTGAGAAAGCCTCTTAAACCAAGCTCTTGAAGCTTGTTTTAAACCATATAAAGATTTGTACAAACGGAAAACAAAATCTGGTTGGGATTGATCAATGAACCCTCTTGGTTGTTCCATGAAAACTTGCTCATCTAGAATGCCATGTAGGAAAGCATTTGAAACATCAAGCTGATGAATAGACCAATGAAAATTAACAGCCATAGGTAAGATTAGTCTAATAGTTGATGGTTTAATAACTAGTGAAAATGTTTCAACAAAGTCAACACCATCTCTTTGATCAAATCCCTTTGCCACCAAATGGGCCTTATACCTCTCAATGGTGCCATCTTGCCTCCTTTTGATCTTATATACCCACTTGTTTTGAACAGCTGGATGATGGAGTGGTCTCAGACAGAGGGACCACGTACTATTGGCCATTAATGCATCAAACTCACATCCCATAGCTTCCCTCCATTCAGGAAGTGTCACAGCTTGGAAATAACATGTTGATTCTTTTTCTAGATAAACAGAGGACAAAACACATATGGGATGCTTTGTTGAGTAAAATGTTTTGAAGCCAGGGAACTGTTTTGGCTTAGGATGTCCAGTTTTGGATCGTGTGAGCATGTGGTGAGGTTGGTTAGGGAGAAGATTAGGAATATGATTAATTTCTGGAGTTGGACTTGGTTGTGACACAATTTCAGGAGTGGAGGTATCAAGAGTTGATGCTGGAATATTGGAGGCAATATTTTGGGTATCAATTGAAGGATTTAAAGGCAATGGAATTGGTGAATGTATGAGATTTAAATCAATCTTGACTGGGGCTGAAACATGAGAAGTATGTTGGTTTCCTGACTCAGATGTTATGATATTAGGCAAAGGAAAAATGCTTGGAAATTTAAACTGATTACCAGAATAAGATTCTACACCTCATACCAGAGAGTTTAACTTCTATTAGCAGCTGGAAATGAGCTTTCATCAAAGATGACATTGCGAGAAATATATATTTTGCCAGTAGTTAAATCCAAACACCTATAACCCTTTTGTTGAGCTGAATAACCAATAAAGACACACTTCTTACTTTTGAAACAGAGTTTATGTTGTTCATAGGGAGTAAGAAGAGGGTAACAACTACATCCAAAGACACGCATGTCACTATATCTTAGAATGGTTTTATAAAGTAAATAGAATGAGGACAGATTATCTAACGATTTTGAGGGTAATCTGTTAATCAAATAAACTGTAGTCAGGAAGGAGTCTTGCCAAAAGGAGATTGGTAAATTGAATTGTGCAAGAAGTGTTAACCCCATTTCCCTAATGTGTCTATGTTTTCTTTCGGCTATGCCATTTTGAGGAGATGAATAAGGACATGTGAGTCTATGATAGATTCCATGGTCCTTTGAGATATTGTTTGAAATCATTTGAAAGTTATTCACCCCTATTATTGATTTGGATCTGTTTAATTTTAGAAGAAAAGTGATTCTCAACCAGATTTTTGAAGTTAATGAAAACTGAGAATACTTGAGATTTAGTCGTCATTGGTTACAACCATGTGAATCGAGAAAAATCATTTACAAAAAGAACATAATAACAAAAACCAGCCACTGAATTTATTGGAGAAACCCACACATCAGAGTGAATAAGATCTAAGGGGCCATGTGATTGTCTTGTAGACAAATCATATGGCAACTATTTTGCTTTGCCCAGAGGACAAGATTCACAAAATAAGAGCTTTTGAAAAGAATTAGTGCTTGGTAAGTAGCTGAATTTAAACAATTTATTTAATACACATTCAGAACAATGTCCTAGTTGACTATGCCATTTGTCTTTAGTAGTCTTGGCTCCTAGTTTGGCTGCAAAGCATTGCACCTTATTTGAGAAGCTCTTATTTCCAGCTAACGGATATAAACCATGCTTAGCCTCTGTCCTTGGAATAGAGTTCTATGGGTTTGGTTCTGTTTGACAAAGAAATGGGAACCAGTTAAGACAAAATAGCAATCATTATCCAAACAAAATTTATTAATGGATAACAAATTAGCCGAGGCTTGAGGACAATGGAGAATATTGTTTAAATAAAAAGGTTTTTGATTGAGATAAAGAGAAGAATGTTTAGTGTTTTTAATAGATAAACCTGTGCCATTCCCAACAGTAATCATGTTAGTTCTTTCAAGGGTTGCTGAGTTGTGAGATTTGCAGCATTAGTGGTTATGTGTGCATTGGCGCCATTGTCAGCATACCAGACCTAGTTATCAAATTGTGCATTTGTCTTGGCTGCCATAGCTGCAAGATCAGGTGGAGGAATTCTACCTTGATAGGCATAGTTAAATCTTTCATAGCAATCAAGAGTAATGTGATTTGTCTTTCCACAAATTAGGCAAGCAGGGTCTACTGGATTGAGAACCAGAATTTCGAGTGTTTTGTTGGACAGAACCAGAGCTATTACCATTATCATAGACATGATTAGGAGTTGTTGCAGATGGCTTGTTGGATCTATATTTAGGAGCCTGCCTTGATCTTTGTGGTTTCTTAGTGAAAGGAGGCATCTTAGGTTTATGAGCAGCAAAGGCATAGTGAGAGTCTGCACTATTTGCTGTTGGTTTTCTAAGAGTGCCTCAAAGCTGAAAAGTTCAGCTTGAAAATCTTCCAAGGTAAGATCAATATCTCAAGTAGAAAGGGTGTAGGAAGTGATAAATGGAGTATAACTTACTTTGAGTCCACCCAATAAGTGAGCAATGATATCTTGATCATCCGTTGGCTTGCCGACTGCTGCGAGTTGATTAGCAATGGCCTTTACTTCATGCTAGTTGTCTATTGAGTAAAGCAACCTGAGACCTCGAGACAAATGCAAATCGAGTCTATTAAGAATCCCATGCCTGTTTAGCAGTATTTATTCCATAGAGAGAGGCAACTAACTTCTCTGAAATGGAAGCAAGTATCTAGCTTTTGACATAATTGTCCTTCCGAAACCATATTGCATAAGCTGTATTGGGTTCATCCTGAATTGTTTCTGCAGGAGCAGTGATGGTGCCATCAATATGACCAACAAGTTCTTGGCTATTGAGAAATACCATGAATTGCATACTCCAAGCCATGAAATTAGCACAATTGAGTTTCTCAGTAATAGGTTGAGAAAGAGTGTGAATATTAGTATTCGGGTAAGGGAGGGATTCAACATTGCTGGAGTTGGAAGACATTGTAAGAAGGGAAAAAGATATGCGGAAGCAGAGATGAAAGATGGATCAAGCGCGTGCCTTTGTTCTGGCTGATACCATGTAAGATAGCACACGAGATTGGTGGAGTAGGTTGAGTGCCTAACTCAGTAAAGAAACGTTTGTATATATAGATGTGTTGGTTACAACTTTGAATTTGAATTACAAAGATATCTGCTAACAGACTATAACAAACTAATCTTAAGATCATAACAAACTAATTTAAATTTACAAATCTGTTTTACAACTTCAATATCTTCGAGATTGCTTGAGAGATCTTCACATATTAAGTTGGATTGTCTAGATCTTGAGATGAATCTTCAGTTATATTGAGTCCAACACCAGGCACTATGATGATCATTGTAAACCTTAGTACCGTTGGAAGTTATCCCTCTTAGCTAGATCATTCTTAAGGAGTCAGGTGTCAGCATGAAATTCAATTTTAGTCACTAAAAAATCAGCCTCAGTCTCCTCCAAAAAATCTGACTAAAGTTGATTTTCCAAGATTTCCATTCTTTCCTCAAGGGCTCTTATACTTCCTTCCACTCTTCCAAAAATATTTTTGTTCCAGGCGCGAAGAGCTACCTTAGTTCTTTAAATCTGATGGCAAGCTTCATAAGTCCCGTTGCATCATCAGGTCTAGTCCAGGCTTCCTTCACATGAGACACGAAATCTTTATGCAAACACCACATATTGAGGAACTGAAAAGGGGAGGGACCATATGCTGGACACTGTAAGCTGGTATAAACTACCAATGGATAGCGGTATGAAGACTTCCGATTGAGATAAGTAAAATGAGTTGATTGGAAACGGGCTGAAAAGGAGTTGTTCATGAGCACTCTATTAAGCTTGGCCCAACTTTTGGATGTCCCAACATGCCCATTACACCAAGACATACGTTGCCCTGAACATGAGAGATCAATGAGTCCAAACTCTGTCATGGAAATAAGCAGCCGTGAGGGACCACCAATTCTTTCAGAGTCCATTCTAATCACATTAAAATCTCCAAAAACAATCCATGGCTAATCAGGCATATGCCTCTCCTCTAGTTCTTGCCATAAAGCTCTTCACTCTACATAAGAGCACTTAGCATAAACAAAAGTCACCAAAGTTTTTGGCCCATCCAATACAACCCACACAGAAATGGATTGATTAGAACACTCCAACACTTCAAAAATATTAGGATCATTCCAAAAAAGCCACAACTTCCCACCTTGCGCTTCATTCAAATAATTATAATTGCAATTCAAATTCAGAAAGTTCCTTAGAACATACATGCGATCTTCCGTAAGAAAAGGCTCCGCAATAGCAAACAAGTTCGTCTTCAATTTTTTGGGAAGCTTTTTTAACCTTCCTCTCAACCTACTCAACCCTCTGATGTTCTAGAATAAAAGGGTATCACTCATAAAGTCAATTTTTGCAATCGGGTATGCACTCGTTGGGACTTCCTTATCGATTTTTCCTCATGAGTATTCAAATTTTAGATTTAGCCGCAATAGCAATTATTTCCCCATCCGAGTCATATATTTTTTCCTTCCTCATCAGGATTGGAATTCCTCCCTCCTCTCTCTCCAAGAATATTCGAAAGTTGATTCCCCCTGATGTATGCCTCTACCCGATGCATTAAGGATATTAATTTCAACTTCAATCTGTATCCATCCAGAAGCATTAGTATTCATCGCGTCTTCAAAAGTCTTAGTTTGCACCTATCCCAAATCATCATTCTAAATAGCAGTTTCTAAAACCTCCTTCAGGGTAGCCTCATTGACTTCATAATGCCAAACTTCTTCACACCCCTCATCACTACTTTCCTGTTCCCTTTGATTAACCGTCTCTACACGTGGTCCACTCTCTGAATCTTGTATCTGTTTTCCTTCTCTCTGCTTTATCACTTCAACCTATGTTCTCGGAATTGGGGAGCAAGGCAACACCACTTTATTCAATATCTTCTGGGTCTCAGTTATGATAGGTTCCATAGCATTTTCATCCTTCTCCTTCAAACAACCAGGGTTGGCTGCCAGAGCCATATTTTGCACCCCTTCACCAATATCAGATTTTTCTTCCGTTGATCCCTTAATAATTTTAGGATGCCATATCTTTTTTTCCTTTCCTTTTCCTTCATCTTTTCTCCTCTCTCCAACCCTACAAATTACAAAAGTATGATCTTGCCTGAAACATTTGGAGCAATAGAAACCAACTTTTTCATATATGGCCTCCTGCCATAGACATTTCTTGGGTGATAAAACAATCGGAAAACCCTTTACTGGCTCGATTGTCCGGTCTACTTCTACACAAATTCTTGCCCTAGAAGCCCGAGTACGGTTCAACGTCGCATTATCTATAAAAAATCTATACGATATAAATGCATGGGTAATCTAGGTAAGAAGATCCATTGTGGTGCCAAAGGAGATTCCTTTTTTTATGTCAAACTCTTTGGTCCATTTGAAAAGCCGAAAGGGAATACCTTCCATTGTTCTTCCTTCACGTGCCTAGCCATGCACAAAGTCTCTCTCATTCCTCATCTGGGTCAACAACGAACAGGCACCGGAACACCCACCATGGAATATCGAGATTCCATGTTTTTCGTTTAACCTAAGCTAAGGAGATGGTGTAAACTAGGCAATAATTGAACACAAAGTCACTTACTTATTGTGGGATCAATGGCTTCATTGAAATTTCGTAATTATATTTTATTTGATAACATATTTGATTTAGTACACAAATTTTATACAAGGAATTAAGTTTAGATACAAATGTGGCATGATATATATAATACATTAATATGTATTTTACAAAAGAAAAAAAATGATTTTACAATCTGATGGATTACACTAAACCATGCCAGTATATAAACTTTCTTTTATAAAATTTATATGAATCAAACCATGCTTGTCTTTAGCAGATGTAGTTATGGACTTGGAAGATGGCAAACTTGTGGGGAAAACATGAGGGAAACTGTTCAACCCCTTTCAGCTTTTATGTATCATTGTTTTGCTATCATAATTTGCACCACATGTCCGACATTCATGAGGTCTAAATTGCACCTCTATGGACCCTCTAAGGTTTATTTAATCATGAAGGATTTGGGTTGTTTTCTATTAGGCAACAAAAAGATGAAGGGAGGGGATTTGAGTTGCGATTTATAGTTCAAAATTTGAGTCAGTTTTCTCTCGATCATCTTCCCACTTGAAACCAAGAGCTTCAAAGAGTGTTGTTTAGCTTCTTCCTTCTCTTCTTTTTCTCTCTTTCAAACAACTATACTTAGCTTGAGATACAAAACTAAACCCTCCACACTTGTTGCAAACCGAGAGATAGGAGTTAGTGAGGCATAATGGTGAAATTCTCTTGCTAAAGCTGAGTTCTTCGATCTTTTTAAGTTTTCTCTTAACTCTCCGTTTTACTAAGGTTAGAAGGTCACATTAGTGTTGTGTGAAAGTCTTATTTCAAGGAATAATAGCTTGATTAATGTTCATAGTTGGGTTGAGCTCTTGGTTGCCATCAAATGGTACTGTTGGACTTGTTAGCGTTGGTTTTAGATAGATAAGAGTTGGATTTCTTATTCATAACTTGTGTGCCATATTTAGATCTTTGTTTGGAGTATCAATGTATTCTATCATGAGAATATCTATGATCTTGTGAAAGGTTTGAGGAACAAAAAGTTAGAAGCATATCTAAGCCATGCATGATTCAATTGGGGTTAGTTTGCACTTAGATCTTTTGAGTTGATCTTCACAAAGAAAGGATGATCAAGTATGCTATCTTACTTGGATATTTAGGCTTGATTTATAAATGAAAGTGGACCTATGTGTGAGAAAAATCATCAAGATATATAAGAATGTGCATCAAAAGGAGTAAGGTTGTCAAGCATGTTTCGGATTCCAAGCTTTAAGTGTGCATCCATGATTTCTTTCCCAAGTATGTTTTGGTTTAAGCATTCATAAATGATTGGTTTTATCTAAGTAAGGCTAGGGGTGCTACCCGCACCCTACGGAGCAAGGTATCCCCCTCCCCACCCCTGCATGGGTAGGGGGTGGTGGTTTCCCCTCGCCCCAGCAAACAGGGGACGTGGTGCGGGGGCGGACACCTTATCCACCCCCCTCCTGTGCCCATATAAATAGGTCATTGGCAAAATTACAAAATTAACTAAAAAAAATACAAAATTAAAAATAACAAAAAATAATTTACAATAATAGAAATTATATACTACTAAGTTGCAACTATTAACTAATAATCATTAATAAGATATTACAATAGTATAAATTAAGATAAAACTATTGCAAAATTACAATCTAAAAATATTAGAAATTGTATTATCGTAGCAACATTAAACAAGAAATTTGGGGTGGCCATGGTAGTAGAAAAGTCAGTGAGCTGTGTTGACTGCTGTGAGACTGTGAGATCATAAAACTTGAAACATTAATAATTTTAATGGAAAATAAATTTGAATTATAAACAAGAAATGAAAATAAAAACATATACTAGAAATGTAAAAATTACAAACATTAAAAGTACTAACCAAGATGAGATTGGGTCATTGGGATCAAGATGAGAATAGATCATTGGGTCCTTTGGATTAGGATTGGGGTAGGGATAGGGGTAGGGTCTATAGGGGTAGGGTTCGAAGGGTTAGTAGTGGTAGATCCAGTAGGGTTAGCTATTGGGATAGGAGTAGAAATGAAGCAAACACATAGCAACCTTGACAAAAATTTGAAATGAAGCAAACATCATAGCAACAATTAAAACTATGCAACAATCACCCCTAACAGAATTAAGGGCTTCATATTGAAACCCCTAACATAATTAAAGTTTCAATCCGGAACCCTAAATTAATTTAGGGGTTTCAAGATTGAAATTCTTAAAATAATTTAGGGTTTCAGATTGGAACCCTAAACTAATTTAGGGTTTCAGATTGGAACCCTAAACTAATTTAGGGTTCCAATCCGAAACCCAAAAGAATTTCAAATTCATCATTTAAATATTACAAATATTAAAACACATGCACAACCCAATCCTCCACAGTACTAAATTCACAATCTCATCCTCCAACTCCTCAATTTAATACCATCCTCCATAACTCCAAAAAAAAAAAAAAAAATTATGGCCTTGCAAGTTTGCGATGGGAACTTACCTTCGGAGAAAAACTATGTGACGCTCCTAAATTCTGCTTAGGATTTGATGGAACTTAAAGTGTCAGAATATGTAACACAAGGTTACCTGCCCTTGTTCATGGCAAATAAAGATACAATGCAACTAGTATGCAACTAATAATATGCAATATTTGCAGCAGATAATTTTTTTCTTTGAGCAATATTACATATCAGAAGTAATATATTTCAAAACATAAACATGCTTCATAAGTTCACATGATAATTAGAATTCAAAAGGTTACAATACTTTTCCAATAGGTCTTTAACATAAAGAGTATTGGAGACAGCGCTACATAACTACAGTCTGGAAATAAAACTATTGTAATAATTTGTTGAGTTGCTCATGCATGTCAACTATGATATCCATACTGATGGCTAAAAAGATGGGAGATAGGCTCCATCAACTCTTTATCAGTGCTCCACATTCTATTTGACCTCATCCAATCTCCTATGCGTAGGTTTTTCAGATCCTTACATATATTCTACCATTTCGGGAGGAATGGTAGTTGGGACTTTCACAGTGAGATTTGATAAGAAATCTCAATAAGTTAACAAATAATTTAAACTAACATTTTAAATATGTATGCATGACGGTGAAAGAATGGCTGCAAAATGTGACAATAACTAAGTTTGACTTGACTTGACTTGACAAATAACATGACATGTGTTGACATGACTTGAAATGACATGAGACGAACTGGACTGACATGAAATAAACATGACATAAATCTGGACGTAAAACTGAATATGAATTGAACTTGAACTAAACATGAAGTAAACTAAACTAAATGTGAACAGAACTAAGACTAAATATGAACTAAACTGAACTAAGACTGAACATGAACTAAACTGAACATGAATTGAACTAAACTGGAAATGTTCACTGTTGTAACAGCCCGCTAGAAATTCAATGGTGGAATTTCTATAAACTTTAGGAATCTCCTGAAAACCCTATAAGTTTTCACAAATCGACCAATCGCACAGGTTTTAGTCTGTCAACATAGTCAGTGTTATCACTCACTATGGTGACAGAATTGCGATTTTAATTGTTTGAAGTAGTTAGAAGTGTCAGAATACGTTATATTCTACACCACTAGACTCAATTGAATATTTAAGATTTTATGGTGCAATAATCCATTTTCATAATTTCGGACGAAACGGCTGTTCGAAACTATGAATTTATTTATAGGGGCACTTCGGGGTTGAGTTTTGGTAAACGGCTTTCACTGTAGGTTAATATGAATATTTATGATTTTTCAATACTAAGTTTATTACGTTTTTTTGGAGTGAATAGTAACCTCGGTAAGCGTACTAAGTGCAGTGTTTTCCTCGGTAAGCGTACTAAGTGCAGTGTTTTCAAAATCACAGTGTGGAATGTCCAAATTAGGTTAGATAAGTTTTATTTGGACACTTGGCAATATCTTAGCCACACATAATGAATAGTATTAGATACTTGACATAAAGAGGAACCATTAGATGGATTTGTGAAGGAAATCAAGGTGTAAGATCATGCCACCTAAGCAAAACCTTTTTCATCTGATCAACCAAATTGAGCCAGATCAAAGAGGGTTTCAACCCTAGTGAAACCCTAAATGGTTGGAATCCAATGAAACTCCAAACACTTGATTGAAATCGAAACCCTAAACGGTTTCCTCAAACCCTAAAGTTGGCCTTTAAACCCTTTTTGATCAAATTTCTAGCATTGTGTTTAATATCTTGATTAAATCACTTCCACATGCTATTAATTTATCAAATTCTTGTTATGACATCTTTATCCAACCTTTTAAACCTTGGAAATTTGATTGGGCCAAGAAAAATTGGATTTGGGCTTGATAGCATCTCAAATCCTAACCAAACTTCTTTTAAACCCTAAATTGAAGTCCACTTGGTTGAGACCCACCAAGGACCACGAATTTGGCCATCTTGGCAAGGCTTCTTGGAGAAGTTTCCTCCCCCACATGGCAAACCATTCACTGCCCTTGGCTGCACCCAATAGTGCCTTGATGAGATGGAGAAACCCACCCCATTAACCTCCATAACTCACAGCTTCTGCAGGCTGTCCTTTCCCCTCTCCATTCTCCACTTTATGTCACTTAGCCACCTCCAATCAAGGGTCATTTACGTCCATATCTTCCCCCTACAAAAGTCTTGAGTCGCGCAAGACACACTTACTTCCCTTTCATCACTTCTTCACCCCGTTCTTAGAGAGAAACCCAAAAGAGCTCTCTCGGGCAGATTTCTGGGTCTTTTTTCATAGAGCTTTTCGACCCTTTGTAAGTATTTTCACATGATGACTCTTTCATAAAAGTTGTTCCTATTTGAGTATAGTTTTCATATATATATATTATTCGTACCATTCCATAGTCATTTGATCAGTCAAAAGTATTTTTAACCTTTGAAAGGTCATTCTGGGCGTGAATCTGGAGAGTATTTTATGTTTTGGAGTTTTTGACCAAGCTAATGGACATATATTGGTCCGAAAATTTTATGGAGTGTTGTTAGCATGTGTTTAAGAGTGTTCATTGAGGTTTTGTTACATGACTAAAGCTTTTGATGATAGATTTTCTTAGATCTAGAAACTTGAAAATTGGAAGTAGCAAAACAGTTTTTATTTGGAGAAAGTTTGAATATTTCGTGGTTTGATCTTACTCTAAAGGCTTTGATATTTTTATATGATGATCCTAAGTCTCTTATTTTCATGTTAGGATGTTATTTTGAAGATATTTAGTATTAGTTTCAAAGATATGATTTTTCTATGCAAGAGGATTTTGGTTAGACCTAAGATTTGATGTTTATAGATTAGATCCATGTTTTATTGATTTTTAGCCATGCGATTTTAATTTTGATGGTTGGATATTCTTTAAGACACATTATTAAACCATGTGATGCTTTATTTCGAAGATCTCACCATCTTAAGCCATTGATCAAGAGATTTATCAAAACTAGTTGAGGAAAAAGTTTCTGTTTTTGGACTAAGTGTAAAACCAAAAACTCCAAGTGTTATTTTGTGATTTTGATGACTTTAGTTTGATGATTTAAAGCATGGTTGATGTTAGGATGATGTTATGAATATGTTAGAAGTAAGATTTGATTTTCAGAATTCTTGGAGATGTTTTGATTTTGGGTCAAAGCTTGTGATTAAGTGTTTGGATCTTTTTACAAAAAGTTTGGTGTTGATTATTAGCTTTTTCTAAATGGATGTTTTAAGTATGATTGTAAACTTAGAATAGGAAGATCTTTGTTGCAAAATTTTGGTTTAAGCATGAGTTTTGAAGTTGGAAGGAATTGTAACAAAAGTCAAGAGAAATAGCCTGTGGATGTTTCGGCCATAGTGTGTTTTCTATAGTTGTGATTTGTTTTAAATGTTTTTGAGTTAATATTTGAGTTTATGACAAAATTTACATGAGGAATGTAAATTTTGGAAATTTTTGGAGTTAGGATGTGAAATCCTTAAGTTAGGGGTAAAATGATTATTTTCCCACATGTAGAGGGTAAAATGATAATTTTACTCTAAGTGAGCTTGTTTTCATGTTTCTAAATGTTAGTAATTAAATTTCTAACTTTCAAAATACCTTCTTACGGTTTCTCGTGTTTCACACTTTATTCTCGTAGAACGCGACGATCGAGGTAAGTTAGCTTATAACTTAATATCAGTTTATTATGTATGTATGATGGGTAAGGGAACTGCAATTTATGTATGTATGTCATCATATATGCCATGCCACGTCATTACATGTTTATCTGTTATGCATGATTTATTCTGTCACGAATATTTATCTGTTACACAATCTATTCTGTCACGTATTGTGATGACCCGTTTTTACGTGTATTTTCACTGAAGGAATAATTTAATTTAATTAATATTATAATACTTTTATTTTAAATTATCAGATTTTAATTAGATTTTATTGGCTGTTGAATTTAAATTGTTGTTTAATTGATTTTAGCTTGTTGTTGGTTTTAAAAAAAAATTTAACAGTTGGTTTTTGCTAGTTATTTATTTTATTTTAGCTTATCGATGTGATTAAAATATTTTCTTGGTGTTTATTTATTCATTTGATGTAGTGTTTAATTTATTTTAGTCGATTTATGTTTTTATATCGTTTTCGGCGGATCAGTCGTTGGACTTCCGAAGTGAGGACTGGACCTCATTTTTTTTACTTCATCTTTTTCTTTTCCTTTTCTTTTATCTTCTTTTTCCATTTTCTTTCTTTTTTCTTTCTTTCTTTTTTCTTTTTTTTCTTCCTCCCGTTCGGACCTCACTCCCGCGCCTCTCTCTTTCTCTCTCTCTCCTCACCCACGGCAACACCGGTCATCACCCCAGCCCATTGCCGTCCGGCCGCCGTGGTCGGCACTGCCCCTACCGGTCGACTCCCCTCCGGCCGGTGATCACCCCCACCGGTTTCCAGCCCCAACCGGCCGGCCGTTTGGCCGGAAAACCCCCAGCAAGCCGCACAGCTTTTGCCTCGATCCGCCGCCGTCGCTCCACCTCCGGCCACCACCTCTTCACCACTTCATCCCTGACTCCTTGCCGTCCTAACCCACCCATCCCCGGCCTCAAACGGTCACCGGAGCAGCTCCCACGAGCTCAACTCCGATTTGCCCTTTTTTCGCTTCTACCGGCGTTTTCGCCGCCACCCACGGCCAAAACTCACTTCCACTAGCTTCATAAACATCCCTAGACCATTCCCTATCAATTTGGTGTCTTGGTTTGTCCCCGTTCAAAAGTGGGTATTTTGCGACCCACGGGAACAGTGCATTTGCACTGTTACGTTGCTTTCGCATCGCCGTTTGCTTCGCGCCGAACCTTCTAAAAATCCTATATAGCTCTGTAAGTATTTTCCAAACTCTACTTTTAGATTTAAATGTATTTTACTCTTTCAATAATTTAATTGGTTGGTTTGCTGATTCCGGACTGAGTCCGAGGAGTTCGGGGGTCGGATGGATGGAGGACGGAGTTGCTTGTTTTGTTGTGCTATGGTTGATTGTATTTGTCGAGCATTGAAATTTGCATTTACATGGCGCATGCACGTGTATTTTATTTTAATTGAGAAAATCCTATTTTATTGGCGTAAATGGATTTTTGGGAGTGTGCGTATCACGAGCCCAAGCCGGGATGGGTTATTATCTCGGTGGAGCTCCTCTGGTCACTCGGGAGTGGATAATACTGAGTGACATCCCCTGGGTTGTCGCTGGGCGACGACCGGATCGCACGATACGGTAACGCTGTCGTGTCGACTCCGTGGTCCTTAGAGTGGCGGGGACTAGAGGATGGCCTGGCCAGGTACGCGCGAGATGGAGGCGCGAGTCTGGGCATCACTCGTGTAGGTGTCACACGCGTAGACGTTACCTGCGGTGTGGCACAGAGCCAGAGTGTGCGGATGATCCCTAGGGGAGATCATGGTGCATGCATAATCGGTTGGTTTTTATGGTTTTCGGATACGGGCCATTTTCTGGGAAAATGGCGAAGGACTTGTGATCCATTTTCTGGGAAAATGGTGGTTTGGGCCATTATCTGGGATAATGGCGAGGCTTGGTTTTAAACGGTGTGTGTGTGGGCCGTTATCGGGGATAACGGCGAGGTTTGTTTAAAGGTTATGTTTTTTAAGCCAAATGGGTTTTTGGCGTGTGTGGAAAAACATGGTTTGCGAGTTTTATGCATTGGCATTTATTCATGCATATTGTTTGAGTTTAATATGCTTTTATCTAGTGGTGTTTGGATTTTACTTACCTGCGGCACCATTTTTGGTACCGTAGATTTTGGTGCAGAGTTCGAGGAGGAGGAGGAGGCTGAGCCCGAGGATGCGGCTCCGCCGGAGTTCTGAGTTGAAGTTTATGCTTTGTATTTGGTTTTGAAACAATATTTATGTCTTGTAATATTTTATTATGTACCTTTGAACCGCTTTGTATTTTATTTAAGAAAAAATTCTGGTACTTAATTTTATGACTTTGCTATCCGCTGCGTATTTTCCTTGTGCACTTTTGTCGCTTGCACACACTTGGCACTTGTCAATAAGATGGTGACCCGGGTTCTCACCATCCGGACGTCTCGAATTCCCCGTGTTGGTACGTGGGGATTTGGGGGCGTCACACGTATTGCTATATGTTATAAGTATGCCATGTTAAGTATGCCATATGATACATATATGTCAGATCATGTAATATTCACCATTGCAAGTATGTCATGTTAAGTAAAGAAGTCAGATCAAGTTTATGTTAAGTCAAGTTTCAGATCACGTTTATGTCAAGTTATTCATGTCAATCACGACCCTAAGTGCTAGGATGAGATAATATCCTAGTGGAACTCCTTTGTTCACGCTGGAGTGTCTAAATAGGTGTGAAATTCCCTGGGTTGACGAAGTACAGTCAACAGGTTGTGAATGAGGCCTAATTAGCTGGTCACCAGAGCACGCCAGGCACTAACGCCGATGGTGCCATATTTTATTTTTACAGGTGCTCACAGCAAGTGTGGCACAAACAATTCATGGGGCCACAACAATAGTGGAGCATGAAGTATGGGGTCACAACAATTGTGGAGCATACACTACGTGAGACACAGCAATTGTGACACGTAGAATACGTGGGGCCACAACAACTGTGGAGTACGTTAATACGCACTCACAGCTGGTGTAGATACCTGTGTTGTGATGCGGTAATCGGCAGGGACACATGGCTCAAGGGGACCCGTGTAGCACCCATCTATGGTCACGTTATTAATTAAGTCAATTGAACAAGTGTCCAAGTTTATGTCAAGAAGTTAAGAATAAGCAATCATGGTAACCCCATGAGATAAGAATAAGTTTCAGATCAAGTCCAAGTTAAGACAAGTTTCAGATCAAGTTCATGTTATGTTATGTTATGCTCACGTACAAGTTATGTTCATGTTCACGTTAAGTTTTAAGTTCATGTTCATATCATGTTATGTTCATATTTATGATATGTTCAAGCTCACGTTCATGTTATGTTATGTTCATATTCATGTTATGTTTCAAGTTCATGTTTCTGTCATGTTATGTTCACGTACATGTTATTTTTAAGTTCACGTTCATGTTATGTTATGTTCACGTTCACATTATGTCTCAAGTTCACGTTTATGTCATGTTATGCTCAGGCTTATGTTAAGTTCAAGTTCATATTTATGTTATGCATGTTCACGTTCATGCTATGTTTCAAGTCCATTTTATGTTTCAAGTTTCACGTTCATGTTATGTTGCTAGTCTATGTTACGTTTTAAACTCAAGTTCATGTCATGTTAAGTCAATTTCAGTTCACGTTTAAGTTCAGGTTATGTCATGCTATATGTCAAGTTATGCTATGCTTATTTACAACTTTATTTATGCATTTATGCTTTTACTGCCATGCATGCATCTTTAACCTGTGTGGGAGTTTCCTGTTAACTTACTGAGATTTATAATCAAATCTCACCGTAGTAGTCCCAACTACCATTCCCCCCGAATGGAGGCGATGTGTCAGGATCAGAGTAGGGAGCAGACATTAGTAGACTGAAGGAGGTTGACTAGACGCCGCAGACACGACACGGAGCTTACAACTTTCACAGTTAGTTTTTGGATAGTATTCTGGCCTTGTTAGTCGAGTTACACGAGTTACTCGATGAACTTCCTTAATAGTATATTTTGGTAATGTAAATATGGAATCTGGTCTCCCATGTTTTTGAGATTACAGTCTCCTAACTCGTACTGAAATCGTGGATATTTATTTTGTTAAGTATGCTTGGATTACGATTTAACTATTTGGGATATTATAAGTTTGGTGCATAGTATTGCTCAAGAAAAAAAACATTATCCGCTGCGAATATTGCATAATGCTATATGCATGTTAGGAACATTGCATCTTATATGTCATGAACGGGGGCAGGTAACCATGTGTTGCAAGTCCCGACGCTTCAGATGTCCGTTTAATCTCAAGTGGAATTTGGGGGTGTCACAACTGTAGTACTAGGCAATGCATATGCCTTGACCGTAGTACCAAGCATATCATATACTCCTTGATCATAGTATAAATTAATTGATAATAAGAATTTGAATTGAAGGTGAGTTAACATGACATGAAACCGAAACTAAAACTTAAAATTGAAAAAGTGAAAGAAAGCCATCAAAATCTTGTTACAAGTTCAAGCATAAATCGTGCCTTTATGTCTACGACTGATCAAGTTCAAGAACATAGAACTTTAATCCTTCCCATAGGCAAAATGAAATACAATCTATCAAGTTAATCATTCAAAATTTCATAACCTTGAAGAAAATCCAACCCAAAATAGTTATGAGTTACTCATTGAATCCCAAGCTAAAAATCTAGCCTATCATTACTAAATTAGCAAACTGCCTAAAAATAATGAACCCTAATATTTCAAGTTGAATATCCTCTCTAAACATTTCTGCATCTATTGAAAACTGAAGTAAAAATAATCAAGAGACAAGTAAATAAAAGAAATAAAACAAGAAGAAGCTACTGTGCAGAAAATAACCAAAATGCCGAAATGAAACTCACCGAAGAAATAAAAACCAGTCGACCGAATCCAACACGAATAAGACTTAAGGAAAAACAAGAAAATACCATCTAAATGAAACTCTAAAAACAAGAAGAAAAAAAATGTGATGACTCGTTTTTACGTGTATTTTCACTGAAGGAGTGGTTTTAATTTAATTAATATTATAGTGCTTTTATTTTAAATTATCAGATTTTAATTGGATTTTATTTGATGTTGAGTTTAAAATTGCTGTTTAATTTATTTTCAGCTCGTTTTTGGATTTAAAATTTAATAGTTGGTTTTTACAAGTTATTTATTATATTTTATCTTGACGTTGTGTTTAAAATATTTTCTTGGTGTTTATTTATTTGATGTAGTGTTTAATTTATTTTAGTCGTTTATGTTTTTAATATCGTTTTCGGCGGATCAGTTTCTAGATCCCGGAAGTGAAGTTTGGACTTCATTTCTTTTCCCCATCTTTTCTTTTTCCATTTTTCTTTTTCCTTCCTTTTTCTTTTCCTTCTTTTCTTTTTTCTTTCTTTTTTCTTCCTTCCGGTTTTCCTCCCTGCGCGCACGTCTCTCTCTCTCTCCCTTCTCTTTTTCCTCTTCCGCCCAGCCCACTTTGACCGGCCGTTTCTCCGCCGTCCGGTGGAGGTGTTGTACACCAGCCCCGCCATTCTCTTCCCCTCCCATCAGACTACATCCCCACCAATTTTTGTACCGCTTCGTATTTTATTTAAGAAAAAAATTCTGGTACTTAGTTTTATGTCTTCGCTATCTGCTGCGTATTACTTCGTGCACATGAGTCGCTTGCACACACTTGGCACTCGTCGATAGGGTGGTGACCCGTGTTGTCACCATCCGGACGTCTCAATTTCCCCGTGTCCGTACGTGGGGATTTGGGGGCGTCACAGGTGGTATCAGAGCAGTTCGGCTCTGGGTAAAACCACATGTCCCGTAGGTGTAGTACTAGAATGTTTTTAAAGTTGTGTTCTAAAATTTATTTTAAGTAAAGTTGCTTTTTGACGTGTTTTATTTGTTTTGAATTTGTTTGAGCTTGTTCGCTTGTTTTATTTAATTAGTTATGTTGTTGCATACTGGTTTCTTTTTGTTTTCTTGGTATGTGGTTTCAGTTTTGGTTTTGGTTTTATGTTGTTGGTTTTATTCGTTTTTCTTAAAGGGGGTCAAAGGTTGTGGTGGCAGGAAAAATGGTGAGACCAAGGAAATCTACTCAAGGGCCACGAGATGATACACAGAGAGATGATTCCATTGCCCAAGCTATACGACAAATGACGGAATTTATGCAACAGAATTTTAGGCCTCAACAAGGAGGGCCTTGCCCACAACCAGGAGGTCCTTGGCCACAACAAGGAGGGCCTTGGCAACAGGGTGGGCCATGGCTACTACCGGGAGGGCCTAGTGGAGGAGTGCAAGCTGGGTGCACCTATGAGCGCTTTCTGGCGCATAGAACTCCACACTTCACTGGAGAAGAGGATCCACTTCAAGCTGGAAAGTGGGTCAAAGACTTGGAAATGACTTTTGAGGTATGTGGTTGCACTGAGGCGTAACAAGTACTCTACGCCAGCTATCTGTTGCAAGGTACCGCTTTTGATTGGTGGGATACCAAGAGAGTAATGCTGGAGTCAGAATTGGGGTCTTTTGCCGCTGTGACCTGGCAGCGCTTCAAGAAAGAATTTAATGATTGTTTCTTTCCCGCTTCTGTAAGGCGGCAAAAAGCAAGAGAGTTCTCACACTTGGTCCAAGGGAGCATGACTGTGGAACAGTACGCCCGAAGATTTGTAGAACTTGGGAAATTTGCTCCCCACCTCATCGCCACAGAGGAAATGCAAGCTGAGTGTTTCCAGGAGGGTCTACGCCCTGATATACGCCGTATGGTAGTCAGCCACCGGATATCCACTTTTCAGGATTTAGTGGATATGGCCACTCTCGTGGAGCGAGAGAATAATTTGAGTATGGGCTCCCCTCCAGGACATAAAAGGCGGAGTTATACTGGAGAAGGAAGTAACTCTAGATCGCCTCAGAAGTTTGTTCAGCGGTTCGGGACTCGACCACAAACAGCCTCAGGAGTGCGTATGGGAGGCCGGGTGCCAATTTGTGGACTTTGTAATAGAGCCCATGAGGGCGAGTGTCGGCTGAGTGGTGGACCCCAGTGTTACCGATGCGGCCAAGTGGGACATATTGCTCGTGAGTGCCCCATTAGAGTTCAAGGAAGCCGTGGAGGTAGAAGGGGTGGAAGAACAAATCCAAGACAAGCAGTGCAAGCCCGGGTTTATGCTGTCACACCCGGAGATGTTGATGATGAGGCGCCAGCTACCCATGATGCCGGAGTAATTACGGGTATGGATCTAATTTAATTTAATGTTGGATTTGATTTTTGGTGTATTTTGGTTTCTCCTTGGTTTTTGGAATTCATGGGTTAATGTGGTTGGTTCAGGGAGAGTCCATTTATATGAGTTTTATGCTTGCACTTTGTTTGATTCCGGTGCATCACAGTCGTTTGTATCTTCCACTTTTGTTCGGATGTGTATTTTAGTCACGGAACCTTTGCCGAAGTCCTTGGTAGTGGCTCTACCTAATGGTGAAATGGTATGGTGTTCCAAGGTTGCCTTGAGTTGCCCATTAAATTTTGATGGAAGATTCTTGGATGCTGATTTGGTGGTGTTTAAGCTGTTAGGTTTTGATATCATTCTCGGGATGGATTGGCTATACCAATATTCTGCGAGTATTAGTTGTAGAAGTCGTGTAATCAGCTTTCAAATTCGAGATGGTGATTATCTGGAATTTATGGGAAGTAAATTAAAAGAAAGGCTGGTAGTTATATCGGCAATTCAAGCAAGAAGATAGAATGGCATGATCTGGGTGATCTTTTAGGAAAGTAGAATAATTGAGTTCTTTGGTTCCGTGGAGTTTATGAAATGGTCTATAACGTAATAGGTTGTAAGTTCAACAAATTTCAAGAATGGATTTTATGAAGTTTCAACAAAGTTTAAAAGTTGGGACCGTATAGATTTTAGGAATATAAGTTTATGGTAATTAAGGTGTTAGGTTCGACAAGCTTTGGGGGGAAATAATTAAATTTCGAGGTTTAGAATTCGTGATTCAGATGAGTAATTTTGTGGCAATTGGGGCTTTAGATTTTACTAGCTTTTAAGGTGAATGTTTTGGATTAAAGCCACCAATTTTGAGAATTTCAGGAAATGATTTATTATCTATTAATGTTTTAGAATTTGAAAGATTTGAGAGTCGATTTTTTTCTATTATGGGAGGTAAGTTCTTTGATCTTAGAGGTTCCGGAAGATGATTCTTATTTGATTTAAGGTTTTAGAATTCCAGAATTGAAGGACTGATCTATAATAATAATTGAGTTCTTAGTTTTACAGACTTAGTGCTGTAGCTTGATCTACTCTAGTGAGTGATTAGTTTGTAACCATTAAAATTGGGTTGATTAGAGTTGAGTTATTAATATGAAAATTTTTCTAGAATAGATTTCTTTGAGGATTGGAGGTAATGATCTAGTTCGTGTATTTCTTTGGGGATTGAAGATATCGAGCTAGTTTAGAAAATAATTATTGTTAACTCGAGGTTGTAGTAGCAGATTTTAGGAAATGATTTTTATCGATTCGAAAGATATAGGTCCATCAGGGTGTTGGAAATAGTAGATTTTGTGTTGGTATTGAATACGAGTGAATTTGAGGTTATTTGATCCGTAGACTTTTGGGAATGGTTTCTTAGCATGTTTAAGGTCATTCTCGGTACCAAACTTTAAGCAATGGCTGGTTGCGGATTTAAAGATATAAGTTGAGTAGATTTTGGAATGATGTTATGTGTTTTCAGTTTGGGGCATTGAGATTGATCGGCATTGATTTTTGTCATCAATTAAGGAATGTATTTTAGTAGAATGTTGATTTTGATTAAAACAACAAGAGCCAAATGATGAGTGGGTGATAAGTCGTGGTATTGGAGGTATTTTGTTTTCTATCGAAGTGGGGTAAATGATTTCCTTATTTTAGGCATTGAGTTAGTTGTACCCAATGGTGTTGATTTATGAGGACAGTCTTTTTGTATCTTGGTGAGTTACCATAGTGCGCACGGAAGCGTGATTTTGAAGAATTATTAGTGATTCGAACTTTTGATGGAAGATTAATAATTTGGTTGTGTAATTTATACTTATTGATGGTTTACTTCGGAAATAACTAAATGGTTACCAACTTGTGGAATGCAATAAAGGTACTTGTAATTGGAGAGTAATATTTTTGGTTGAGCAAATTATGTTGATTGAGGATTTATTTTGAGAAGTGGCTATTAGGTTACCAAGGTATAGTATACAATAAAAGTTTGGAGATTATAGCAAAGGAGCTGATTGAGGTTAACACATTTTATTGTAAGAAGATACTAATTGTTGGAATTTACTTGGGTGCGGTTTTAAAGTTCTTGTGGATATGGTGATTTCGGTTTACGTGGCCGCTTTAAGAGTTCTAGACGTGATGCGTCTCTAGGAGATTAGAACGAATATGATGGAATTGCTTATATAAGTATTTTTTTTGGGAAGTGCATTCTTCATACTTGTGTAGAAATGGTTGATGGTATGATTTCCTCAAGTATAATCTGAGTTGTGTGTTGTATCCTGCTTGGCGTTAATATTTGATCTCACAAATTTCGAGGACGAAATTTATTTTAAGGGGGGGAGGATGTGATGACCCGTTTTTACGTGTATTTTCACTGAATGAGTGGTTTTAATTTAATTAATATTATAGTGCTTTTATCTTAAATTATCGGATTTTAATTGGTTTTTATTTGCTGTTGAGTTTAAAATTGCTGTTTAATTTATTTTTTTGGCTCGTTTTTTGATTTAAAATTTAATAGTTGGTTTTTACTAGTTATTTATTATATTTTAACTTGACGTTGTGTTTAAAATATTTTCTTGGTGTTTATTTATTTATTTGATGTAGTGTTTAATTTATTTTAGTCGTTTATGTTTTTAATATCGTTTTCGGCGGATCAGTTTCTGGATCTCGGAAGTGAAGTTTGGACTTCTTTTCCTTTCCCCATCTTTTCTTTTTCCTTTTTTCTTTTTCCTTCCTTTTTCTTTTCCTTCTTTTATTTTTTCTTTCTTTTTTCTTCCTTCCGGTTTTCCTCCCCGCGCGCACGTCTCTCTCTCTCTCTCCCTTTTTCCTCTTCCGCTCAGCCAACTTTGACCGGCCGTTTCTCCGCCGTCCGGTGGAGGTGTCGTACACCAGCCCCGCCATTCTCTTCCCCTCCCATCGGACTACATCCCCACCAATTTTCAGAGCCATCAGACCCACCGTTAACCGCCACGAACGGCTTGAAGTTGCTGCCCCCAACACTGTTTTCCCTCTGTCGCCGATCTCTTTAACCGCCCAGAACCACCGCTCGCCGGTGGCACAGCCTGCGACACCCACCCAGAAATTTTCCCCTCCCTCCGGCGCACCACCCCACCAAAGATCTCCCCCAACCGTGCCGCCGTTTGGCCGGAAAAGCGCATCTAAGCCGCACGGTTTTTCACCGTTTCCGGCGCCGTCGCAGCACCTCCGGCCACCATATTTTCACCACTTCTTCCCCTACCTCTTGCCGACCTAACCCACCCATTTCTGGCCTAAATCCGTCACCGGAGCAGCTCCCACGAGCTCAACTCCGATTTGGGTTTTTTCTGCTTCCACCGCCGTTTCCACCGCCACCCACGGCCAAAACTCACTTCCACTAGCTTCATAAACATCCCTAGACCATTCCCTATCAATTTGGTGTCTTGGTTTGTCCCCGTTCAAAAGTGGGTATTTTGCGACCCACGGCTACAGTGCATTTGCACTGTTACGTTGCTTTCCGCTCATCGTTTGCCGCGCGCCGAACCTTCTAAAAATCATATATAGCACTGTAAGTATTTTCCAAACTCTACTTTTAGATTTAAATATATATTGCTCTTACAATAAATTATCTGGTTGGTTTGTTGATTCCGGACTGAGTCCGAGGAGTTCGGGGGTCGGGTGGATGGAGGACGGAGTTGCTTGAATTGTTGATTTATGCTTGGTTGGTTGTGTCGTGCATTGAGATTGCATTTACATGGTACATGCATGTGCATTTTATTTAAATTGAGAAAAACATGTTTTATTGGCGTAAAAGGATTCTCGGGTGTGTGTGTATCACGACCCCAAGCCGGGATGGGGTATTATCTCGGTGGAGCTCCTCTGGTCACTCGGGAGCGTGAAATACTGAGTGACGTCCCCTGAGTCGAAGCTTGGCTACGAACACGCCGGGCGTGTAACTGAGCGACAATGGGAGCGGGGGCTAGAGGATGGTTGGCTACGAACGCGTCGGGTGTGGAACTGGGCATCGCTCTATGCACCGGCTCCGTGGCCCTTCACTGGCGAGGGCTAGAGGATGTTTGGCTACGAACGCGTGGGGTGCGGAACTGGACATTGCTCGTTTAGAGGATGTTTGGCTACGAACGTGTGGGGCGCGGAACTGGACATCACTCGTTTATGTGTCATACGCGTGGTGGATGCCCGCGGTGTGGCACGGGAGCCAGGGTGTGCGGATGACCCCTACGGGAGGTCATGGTGCACACGAATTAATGGGTTTTGGATTGAGTTGGATAATGGGCCAAATGGACTTTTGGCGAGACTTGTGTAAAGATTATGTTATGGGCCAAATGGGATTTTTGGCGTGCGTGGAAAATATGGTTTTATGGGTTTGGTACATTGGTATTCTCTCATGCATATTGTTTGAGTTATAATATGTTTTTATATAGTGGTGTTTGGATTTTACTTACCTGCGGCGCCATTTTTGGTACCGTAGATTTTGGTGCGGAGTTCGAGGAGGAGGAGGAGGCTGAGCCCGAGGATGCGGCTCTGCCGGAGATCTGAGTTGAAGTTAATGTATTGGTTTTGGCTTTGAAACAATATTTGTGGCTTGTAATATTTTATTATGTATCTTTGTACCGCTTCATATTTTATTTAAGAAAAAAATTCTGGTATTTAGTTTTATGTCTTCGCTATCCGCTGCGTATTACTTCATGCACATGAGTCGCTTGCACACACTTGGCACTCGTCGATAGGGTGGTGACCCGTGTTGTCACCATCCGGACGTCTCAATTTCCCCGTGTCCGTACGTGGGGATTTGGGGGCGTCACAAAAAATCACTAGCTGCCTAGTTCAGGTCTGGAAGAACCCAGCCCAAAAGAACAAAGCAAAAAAATAAAATTAAATACCATTCGAAAGAGAGGGAGTTCCGTCCACTCCAAAACTAGTCACTCAAAACAAATAATAGATAAAATTAAATGATCTCCAGTGCGCCTCCCTAAGGTTTGCACCTCTACAAAACTCCAGTTAGAGAGAGCTAGCGCCTCCCACCTAAAAACCAAAAAAAAAAAAAAACCAAAAAGAAAGAAGATGACAATAAAATAAAAATAATGCCAGCCGTCTCCCTCAAGTCTGGACCGAACTAAGAAGAGAAAAACACTAAGAACTCCTCCCATCGAAAAAGTAAAACCCAAGAGAAAAATAAAAACAAATATGTCTGTTTGTCTGTGCGTGATGCGTGCATTTGCTGCAGCGTCTGCCCTTTCTCTTCCCTGGACCACCTACAAAAGTTTTGCACTTGTTTGTAACTTTTCAAGAATGCCCCTTTATTCTAATATTTTTCTATTCTCATAAGGGATGTCAGCTATTCATGTATTTCTTTCTAAAGAAATGACTGCCCTACAACGTATAAGCATGATATGAGAGGAATAAAATTGGAATATTTATTTTCATGTGAAATAATTGCATTATAAATCTTTTTAAGCACAAAAATACTAGAATTTATCAATTGACTTAAGTATCATAATTTACTACATAATTAAGTACTTAAATCATTTTTGGTTAAACAATTTATTCACTTAAGTAACTTAATTATGTAATTTTAGCAATTCATCAGTGAGTTAACATTACATGAAATCGAAACTGAAACTTAAAATTGACTTGATTGACGTGAAATATTATTTTCAAGACATACTCAATACCCGAGACATGATGTGATATGAAGCAAAAGGACAAATGAGCTAATGTAATGTAACATGACATGTGTATAAGATGAATGACATGGCATAACATGAAACAGATTGACATATTGTGACATGACATAACATATAACAAACAATATTTTAGATATGATATAATAGGTAACAGATGAACATTTCATGATATGGTATTATGTGTAATAGATAAACGTTTCATGAGTATAACATTAAACAAACAAGCATTTTGTGACATGGCATAACATGAAACAGGCATATATTTCGTGACATGACATAACATGAAATATATAAACATTGCATGACAGAATATATTGTGTGATAGATAATTAGTTCATGACAGGATATAATATACGTAAAAAATGTACATGATGTAACATGGCATATAGGATATAACATAAGTATATAAACAGTAGTTCCCTTACTTATCACTCATATATATTAATCTGACAATAAGTTAGAGCTAACTTATCGTGATTGTTCTGTTAGGGGGGATTAAGCACGAAATACGAGAAACTGTAAGTAGGAATTCTAAAAGTTAGAAACTTGATCACTAATAACTTAGTAATATGAAAAATGCTAACTTAGAGTAAAATTACCATTTTACCCTCAACATGTGGGAAAATGATCATTTTGCCCATAACTTAATGATTTCACGTCTTAACTCAAAAAATACCAAATTTATGTAAATTTTGTCATAAAATCAAATATCAATTTAGAAAATTTTAAAATAATTCACAACCATAAAAATATACCAAGGCTGAAGCTCCCTTAGGCCATTTCTCTTTGATTTTGGTTCCAATTTATCCAACTTCAACACTCACACTCAAACCAAAATATCGCAATATTGATCATCAGATCCTATACTTAAAAGTATGCTTAAAACAACCAACAAAAATCCACTTCACATAAACACAAAACCTTTTAGTAAAAAGATCCAAACATTTTAACTAAAACACAAACTCTTGAATCTCAAGGTTTTTACTCTTTTTAAAACATCTACAAGAACTCAAAAAGTTCAAAAAATCTCTTCCAATATGTTCATAACACATTGCTCAGAACTAACATACTTTGAATCATCAAGAAAACATCACCAAAAGTCACAAAAATCCAACTTGAAGCACTCGACTCTAACACTTCATCAAAACAAGATTTTCTCAACCTTCGTTTTAATCAATCCTCTTGATTCAAGATATACCATGATAAACATCACAAACTATCAACATCGTATGGTTTAAAAATATGCCCTAAAGTAGATTCCAGCATTAAACTTAATCTCACATGGCTATAAATAAACCAAAATATGGATCTAGCCGAAATTATCAAACTTTTGACTTAACTGAGTATTGTCTTGCATAAAAATCATATCTTTACAAATCAACTTCTAAAATCTTCAAACCAACATCCTAACATATAAATCCAAGTCTTAAAATCATCAAATAAAAATATCAAAGTCACTGGATTAAGACTAAATCACAAAAGATCCAAACTCTCTTAAAACATAAATTGTTCTTCTTATTCCAGTTTCTAAGTTTCTAGATATTAGAAAATCCTTCATGAAAAGCTTTTATCAAACAAAGAATCCTTAACAAACATATATATATATATATATATAAACATGTTAGCAACATTTCATAAAACTTTTGGACCAAGATTTATCCATTAATTTAGTAAAAAACTCCAAAATATAACACACTATCAGTTTATTGCCCAGAAAGACCTATATCAATGTTTAAAACAACTTTTGAGGATTAAAATACCATGAAATCAAACACAATAGGTACACATAGAAACTAGACTAAAAGAGAAAAAATTTCATGAAGGAAGCTTGGTGAGATAATACTTACAACGGTTTTGAAAACTGAAAGTAAGAAAGCTTAGAAAACTACCTTGTAGGTGGTTGTGATGAGGTAGCATTTGCTTTCCCATCAAGCACTATTTGTGAGTTGTCATAAGTAGTGGATGGTCAGCTTTGGGTGGGTGAAAACTTCCTTAAGAAGCTTTGAGGTGGCCAAAATTCATGGGCCTTAAACAAGTGGGCTTCATTTTGGGGTTTAAATCGAGTTTTGTTAGGGTTTGAGATGCTATCAAGCCTAAATATAATTTTCTTGATCCAATCAAATTTTCAAGGTTTAAAGGATTAAATAATGATTTCATAACATGAGTTTGAAGGATTAACAACATGTGAAAGTGATTTAATCAAGTGATTAAACACAATGCTAGAAATCAGATCCAATAGGGTTTTGAAATCAAGTTTGGGGTTTGAGGTAACCACTTAGGGTTTTGGTTTCCTCCAAACTTTTTAGTTTGTCATAAATTGGTTGGTTGGATGGAATAGTGTTTTGCTTAGGTGGTATGATCTCACACCTTGATTTCCTTCACATTTCCATCTCATGGTTCATCTTGGTGCAAAATGTCCATTACTATTCACAAAGTGTGGATTATATCTTATCAAGTGTTCAAATAAAACTTCTCTAACTTAATTTGGACATTCCACACTGTGCTTTTGAAAATATTGCACTAGGTGCTATTATTGAGATTATTATTCACTACGAAAAAGTGAAAAATAAATCTTGCAGTGAAAGATCCTAAATAAATATACTAACCTCATAGTTCAAATCGTTTATCAAAAATAACTCTAAAGTGTCTCGAAATAATCAAAAAGCATTTCTTTCAAAAACTAAAAATGAGTTTATTGCACCGTAAAATTCTAAATATTTCGCTAAGTCTAATGGTGAAAACCATTCTCATTCTAATGTTTCTAACTACGTTAAATAAATAAAATCACATTTCTAGCATCATAGGTAGTGGCTATCTTGACTATGCTGACAAATTAAAATCTATGCGATTGAATCAATTCTTAAAAACCTTCAAGTTTTCACCAGGTTCCTAAAGCTAATAGAAATTCCACCAATGAATTTCTAACTAGCTATTACATAATAGGTGTACGATGGATGAATGGTGACAGAGAATGTTTAACAGCATATGATGAACGGACTATGAAGTGGGAGAGAGACCAGCTATTGCGAATAGTGAGTGTGAGGGTTAGAGAGATGAGACGGAGAGGAGATGCTTAAAGCGAGGGTCACGGGAAGGGGGGGTTAGTGGTTAACCAACTTATCAAAATGACGTTGTTTTATTTATGACGACATTTTGATATGGGTTGTTTTAAAGAAAAAAACCCCTAATCATCAAAATGAATGACATTTGAATGATGAAAGTCTTAGTCAAAGTGAGAGGCAAACTGCCCAAGGCATGGGCTACCTAGAGGTGGCGTGTAGGAGGTGGTGGTGAGGTGGCACTGAGGTGGCCTTCCCTTTCCCATCAAGGAATATTTGAGGGCTATAATAAGCAATGGATGGTCACATGAATATAATGAAGCATGTTTATGTTTTGTGATATATTACTTCTGGTACGTAGTATTGCTCAAGGAAGAAAATTCTCCATTGTGAATAATCCATGTTGGTAATATGCATGTTAGGTGCATTTCATCTTTATCTATCATGAACGAGGGGCATGTAACATTGTGTTCTATGTCCCGACACTTCAAGTTCCGTCATATCCCAAGTGGAATTCGGGGGATTCACATGGCAGACGGGGGCAAGGCAGAGATGGTGGGGTGGACAGTGGTGGGGTAGCGGGGTGCGGGGCCTCGCTACTTACCCCTAGGTTTTATGTGACCTCCCAAACTTTACTTGGGATTTGACGGAGTTTTGAAGCATCAAGACATACCCCATTCATAACAGTTAAGAATGTAATGCACTTAGCATGCATCTAATAGTACGCAGTATTTGCAACGGATAATTTTCTTTTAACAATACTTAATGTACCTAATGTTAAATCCCAAAATATAACATACTTCCAAAAATATTCACAAATCCAAAAGTTATCCAATAAGTTTGAAATCAAAATATGTATTGTAGAAAACACTCCATAAAGAATGGACATAAAATACAACTACTGAACTAAATATCAAGCCACTCATGCAGCTTGGAAATGATCTCCAAAATGTAATCTAGGAACTGGAGGATAGACTCCATAAGCTCCTTGAGAGTCTTGCCTAATTCCTGGTCCCTTGACATATCATCTAATATTTCAGAGGAAATGGTAATTGAGACTACCAAGTGAGATTTACAAAGTCTTAGCAAGTAAAGCTTCTAAACTATCAACAGTATAAATAGGCATGCATGACAATAATATAACATGTATGCTTCATGACATGAACTTGCACATGCGTGATATGACTTGAAAGTAAAATGAATTGACATGGAAATAGCACAACTTGACTTGAACATGACATGCTTGTGGGAACATGAGACCTTGTTACATATACACGTTTGTTTACTTGAAAAATGGATGTTCAATGAGTCCACAAGGGCCATGTGCTCCTACCAAATACCGCATCACATCACAGGCTGTGACACCCCAGACCACACTTGGGATTGGATAAAAACTAACTCATTGGGACATACAATTCAAGATTACACAGCCCTCATTCATTATAGTAATTTGCAATAATCGTATAGACTTTCACCTAGACCTATCACAACTTCTATCATTTTGGGGGGAATGATAGTGGAAACTATCACAATGAGATTTCAAGAAATTTCAACAAGTTAAACCAGTAATGTAATAACCCGCTAGAAATTCAATGGTAGAATTTCTACAGGCTTTAGAAACTACGTGAAAACACCGTAAGTTTTCACAAATCGATCAATAGCGTAAGTTTTAGCCTGTCAACTTAGTCAATGTTACCACTCACTATGGTGCTAGAAACATGATTTTATTTATTTAAGATAGTTAGAAGTGTCAAAATGAGATATGGTCTATATCATTAGACTCAGTTGATTATTTAGGACTTTATAACACAATAATCTCATTTTCAGTTTTTTGTTGAAATGCTTGATCAAAAATGCGTTTTGCTTTTTTTTCAAGGCACTTCGAGGCTGAAATTTGATTAAAAAAAATTTGTATAGTAGGTTAGTGTGAATATTTAGAATTTTATAGTATAAAATTTGTTTTTCACTTTCTCAGATTGAATAGTAACCTCAATAGTAGCATCAAGTGCAGTGTTCTCAAAATCACGGTGTGGAATGTCTAAATTAGGTTAGAGAATTTTTATTTGGATACTTGGCAAGATCTTAACCACACTTGGTGAATAGTATGGACACTTGGTACCAAGAAGAACCAGGAGATGGAATACGTGAAGGAAATCAAGGTGTGAGATCATGCCACCTAAGCAAAACCCTATTTCATCCAACCATCCAAATTGTGCCAAACCAAAGAGGATTTCAACCCTAGTGAAACCCTAAATGGTTAAAATCCAATTGAAAGCCAAAAAGCTTGGTTGAAGCTGAAACCCTAAACAGTTTCCATAAACTCTAAAGTTGGCCTCCAAACCCTATTTCATTCGATTCCTAGCAATGTGTACAATCCCTTGATTAAATCACTTCTACATTCTATTAATTCCTCAAATCCATGTTATGAAATCATTATCCAACCTTTTAAACCTTGGAAACTTGGTTGGGTCAAGAAAAATTAGATTTGGGCTTAATAAAACCCTAGCCAAACCCTCGTTAAACCCCAAATGAAGCTCATTTGTTTAAGGCCCATGAAGGTCAACAAATTTTGGCCACCCTGGCAAAAACTCTTGATGAATTTTTCCCCCACTCATGGTAGACCAACCTCAGTGCCCTTGATAGCCCCAAATAGTCCCTTGATGTGAGAGGAAAATCTACCCCACCACCTCCCTTCTACAAGGTAGTAGTAGTAGCCCACTCCCCCTCACTATGTTCATTTTTTTGTGACATAATCACCATCAATCAAAGTGTAACTCAAGCCTATACTCACATTTCAGAAGTCTAATAGGCATGCAAGGCACCCTTGCACTCACTTCACCACTTTCCATTCCCGTTCTTGGAGAGAACTCTTAGAAGCGAACTCTTGCGCCTTTAGTTGTTTGACAAAATCTGAGAAGAATTGTTGTCAAACTCTTCCTTAAATCTCTCCCATGACAATGCAGCCAGATGTCCTAGTTCCCTAACTAGAAGGTGCCTACGTGTGTCCCACCATATCCCAGATTCTCCTTGCAATAGGTATCCAGCATACAGGACCTTCTGGTCTTCAGTACATCCACAAATCTTGTACATCCTCTCGAGATCCATAATCCATTTCTCGGCTCTTAGTGGCCTTTCATTACCAGAAAAATTAGGGCATTGGTGAATGATTGAGCTGAAATATTGTATAGTTCATACAACATATTTTAATCATTTTATGACATTATTATTAGTTTTAGATGAAAAAATGGTTAAAATGCATAAATTCAAGTTGTGATTTAAATTGATTAATATCATGATTTATGTTTAATTTTACAACTTATGATTTAATTGAACAATAATTCTTCACATGCACAACACATATTTTATATTCTATTCTTTTTTTAATTTATTTTTGGTTTTTTTTAATGTGTTATTTCTTTTTGTTTTTACTTCTTTTCAATATTCAAAACGCACAGATGAATTAAAGTACATGTGAGTGGAAAGAAATACGGACCCATGCTTGAAATTAAAGAAAATGGTGACAAAGAAAGCAGTTTCGGTTGCAGCACCCATACTAGGGTCATTTGACAAAGAGAAGTAAAAAGTAGCTTTATTACTTGTGACCATACGCAAGACAACTTTCCATTTTGGACATGCAAGACAGTTCACGTAGCAAGCATTTTTTCTATCACATGGAACACATGCATGGAATAAAGAAATGGGGCTTGACAACCTTTACTTTGCTTTTCTTTTATGTTTAACGTGCTAACTTTTCTTGATTCATGGAAGTCAGCTGGTTTTGGCATTTTGCAAGAACCTCACACACGCAAAGTAGTAGACATGAAAGGCAAAAGGCCATGCTGACACACGCTGCCTATTATTTTCTTGCTTTTGGATAGAAGCAATACAAGTTACAGCTACCTACAAGTTGCGGATGGATTCATTTGGACGGACGTGAACACAGACAGACGGATGCGAGACACGCAGTTTTGCATGCGAATTTTGAGGCAATAGACATGCGACTTTGAACTGTCAGCGCATGAGTTATTCTTTTAGCTTTTTGGACACATAGTTGTATTCTTTAGTCTTTACTGGGGATGAGGGGTAAAAAAAAGCAGCCAATCAACCTTTTCTTTTGACTGCTGGAGTACGCATGGGTGCATCATTTTTGCTGGGATGCACGTCTATAAAAAGGAACTAAGGAGAACTGAACGGGGGGTCTCTTTTTCGGTTAAATTAGTTTTGCTCTTAGTATTGTTTTTAGTTCTTAACAGAACACATGTGGGGAGAGGGAGTTGGGCAGCATGGTTGCAGAGCCTATGGCCCAATTGTCACTGTCCAGCCATCCTCCTCCATTTGTAGCCTTTCTCTCTAGTTCATTTTAATCTCAGCTTGTTTAATTTGATGTCATTTATTTTTCTTGGATTGTACTAAGGTTAGAGGTGAAGTCTAATGATTTAGATATTATTTTGGATCAACCATAGAGTTTATATTGTGAGCTTAATCAATGGAATGATTTTATTATTAGATACTTTGATTATCTATATATTTATCTTGATTCATTGTGATTTCCAAATACATTGAATGCTTGAAAAATCCTGTGATATTCGAATGGATTTGTGAATATTATAACCATCAATTGTTCATACTTAATCTTTAGTGATTAATTTTATTGCTTAACTGCTAAAACTTCTAGTTTTGACTTTCTAGTTTAATTGAAGTAGATTGATCGGAGATAATATTCTAAATTATTAGATGGATCCTTGAAACTATAGTCTTTTTTCATATCTCTTTATTTTATCATTTTAGTTGTATTATGTTAGTTTAAAAATCTTCATCTTAGTATTTTATCTTCCATTCATTGTACATACCACTACATTTATTTTCTCTTGGTAAATATCATCCACCATTGTATGAGTTTGATTTTAAGCACACTTTTCTTGATGAGACGATTTAGGAATTTTATTCATAATTACTATGCGATATCCTCTACACTTGGGACAACCTTCGTGCTGCTCGTTTTGGAGCGAGTTAGTGAATCAAGAACTTATCATACGGACAACCACTAACTTTGGGTCTGGGTACGTACACTTGCTACTGTTGCTGTTGTCTAAGCACGTCAGTGAGCAAACATACAACTTTAGCTAATCCTCCATCCATCGGAGGATTCTAATTCTCTGGATTGATGTCTTCCTCAAGGTTCTGAGGTATTCTACCGCAAGTCATGTGTCACTTCCTAAAACACACGAGTACACATATTACAACCACATATTATCCCTTATATTTCAAAAAGTTCAATTCTAATGAAGACTAAAATTTCAAGCCTAATATTTGGTGCATTTCCTAAAAACATATGGATTTATAACCCAGAGATGTATAGTTCTAATACCACCCTATGACGCCCCCAGATTTCGCTTGAGATCAGACAAACATTTGAAGTGTCAAGACATGCACAACAAGGTTACCTGCCCCCATTCATGACATATAAGATGCAATGTTCCTAATATGCATCTAGCATTACACAATATTCATAGCGGATAATTTTTTTAGTAATACAATACACCAAACTTATAATATCCCAAATAGTTAAAGCATAATCTATGTATACTTAACAAAATAAATATTCATGATTACAGTACGGGTCTCAAAATATGGAAGACCAGACTCCATATTTACATGAAAGCCGCTTCTAAGTGGTCTGGCTGATATTAGGCTATTAACAGCCTTATATTAAAATCATGAAAAGTCAAGAATTACATCAAAAAACATTTGCACTTGGTCACATGTGATAGAAAAGGACAGAGAAAACTAGAAACTGAGAAACCGTGACTTACCCACCAGTCCACCTCCTGTCAGCCTTACACCTCCCACATCCACCTCCACCAGTCCACCATCACCATTCCGACGTCACAACTTACCCACCATCTTAGTAGTTCACTGACCTAGGCAGCAACTTGCCCCACGAGTCCGCCTCAAAATCTGTTCTACCGCCGTCTGTCTCCCACCATCCAAGTCCCACACTAACAGTGGTTCATGGCTAATATTAGTGGCATTGCTTAGGTATTTCTTTTTCACCCACTAAATTTGCTTTTTGAATCGGTTAACAGAAAATTTGCACTATAAATCACTTTCACAGTATATGAAATCGTATGGTTCATTGATAAACCAGCCTCTGTTTTAAACTTGAAGAACAGAGAACTAGTTTTCCACCGTGAGCTCACTGTCCAGCCATGCATGGCATCTCGGCAACTCTAACTGCCTCGCGCCAGCTAGATCAATTGTGAACCACAGAACATACCCTTGTCCCTCATTCTCCACTCGTGTTCTTCAAGTCATCAGCCACTATAGCCACCTTTGCTGCACCACCTCGTGGGATTATGACCAAAAGATGCCGACGCAGCGCCGCCATGACTTCTTGTCACCCAAACACCATCTGCAGGACATATTGGACCTCTATTTTACTGCTAACAAACAGAGCTTCCGTGAGCCACTAGTTGCACCCACCTCCTCCTTCAACCACCATCACACTGCCTACTCTTACAACGTAGCGACTCCTCCACCGCAGCGACTTCTCGGCCTAGCGATGCCGCACACCTTCTTCTCCTTCGGTAAGTACTACCGTCAACCTCTCAGTCAGTTTCTCTCTCTATCTCTCTCATCACCCACTCTCTCTCTATCTGTTTTTGCCATCCAGAGCTCCGTATCACATTTGCGGCATTTAATCAACCTCCTCCAATCTGCCAGCATCCGCTTCCTACTCTGATCCTAACACATCGCCTACATTTGGGGGGAATGGTAGTTGGAACTACCACGGTGCGATTTAATTACAAATCTTAGTAAGTTAATAGAAAACTTCCACACAGGTTAATGATACATGCATGGTAGTAAAAGCATGAATACATAATTAAAGTTGTAAGTAAGCATAGTATAACTTGACATAACATGGCATGAAATAATAAGTATAATGTAGTGTTGCCCAGATGACTAACACAAGAGGGGAAGTGAATTGAATTGTATTTAAAAAAATAACAATTATAAATCAAATATACAATATAAAATATAAACAAAATATGAAACAACAATAAATATAAAGAGTAAGGGTAAGAGAGAAGCAAACTCAGTATGTTAACAAGGTTCGGCCCCACTGCCTACGTCCTCGCCTCAAGCTACCCCTTGAGGATCCCCGAATTCACTATTCAACCTCCTTCAGATAGAGATAGAAACCTATTACACCTTTGAACAACACCGCTACAAAGGATCCCTATAGAACACCCTCTACACTTGCAATCACCTTACACGTGGTGATTTAACTATTCCCTGTGTAGAACACTTTCTACACGCACAAGGGTTATACACACCCTTTTCCTGATACAAGAATTGATAGTGGGTAGGATATTAGAAAACACTCCTCAATGAGTGAAATAAGAACAATACAGCACAAACTATATCTCTCAAAATGAATAAGAGTTAAGGCTCAATGCTTAGAGAAGAGAGAATGAAAGCTTTGAATGAATGTTGTATGCTCTTGGTGTTGTGAATGTGAAGCTCTCAAATGATCTATTTATAGGCATATGAGACTTCATATTCAAATTTAAAAAGATTCACATGTCAAAGACATCATCATTCACTTTTCAAAAATTTCAAACCTAATCTTTTTACTTTTTGCATATGACAAAAGGAGCACACTTTACTTTTCAAAAATTTCAAACCTAATCTTTTACTTTTTGCATATGACAAAAGGAGCACACTTTACTTTTCAAAATTTTCAAACAAAGACATCTACCTTTTGCATAAGTCAAGAAAAGTATCAATCACTTTTGAAAATATTCAAATAAAACATGCACATGAGAAAGATGACAATCAATCATCTTAATATTTTCAAATTTAATTTTCAAAAAATTCATGCACATGTGGAAAATGTATTTTAATGTTTTATGATAAAATATTAATTTTGAGCCTTAATCCTAATTTTGAATTTTTAAGAGATTTACAACATTACTCTATGACTTTAATGTGAACTTGTTTTCTCCTTGCTCATGCTTGGTTCCTTGATGTGTTTGACTCCATTGTATGGACAACTTGAGCTTGAGACAACTTTATTCTTTGAATTCATTTGTTATCATCAAAATCCATGTGTAGATTTATAATCACATAAAACTTGAAACCTTGGGTTCAACAATCTCCCCCTTTTTGATGATGACAAATACTTGATAGAACCTTAGACCTGTAATAATACTTAAGCTCCCCTTAAAAATATGCGTTAGTTTTTCAAGCAAAAGTATAAATATAATTCCAAGCATATATAACAAGTTTAGCAAATTTAAATAATATTAATGTTCTAGTCTAAAACTTCTCCCCCTTTTGGCATCATTAAAAAGGATCATCAGTAAGTAAATGGACTGAAGAAAACGGTGTGTTAATAGACACTGTAGATAGTTGAAAAAATTGGAGCCGTCCGTGATCCGACAAGTGCTGCAAAGGCTTGAGGCCTAACTCTATAAATTTAGTGTGGCTGGAGATTTAAACAATCGCCTAATGTTGTTGACAAACGAGATTGAAGGCTCTGAGTTTCTATAAAAATAAAATCATTTTTACTCATTGGATACAAAAAAAAATCATATTGCTCATTGACCTGAGTTCCGTTTTTCCATAACGATAGAATGGTCCAGCAATTCTCTTCCACTAATGTTCCAGACTTGAATCAGGAACCCTTGACGCATCAACCATCAATCTTCTCTCCTAAGGCCATCAATACCATGATAGGAGCATAGATCCGTTTTTCTAGTAGGGCTGATTCTGAGATTGTTGCAGAATCAAGAATGCTCAGTAGTCAATATGCTGCCTCTGTTACGACCATGTCTCGGAGGTTAATGGCAAGGGTGAGTGAGATTGACCATCTTAACATCTAAATATCTGAGTTACGACAGAAGTTTGCCAATAAGGATAGAGAGAAAAAAAGGCTAAAGCAAGAAAACAAAGAGTTGAAAAAATTTACAGATTGGTATACTCATGATCTGCAACCACGAATAGAGGAGCTGGAATGAGAAAGGGTTCAGATATAAGGTCAACATCGACAGATAACAGCAGAGGTTCATCATTTACTAGAAAAATATGGACAATCTACTGTTAATCTCGCTGGCTTAGTAAGAAAACTTTTGACAATATGTGTCCAGCATATCTTGTATTTTTTTTACTAAATAAGATTTGAAAAGACAATAGTTTGTCTTATTCTTTATGCTATCTCTATAAAATCAATCTTAAAGTTCATTCAATTTGCATCAAATCTTATTTTCATCTCTATAACTCATCTGCATTCTTTCAACATTCTCGCTTTAAGTTTTCAATTCTTTTCTCAATGGTTCATTCTTCTAACATTCCTCTAGATCCATCCATGAGGTATTCAACACCTCAACCTCCTGTCCTTTCTACAGCTGCCATTGGTGCCATGTTGCAGCAAGAAAATAATAGTTTGGCTAATAAGTCAGACTCCGATGCTATCTACAACTTGGTGAGTCTCAGAACTCTCCACTCATCTTCTATTGTTGCTTTTTCCCAGCGGGTGCAAGCCAAAAACCATGAGATTGAAAGCTTAAAGAACAAATTGTTGTACTTCAACGAATTGTTCGAGAGTCTCACACAAGGGAATGAATCCTTCGGCAGAAGAATAAACAGTTGAAATCTCTATTGGATTCTTCATTCCGCTTGCCAGTTCCCATGAATAGGGATGGCATAATATTGTATGAAGAGAATGAGCGTCTCAAACATGAGGCTAAGAACCTCAAGTTTATGTAAAAGTAATTAAAAAAATATCTCTCTATTTTTATGAACTCTGGTCTATCTTTTAAGAGATATTCATAACATGCATCATACATATTTCTCTTCTAATCATACATAATCTATCTTCTGGTAAAGGTTTTGTGAATATATCTGCTAATTGATCGTATGTGTTTGTGAACTCTAGTACTATATTACCTTTCTGCACATGATCGCGAAGAAAATGATATCTTATTTCAATATGCTTAGTTCTAGAATGTTGTATTGGGTTCTTTGAAAGATTTATAGCACTTGTATTATCACATTTGATTGGAATGTGATTATACATGAGTTTAAAATCTTCAAGTAAAAAACTTGAGCACAACAACTACCCGCAATAACATATTCTACCTCAGCAGTAGATAGTGCAACAGAATTTTATTTTTTACTAAATCAGGAAACTAGTGCATGACCTAAGAAATGACATACACCACTAATGCTTTTTCGATCTATTTTACAACTAGCATAATCTGCATCTGTGTAGCTGATTAGATCGAAAGATGTGTGCTTAAGGTATCATAACCCTAGGTTAATTGTACCACTAAGATATCTAAGAATGCGCTTAACTACAATTAAATGAGATTCTTTTGGAGATGATTGAAAGCGTGCACATAAGCACACACTGAACATAATATCTGGTCTACTGGCTGTCAAATATAATAAGCTACCAATCATACCTCGATATACCTTCGAGTCAACTAACTTACCGGATTCATCTTTATCAAGTTTAGTGGATGGGCTCATTGGTGTTCCAGTTTCCTTAGCACCTTCCATCCCAAACTTTTTCAGCAATTCCTTAATATATTGTGATTGATTGATGAATGTCCACTTTTTGCTTGCTTAATTTGCAATCCAAGAAAGAATGTAAGCTGTCCCATCATGCTTATTTCAAATTCTTCCTGCATAGTCTTAGCAAAAACTTGGCACATATTTTTATTAGTAGCACCGAATATTATATCATCAACATAAATCTGAATCAAAAGAATATCATCATTTTCGTATTTAATGAAAAGAGTTGTATCAATTTTTCCTCTTGAAAAACCTTTTTCAATCAAGAAACCACTGAGTCTCTCGTACCAAGCTCTAGGAGCTTGTTTGAGTCCATATAGTGCTTTTGTGAGTTTGAAAACATGATTTGGAGAAATATGATTTTCAAAACCTGGAGATTGCTCAACATATACTTTTTCATTTATAAAACCGTTTAAGAAAGCACTTTTAACATCCATTTGAAAACGTTTGAAATCTTTATAATAAGCATATGCAAGTAGCATTCGAATAGCTTATAATCTTGCGACTGGTGCATATGTCTCATCATAATCGATTCCTTCTTCTTGATTGAAACCTTCGGCTACAAGTCGAGCCTTATTTCTAGTAATGACTCCGAACTCATCTTTTTTGTTTCTAAAAACCCATTTTGTTCCAATAATAGTATGATTTTTGGGTCTAGGAACAAGTGTCCAAACATCATTTCTTTCAAATTGATTAAGCTCTTCTTGCATAGCTATAATCCAAGATTCATCAAGAAGTGCTTTATCAATATTTTTAGGTTCAATCTGAGATAGAGAAGCAGTATAATTGCAAATATTTCTAAGAGATGATCGAGTACTAACACCTTGAGAAGGTTCTCCTAGAATTTGTTCCACTGGATGATCTTTCACAAATTTTCACTGTTTGGTTGCATCTTGTATTAAATTTTGATGATCTTTCCTGATGTCTCCATGTTGGACTTCCTCTATTGTGTTCTCTTTGTTGAGATTGAGACTTTCAGTATTATTTATACCTCCTGTTTCTTCATCAATGGATTTCTTGGAGAGTAGAGAATTAGATTCATCAAATACCACATGCATAGATTCTTGTACAGTCAAAGTCTTTTTATTGAATACTCTATAAGCTTTACTATTAGTAGAATATCCGAGAAAGATACCTTCATTAGATTTTGCATCAAATTTGCCTAAATTATCCCCGTCATTCAAAATAAAACATTTGCATCCAAATACATGAAAGTAACCAATGTTGGGCTTTTTCTCATTCCAAAGCTCATATGGGGTTTTATCTAATTTAAACCTTAGCATAACTCTATTTATAACATAACATACAGCACTTACCACTTCGACCCAAAAATAACTAGGCAAGTTGTTCTCATTAAGCATTGTTCTTGCCATCTCTTGAAGAGATCTATTTTTCCTCTCTACTACTCCATTTTGTTAAGGAGTTCGAGGAATAGAAAAAATTATGCACAAAACCATTTTCATCACAAAATGTTTCAATATTTTTATTAACAAACTCTTTTCCCCTATCACTTCGGATACTTGAAATAGTATAGCCATTTTCATTTTGAATTCTCTTGCATAACTTGGTAAAGGCATTATGTGCCTCATCTTTATGAGCAATAAAGATGACCCAAGTATATCTAGAGAAATCATCAACAATAACAAATGCATAATATTTTCCTCCTAAACTTGCAACTCTATTTGGTCCAAAAAGATCCATGTGTATCAGTTGCAGTGGTCTGGTAGTGGAAATATGTTTCTTGGTTTTAAAAGAAGTTTTTGTTTATTTACCAAATTGGCATGCATCACAAATTTTGTCTTTAAGAAAATTTACCTTTGGTAAACCTCTTACAAGATCATTTTTTGAAATTTTAGAAATAAGTTCCATGTTGGCATGACCTAGTCTTCTATGCCATAGCCAACTAGTTTCATTTTGAGCTGAAAAAGAAATAGTATCTTGTGAGGTAATTTCTTCAAAATCGATTATATAAACATTGTTTCTTCTAAAAGCAATAAAACAAATATTACAATCATGATCATTCAAAATAATGCACTTATCCATTTTGAAAGTAACTATAAATCCTTTATCATATAATTGACTTATATTCAAAAGATTATGTTTTAGACCTTCAACAAGTAGAACATCTTCGATTATGAGAGAAGATTTATTACCAATTTTACCTATTCTCACGATCTCCCCTTTCAAGTTGTCTCCAAATGTCACGTGTCCTTCTTCTTTAAATCTAAGATCAAAGAACTTAGTCTTGTCTCCCGTCATGTGTCTTGAACATCCACTATCTAAACACCATTTGTTTGTGCTTGTGGAGGACTTCATGCATACCTATAAAAATAATTAAAATAATTTTTCTTGGTATCCAAGTTCTTTGGGTCCTTTATTTATTAGTATTAGAAAAAACAAGATTTTTAGGTACCCATATGGCCCTAATAGTCATTGTATGCTTTCTTCTAATAGGACAAGTATGATAATTATGACTATTTCTATTAACAAAATTACAAATAGCATGTGGCATATATGAAGAACTTGAGTGATTATAATAGTATCCCTTTTTGATAAAATTATTATGAAAAGAATTTTGAATATTGGACTTTAATATAGAAGGATTATCAAAGAAGTTTTTATAAGGTTTGTATTTTTGTTTTGGCATATATCCCAAGCCTGCCTTGTCAAAAACACATCTTTGACTACCAAGAAGTTTTTCAAAATTTCTTTTTCCATTCGTAAATTTTTCAGCAATATTTTCTAAATCAGTTTTCTTCTTCTTCAACTCAAGATTTTTATCTTTCAAAACAATACTTTCTTTTCTTAAAATATCAATTTCGTTTGTTAAAGAAGAATTTTTCTTTTTCAAAGCAGTATACTTGATACCCAATTTTTTAAATTCCTCATATACCTCTTCTAAAACATTTTGCAATTTTTCATATGAAAGATCTTCAATATTATCAAGATTTATTAGCTCAATGTCATCTTTAGCCATAAGACAAAGATTTGCTGATTCTCCATTGCTTGCTTAACTATCTGAGCTACTTGAATCATCATCCCATGTAGCTTTCATTGCTTTCTTGCCTTTGTTTCGATCTTTTTTTAGCAGAGGACAATTTGGTTTGATATGACCAGGCCTATTGCATTTATAACAAATTAAAGTGTCATTTTTATATGAATCTTTCTTGAAAAACTTTTTGAAAGATTTCCTCGGAAGAGTTTTATTTTTCTTTAAGAACTTCTGAATTCTTCCTATTATCATCGCAACTTCTTTATCTTTGTTGTCATTTTCCTCATCTTCATCACTTTCACTTTAATGAGGAACAGCTTTAAGTGTCAAACTCTTCTTTGGCTTTCCTTCTTCTTCTCCTCTTTTCAATGTGTACTCATGGGTGATAAGTGACCCGATGAGTTCATTCACTTCGAGCTTCTTGAGGTCTCTAGCTTCAAGAATCGTTGTCACTTTTGATTCCCAACGTTTTGGTAGAGAGTTGAGAATTTTTCTTACTATCTCCACTTTGGAATAAACTTTGCCAAGAGCTGTCAAGCTGTTTATGATGTTAGTAAAACAAGTGTGCATACTAAAAATAGATTCATCATCATTCATCTTAAACATTTCATATTCATGAGTAAGAATATAAATTGTTTATTCCTTGACTTGAGAAGTTCCTTCACAAGTAACTTCCAAGTTAACCCAAATTTCCTTTGCCGTAGCGCAAGTCATTATTCTATTAAATTCAGTACAATTGAGAGCATTATATAATAAATTCATAGCAGTTAAATTCAAAGTATAAAGTCTATTGTCTTCACGATCAACCTCATCTTCTGCCTTTTTGACCTTTACTCCATCAACCACTTTTGTTGAATATAAGGTCCATTTACAATGCATTTTCAGATTTCTCGACCTTGAGCCTGAAGGAATATTCTCATTCTAACTTTCCAGAATGAGTAATTGTCTCCACAAAAGAGTGGAGGCCGACTGCTAGATTGACTTTCACCAAATGAAGCTACAATGTTAGCCATAAGATCTTAACTCAAAAGATAGTTAATCTTATAACAGAGCTCTAGCTCTGATACCAATTGTTGCCCAGATGACTAACACAATAGGGGGTGAATTGAGTTGTATTTAAAAAAATAACAATTATAAATCAAATATACAATATAAAATATAAACAAAATACAAAACAATAATAAATATAAAGAGTAAGGGTAAAAGAGAAGCAAACTCAGTATGTTAACAAGGTTCGACCCCACTACCTATGTCCTTGCCTCAAGCTACCCCTTGAGAATCCCCGAATTCACTATTCAAACTCCTTCATGTGGAGATAGAAACCTATTATACCTTTGAACAACACCGCTACAAAGGATCCGTGTAGAACACCCTCTACACTTGCAATCACCTTACACATGGTGATTCAACTATTCCCTGTGTAGAACACTTTCTACACGCATAAGGGTTATACACACCCTTTTACTGATACAAGAATTGATAGTGGGTAGGTTATCAGAAAATACTCCTCAATGAGTGAAATAAGAACAATACAGTGCAAACTATATCTTTCAAAATGAACAAGGGTTAAGGCTCAATGCTTAGATAATAGAGAATGAAAGCTTTGAATGAATGTTGTATGCTCTTGGTGTTGTAAATGTGAAGCTCTCAAATGATCTATTTATAGGCATATGAGACTTCATATTCAAATTTAAAAAGATTCACATGTCAAAGACATCATCATTCACTTTTGAAAAATTTCAAATCTAATCTTTTTATTTTTTGCATATGACAAAAGGAGTACACTTTACTTTTCAAAAATTTCAAACCTAATCTTTTACTTTTTGCATATGACAAAAGGAGCACACTTTACTTTTCAAAAATTTCAAACAAAGACATCTACCTTTTTCATAAGTCAAGAAAAGCATTAATCACTTTTGAAAATATTCAAATAAAACATGCACATGAGAAAGATGACAATCAATCATCTTAATATTTTCAAATTTAATTTTCAAAAAATTAATGCACATGTAGAAAATGTATTTTAATGTTTTATGATCAAATATTAATTTTGAACCTTAATCCTAATTTCGAATTTTTAAGAGATTTACAACATTACTCTATGACTTTAATGTGAACTTGTTTCCTTCTTGCTCATGCTTGGTTCCTTGATGTGCTTGACTCTATTGTGTGGACAACTTGAACTTGAGACTCCTTTATTCTTTGAATTCATTTGCTATCATCAAAATCCATGTGTAGATTTATAATCACATGAAACTTGAAACCTTGGGTTCAACATATAGCATGACATAACATGGCATGAAATAATAAGCATGACGTGACTTGACATAACTTGAACTGAAATTGAACTTGAATTTGACTTGACATGACATGAATATGAACTTAAAACATAACATGGATTAGCAACATAGCATGAATGTGAACTTGAAACATAGCATGAATGTGAATATACTTAACATGAACATTAACTTGAACATAACATGAACCTGAGCAAAATATGATATAAACGTGAACTTGAAACATAACATGAACGTGAACATAAAATGGCACGAACGTAAACTTGAAATATAATGTGAACGTGAACATAGTATAACATGAATGTGGACTTAAACTTGACATGAACTTGAACTTAACATAATGGCAGATTATACTCATTCACCGTAATATTCTGCAGCACATAGCCTTAACAGTAGTACCAAGCAGCGCGTATCATCCTTCTGTAGTATGGAAGAATATATTCCTTCACCATAGTACTTGACAATGTATAGCCTTGACCATAGCATCAGGCAGTGCGTAATATCCTTGACCGTAATACAACTTAACTAATTTATCTATCTGTAGTACGGCAAATTATACTCCTCTGGCTTATTACTCGACATCGCATAGTCTTAACCACAATACTAGGCAGCACATATCATCCTTAACTATAGTACACATTAATTGACAACTGAAACTTGAGTGTTCTCAAAATACACAACTGTATTCGAGACAAAACGTGGCTGGAATATGAAAGGATAGAAGTCTTGAAGTCACATAACATGACTTGAACGTAACTCAAGAGACATGACTTACTTGAGATAGAAATATTTTGTAACATGACATAACATATAACAGACGACATTTCATAACATGACATACATATATCAGACAACATTTTATAACATGGTATAACTTGTAACGATGAATATTATGTGACAAGACATACATGTAACAGATGGTGTACGTAATGTGACATATTTGTAATAGACAGCAACATGTGACAAAATATATTGTGTAACAAATAAGTATTTCATGATAGAATAATTTATGTAACAGCTAAACATGTAATGACATGGCATGGCATCTATAATAACATACAAACATAAACTGTAATTTTCGTACCCATCACACATACACAGTAAACTGATAGTAAGTTAAGAGGTAACTTATCTCGATTGTCACGTTCTACGAAAATAAAGTGCGAAACATGAAGAAATGTAAGAGGGTATTCTAAAAATTAAAATTTTAATCACTAAAAATTATAAATATAGAAAAATGCTAACTTAGAGTAAAGCTACCATTTTACCTTTTACATGTGAGAAAATAACTATTTTACCCCTAACTTAAAGATTTCACATCCTAACTTAAAAAAATTTTCAAAATTTATTTTCTTCATGTAAATTTTGTCCTAAACACAAGTATCAATTCAGAAAAATTTAAAACAATTTCTAACTATGGGAAACTCACTATGGCCGAAACATTCATAGGCCATTTTCTCTTGATTTTTGTTACAATTTCTTCTAACTTCAAAACTTATAATTAAACCAAAATTTTGCAATAAAGATCTTCTTATCCTAAGTTTAAAACAATACTTAAAACATCCATTAAGAAAAAACTAATCATTAACACTAAACTTTTTGTAAAAAAACCCAAACTTTTTAACAACAAAGTAAACCCTTGAATCACAAGTTTTAACTTTATTCAAAACATCTCCAAGAATTCCAAAAAATCAAATCTTACTTATAAGATATTCATAACATCATCCTAAGATCAACCATGCAATCATCAAACAAAGGCCACCAAAAACATAAACTTTTTTCTCGACTAACTTTGATCAATCTCTTGATCCATAGCTTAAAAAGATGAAATCTTCAAACTAAAACATCACATGGTTTAAAAATTTGTCCTAAAGAATATCCAACTATCAAACTTAAAATCACATGTCTAAAAATCAAATAAAACATAAATCTAATCCAAAAACATCAAATCTTAGACCTAACCGAAATCATCTTGCATAGAAAAATCATATCTTTGAAACTAATACTAAATATCTTCAAACTAACATCCTAACATGCAAATAAGAGACTTAGGATCACCATTTAAAAATATCAAAACCTTTGGAGTAAGATTAGACCATAAAATATTCAAATTTTCTCAAAACAAAAATTATTTTTTCACTTCCAATTTTCAAGTTTCTAAATCGCTTTATTTAAATAAATTTTGGGCCGTTGTCTATTCGAAATAATACAATGAATCTCTATTGGGTTTCCCATAATATTAGCCCAAAATCATCTACAAATCCCTAATGGGCCTTAAAATAAACTTTTTGACTCTTGGGCCTAATTAAAATCCCAAACTAACCTTAGTAATTATTACTCGTGGACTTATCCAAAAGAGTCACTTAAAACTAATTTAGGCCCAATAAATTATCTATGTTTTATCTCCAATAATTTGGGATCGGATCATTACACATATAACACAGCAACTTATCCTTACCTATTCAAGATAATAGCTATTAACTAAAAAGCTTTAATAGAGCTAACTATCTTATTAACTAAGGTAGGGTCAAATCAATACCAGTGGTTACTCCTACCTTTATTGCCTCAGTAGCTTCCAAGTCCACCTCTCCTAGAGTCACTACATAGGCTCTAGCTTTTATTAGGGTCTTGGAGTCAAGTGCAGTTCCACTTCCAAGTGTATTACTAGGACAATCACGGACTAAGTGACCTATTTGGCCACACTTAAAACAAGCTCTTGTGGCTAGTCTACATTTACCCCACACCTCTTTTTTCTGTGCTTCCTCCGGGTGAATAAAGCAAAGCTCTCTTTTGTTTTGCATTGATCTAAGTGATCACTCTTTTGCTCCACCTTGGCTATTGAAGCAACATTAACCAATTTTTGGAAGTGCTTGATTCTAAGACAAGCAACATGACAACGGATTCTAGATTGCAAGCCTCCTTGAAACTTCTCCATTGCTTTCAGGTGCGAGGCGAACCTTTCTAATTCCATGAAGCGAGCTGCATATTGCTCCATGGTTTGATTCCCTTGCACCAAGTCATCAGGTGCAGGGCAAAACTTCTTAGCCTTTTGTTGCTTCATAGATTCGAGGAATCGATTATCAAACTCTTCCTTAAATCGCTCCCATGTGAGAGCAGCTATATTTCCAACTTCTCGTATCAATAGTTTCCTTTTGGTGTCCCACTTTATACCTGCCTCTCCTTGGAGCAAGTGTCGGCATATTGGACTTTTTGTTATATTCCATACACCCACTTATATCAAACGTTCTTTCCAAGTCAATGAGCCATTTGTTGGCTCTCAAAGCTCCTTTTGTACCCATAAAATGTGGGAATCAATATATANAAATTTAATTTTCAAAAAATTAATGCACATGTAGAAAATGTATTTTAATGTTTTATGATCAAATATTAATTTTGAACCTTAATCCTAATTTCGAATTTTTAAGAGATTTACAACATTACTCTATGACTTTAATGTGAACTTGTTTCCTTCTTGCTCATGCTTGGTTCCTTGATGTGCTTGACTCTATTGTGTGGACAACTTGAACTTGAGACTCCTTTATTCTTTGAATTCATTTGCTATCATCAAAATCCATGTGTAGATTTATAATCACATGAAACTTGAAACCTTGGGTTCAACATATAGCATGACATAACATGGCATGAAATAATAAGCATGACGTGACTTGACATAACTTGAACTGAAATTGAACTTGAATTTGACTTGACATGACATGAATATGAACTTAAAACATAACATGGATTAGCAACATAGCATGAATGTGAACTTGAAACATAGCATGAATGTGAATATACTTAACATGAACATTAACTTGAACATAACATGAACCTGAGCAAAATATGATATAAACGTGAACTTGAAACATAACATGAACGTGAACATAAAATGGCACGAACGTAAACTTGAAATATAATGTGAACGTGAACATAGTATAACATGAATGTGGACTTAAACTTGACATGAACTTGAACTTAACATAATGGCAGATTATACTCATTCACCGTAATATTCTGCAGCACATAGCCTTAACAGTAGTACCAAGCAGCGCGTATCATCCTTCTGTAGTATGGAAGAATATATTCCTTCACCATAGTACTTGACAATGTATAGCCTTGACCATAGCATCAGGCAGTGCGTAATATCCTTGACCGTAATACAACTTAACTAATTTATCTATCTGTAGTACGGCAAATTATACTCCTCTGGCTTATTACTCGACATCGCATAGTCTTAACCACAATACTAGGCAGCACATATCATCCTTAACTATAGTACACATTAATTGACAACTGAAACTTGAGTGTTCTCAAAATACACAACTGTATTCGAGACAAAACGTGGCTGGAATATGAAAGGATAGAAGTCTTGAAGTCACATAACATGACTTGAACGTAACTCAAGAGACATGACTTACTTGAGATAGAAATATTTTGTAACATGACATAACATATAACAGACGACATTTCATAACATGACATACATATATCAGACAACATTTTATAACATGGTATAACTTGTAACGATGAATATTATGTGACAAGACATACATGTAACAGATGGTGTACGTAATGTGACATATTTGTAATAGACAGCAACATGTGACAAAATATATTGTGTAACAAATAAGTATTTCATGATAGAATAATTTATGTAACAGCTAAACATGTAATGACATGGCATGGCATCTATAATAACATACAAACATAAACTGTAATTTTCGTACCCATCACACATACACAGTAAACTGATAGTAAGTTAAGAGGTAACTTATCTCGATTGTCACGTTCTACGAAAATAAAGTGCGAAACATGAAGAAATGTAAGAGGGTATTCTAAAAATTAAAATTTTAATCACTAAAAATTATAAATATAGAAAAATGCTAACTTAGAGTAAAGCTACCATTTTACCTTTTACATGTGAGAAAATAACTATTTTACCCCTAACTTAAAGATTTCACATCCTAACTTAAAAAAATTTTCAAAATTTATTTTCTTCATGTAAATTTTGTCCTAAACACAAGTATCAATTCAGAAAAATTTAAAACAATTTCTAACTATGGGAAACTCACTATGGCCGAAACATTCATAGGCCATTTTCTCTTGATTTTTGTTACAATTTCTTCTAACTTCAAAACTTATAATTAAACCAAAATTTTGCAATAAAGATCTTCTTATCCTAAGTTTAAAACAATACTTAAAACATCCATTAAGAAAAAACTAATCATTAACACTAAACTTTTTGTAAAAAAACCCAAACTTTTTAACAACAAAGTAAACCCTTGAATCACAAGTTTTAACTTTATTCAAAACATCTCCAAGAATTCCAAAAAATCAAATCTTACTTATAAGATATTCATAACATCATCCTAAGATCAACCATGCAATCATCAAACAAAGGCCACCAAAAACATAAACTTTTTTCTCGACTAACTTTGATCAATCTCTTGATCCATAGCTTAAAAAGATGAAATCTTCAAACTAAAACATCACATGGTTTAAAAATTTGTCCTAAAGAATATCCAACTATCAAACTTAAAATCACATGTCTAAAAATCAAATAAAACATAAATCTAATCCAAAAACATCAAATCTTAGACCTAACCGAAATCATCTTGCATAGAAAAATCATATCTTTGAAACTAATACTAAATATCTTCAAACTAACATCCTAACATGCAAATAAGAGACTTAGGATCACCATTTAAAAATATCAAAACCTTTGGAGTAAGATTAGACCATAAAATATTCAAATTTTCTCAAAACAAAAATTATTTTTTCACTTCCAATTTTCAAGTTTCTAAATCGCTTTATTTAAATAAATTTTGGGCCGTTGTCTATTCGAAATAATACAATGAATCTCTATTGGGTTTCCCATAATATTAGCCCAAAATCATCTACAAATCCCTAATGGGCCTTAAAATAAACTTTTTGACTCTTGGGCCTAATTAAAATCCCAAACTAACCTTAGTAATTATTACTCGTGGACTTATCCAAAAGAGTCACTTAAAACTAATTTAGGCCCAATAAATTATCTATGTTTTATCTCCAATAATTTGGGATCGGATCATTACACATATAACACAGCAACTTATCCTTACCTATTCAAGATAATAGCTATTAACTAAAAAGCTTTAATAGAGCTAACTATCTTATTAACTAAGGTAGGGTCAAATCAATACCAGTGGTTACTCCTACCTTTATTGCCTCAGTAGCTTCCAAGTCCACCTCTCCTAGAGTCACTACATAGGCTCTAGCTTTTATTAGGGTCTTGGAGTCAAGTGCAGTTCCACTTCCAAGTGTATTACTAGGACAATCACGGACTAAGTGACCTATTTGGCCACACTTAAAACAAGCTCTTGTGGCTAGTCTACATTTACCCCACACCTCTTTTTTCTGTGCTTCCTCCGGGTGAATAAAGCAAAGCTCTCTTTTGTTTTGCATTGATCTAAGTGATCACTCTTTTGCTCCACCTTGGCTATTGAAGCAACATTAACCAATTTTTGGAAGTGCTTGATTCTAAGACAAGCAACATGACAACGGATTCTAGATTGCAAGCCTCCTTGAAACTTCTCCATTGCTTTCAGGTGCGAGGCGAACCTTTCTAATTCCATGAAGCGAGCTGCATATTGCTCCATGGTTTGATTCCCTTGCACCAAGTCATCAGGTGCAGGGCAAAACTTCTTAGCCTTTTGTTGCTTCATAGATTCGAGGAATCGATTATCAAACTCTTCCTTAAATCGCTCCCATGTGAGAGCAGCTATATTTCCAACTTCTCGTATCAATAGTTTCCTTTTGGTGTCCCACTTTATACCTGCCTCTCCTTGGAGCAAGTGTCGGCATATTGGACTTTTTGTTATATTCCATACACCCACTTATATCAAACGTTCTTTCCAAGTCAATGAGCCATTTGTTGGCTCTCAAAGCTCCTTTTGTACCCATAAAATGTGGGAATCAATATATAAGAAACTTCTTGAATAGCCACGATCGTCCCATCTCAATGACTCTTGTCGATTAGTTTGTCCTTGGGCTATCTACTGCCACATGACCATCGTCATTTGGCGGATGGCTTCCGCTATAGCTTGACCTCCTTCTAATGGAGGATTTCCCTCTTCCCTTTCTCAAGTTCTTGGGACATGCTTATCACATCTTCCACACACCATGAGCTATTCTTTTTCCTCATATGCACAAAGCTCACATGCATCAATCTCTACTTAGAAAACTTGATAGCCTTGACTCCAACCTTGGCTTATAAGCGCGTATGCTTCTAGCCTACAAACTAAAAGGATTCAAGCTTATAATTTGAGAGATTCAAGCCTATCCCTTGGTACCATTTTCCTAGAACAACTGTAGGTTTACCTAGAGACGTAACTGTACTGATACCACTATCTGTGACGCGCCCAGACCTTGCTTGGGATTTGACGAAGACTAAAGTGCTAGGACATGTAACTCAAGGTCACATACTCCTCATGATAGTTAACATGCAATGCACCTAGCATAATTTTAGCAGTATTCAATAATCGGAAAAAATTCATTTCTAATAAAGTTTGAGCAATTAAATATGATACAAATTTAAACATCTATATATCCAAAAAGAACTGTTCAAAGATTTCCCATTTACAAAATGATGGTTTTAAACCATAAACCGTATTTTCATAAGTACCATAAAAATGTGTCAAAACATAATAAGGTTCTAAACCCAAAATGTTCAAAATATATTGTTCCTTAAAATGTATCTAGAAGACACCCTATTGGCCCTTATCCTTGTCCAAGAGCTTCTGGAGGTCCTAAAAAGGCTTACGTACTTCACTTATGAAATTCTCAGCATACTCGAGCCACTTCACTAGCAATAGTTTCGTAGAGTACTCAGGGCTCTGTGGGGCTTCCTTAGTTTTCAGGATAGCTTCTCTCTTGCATTTCCCCATTGAGGTCTAACAATCCTGTCAATTAAGGTTTAAGCATTGCTGCCTTCTAGTGGTTGAACGAATTACTCCTTCATTCCCATGAAGCTTACAACAAGGTTACAATACAATCATTTACTCTTTCACTCTGAAACCAACAACTCCCTTGCAAGTGTCTGTGCATGCATAAGAAGAGAATGAGTTGGTGACTTGAAGGTTCTTATCAAGCAATCCTTTCCCATTGAGTGTTCTCAAATCTCCAATTCTTACTTATACAAAATGGGTGTTTGGATGGGAAGAAAATGATGTTGGAATCTTCCTAAGGTGGGTGAGATAGAGAAAAAAGGGAGAGAAAAAAAAATCTGAAACCAAATTGACCATGGAGCTCCCTTTAGCAACTATATGGGCGCCGACCATAAATGCCCCATATTTATGTTTCGCTTTGCTCCCACTTTCTCTCTCATATCATTACTCTGTTGTAAAATCCAAAAAGTCACTATTCTCTTACATGCACGAACACCAAGTAGCATCCCTTTCTTGCTATGGCTGAAAGTCTCTTCTTCTTCCCCTTATCATTGCTTTTCTTGGGACCCTAATGGACTCCTCATGCATGAGGGACAACTGGCACCTTCTATCCTAGCCAAATCTCTAAATGTCTCTCATCATCCCCTTTGTGGTCTAGATATAATGAACTTATGGAAAGAGACATGTATGACTGCAAAGTGGTAGTGTGTTGGCATGTACTTCACATGACCAAAACCCTAAGGTATTCTTCCTTCATCATTTGTCTTCTAGAAACTTCAAAACCTATGTTGCATGCTTGCCAAGTGGCATGCTCCCTAGAAAACCAAAGTGCTCCTGGTGATTGCATCTTCTAGAAATTCTAAGGTGCCTATGTATGAATGTGGCAAAATCAGTGAAGGTGGCGTGTGTCCCTTAGTGTTTCTGAAACTCCCTTATTTTCCTTCCTTCTTCCCTTTTTGGTCCAAGTACAATGAATCTATAGGATCTAATTGCATGATTGCCATGTGGCATTGTGGATGATAGGGTTGGCATGTGCCCTAGAAACCCTATGGCTTTCCTCCTTCTTCACATAACTTCTTCTAGAAGCTTGGAGCTTCATTGCATGAGGGACAAATGGCGAGTGTCTCTTAGAAAACTGAAACTACCTTTCCCTAGGAACCTAATGATTATGGCCCAAGGAAACTCTAGGGTATCTCATGTGGCGACTCTCCCTTCCTTCCCAAACCCTAATTAGGTTTTCAAACCCTAACCCTCATGTGGCTGAAAATTGCTAGGCATTGGGCTTCTTCTTGGGCTTAGGTGCCTATTGCACCATCTCATAACAAGACCCGCCTTAACCTCATGCTCCTAACCTTCACAATCAAATGGGTTTAACCTCAAGGTTCTAGCTTGGGCTAGGATATCACGACATAAATCAGGGATAGGCCCCCATACTAGTCCTTGAGGTGCACAGGTTTCTCTTCCTCATAACCCTCCTCATTTCCTACATTTACATCGAAACCTATGGTTTCAAGGAGCGAAACCATAATGGGATTACCACGGTGAGATTTCAAAAAAATCTTAGTAAGTTATAACTCAAGACAACAACTAATAATGCAAGTAATAGGGATAAATATATAACAAAATGAACTTCAAAGTAAATAGAAAGAAGATGATACATTATGAGTTGCCGGCCTTCAAGCAAATAAAGTTTTCAAACATAATACAAAAGTTACCAAGCATCCATACCCAAATCATCACATAATAATTTAGTCCCAGACCCGAAGTCCATTCAACAACATGAAAACTATCTTGCCAACCATTACCGTTCATTAACTTGTGCACCACGGTCTTCCTTTAGTATGGCCATATTCACACCCTTACTCCCCTTAATGCATATACAACTTCGTAATAAGCAACACTTGGATTGGTGTCCCATCCTTGACCACTGCGTCCTCTAGTCTCTACTAGCTGAGAGGTCATAGCTTCAACCCGAGAGTGTTACCATCTCATACATTGTCACCCAGCAACAATTCAGGGGACATCACCCAATTCGTGGACGCTCTCGGAAAACCAAAGAAGCTCTACTGAGATAATGCCCCATTTCCACTTGGGTTATAATCCATTCACACACCCATATACTCCTCTTAAAACATGAAAGTAGGTACTTTAACAAAGATAGCTATTAAATCACAATGGGGTATTATGCATGCAAAAAAATATATATAATAAAAAAAGAAGGGACAAAAGACATAGTAGATCATAACATGGCATATTCGTAGTCATTAACCAACATTGCTAGTGTTGTCGTAGAGAAGAACCTAACTTACCAGTAAGCCTTCACTAAATTGCTTGTTGATAATCTGGCCTCTCTTGGTTTGATGTACACTCTAGCTTATGAAAGCATTAGAGTACAAGATTAATCATAGAGTTAGGATTTTAGCCTTCTTTTGATGATTAGTGCAAAGAGAGAGAGAGAGAGTGTGTCTGTTTGTGTGTTTACTAGATTTTCTAATATCTCAATGGGTGGGAGAGAAACTCAATGATACGAAGCTTTTGTATGGAGCAATTTGCCTCCCACAAACCTCAAAGTTCTCGATGTGGGTTGGCTAGTAATCCAACGATCCTCCATTGTCCAGGTATACATCAAATAGAAGGGATGACAGAGACGGAAGGGACGAGCTCTGTGCTTTTTAGAAATTCAGCTAAGAGATAGAAAGCTGAATATGTCACTTGTGGATGTCACCCACGTGGTGGAGAGCTTTTGTGCATGGTTTTTTGAGTCTGTGACTCTCCTATCTTATGCATGCCTTTTGTAGAAAACATTGTCATTTGGGTTTGATATCTTCATGATGGCAACCGCTTGTCTCCTAAGCACTCCTAAGTTCCTTTTAGGTTGTGTTTGGCCACAAGAAATTCTCATCTCAAATATAAAATTCTCATCTCATTATTACAACTTTCCCAAATCTCCATATAAAATATAATAAACTATTCAACTTTTTCTTAACTTTTTCAAATTTTAAAACAATAATAATATTAAAATATAATATTTTAATATTTTATCTTAAAACTCAAAATTCTCATTTAATAATTCTCAGTGGCCAAGCAGAACCTAGTCATGCTCTACTAACTTTGAAAGCTTCACTTTCTAGCCTAGTTTTCAGGGCAAGGAACATATCTTATGTCCTACATTTTCTTTGCCTCGCTCATGGTACACATTTTTCCAACTCCGGCCCGCTTACCCATTGCTCGCCCAAAAGCCTTTGCTTGCTTGCTTTGCCTATTGCCTGTCGAACCTATGCTCACCCAGTGTTAATCTCGCATTCCTTTTGGTCGCCTTGACTTTGTTCACCCAATATGATGCTTATTCATTCACACATTTCCCTCTTTACCTGAACCTTTACTTGCCTAGGGTTGTACTAGCCTACACCTCGATCGTATGAGGTTTTTACTCGCTTAGAGCATTCGGCAGGGTCTTCCTTTACACTTGAGATGATACTCGTTTGCCTAGTCAGGCTTGCCCTTTATGTGGAGAGTTCTTGCCTTCGAAAAGACTCAATCCTCACATGAAGGGTGGAATATGTGCTCATGATTTGGTCCACATACAAAGTGAAGTACAAAATCTCATCTAATTCATATTGCATCTTGGTCAATTATCGACCCAAAACGAGAAACGATGGAAAACTGGAAATCATTTCTAACAAGAGCTTTTTCCAATGCATTGTGTTTAGGGGCATGATAATACCATTTCTTGTGTACCCAACCATCTAATGTGCATCAAAATTTTTTGATACACGGGTGATTTAAGCCTTGCATATAGGAGGGATTTCTAGTTTATTTTTGGTGCATTCTTCCTTGTCAAGTTCTCAAAAGTTTAACTACGTACTTTCTGCTGATGTCATTTTTAGATAAAGAAATATGCTGAAAATTTAAAAATGAATAAAATTCCAGCCTAATAAACTAATTCGTTATAAGAAAAAAAAACACACCACATGAATTACCACTTATCTCCATTATTAACTTTGGTGCTTAATTCAAAACTTGAGTTACAATTGCACACTCCATATTTTTATAGAGTTCTTCTACATAACCACCTAGTGTTCTCCAACCTCTGCACACTAGCCTATGTAGCATTTAATTATTTGTGTTTTAGATATGAAATGTGCGTTTTGACCAAGGAATGAAGGTAGGTTACGCGTTATCCTCCTTCCTAAGTTCTCCTTCCTCGATCTGAATTCCACTCAGAATCCTAATGTGGTGTCATTTTTCTAGAGGATGGAGATCGATTACAGGCTTGAACGAGACAAAGAATCACTTTTATTGGTAGTGGAGAAGCTTTGTAGTAATGGGTATGCGAGTTATGCCAAACAAATGTTGAAAAACTTGACAAAAGAATTTTTCCTCGAGAGAATTTGCAATTTATTGGTGAAAGGTTAGTGCGTGGATGGGAAGCTTAGCGAGGCCAAGAGATTGGCTGAGGAGATATAGGGTAGGGTTCGAGATTTGGACAATGCTGTACGACGCGATTCTTGATTGTGTTTGTAAGATTTGTAGGGAGAAGGACCCGTTTCAACTTCATTCTGCCAGCTACTACTTGCTTCCTCAGAAAATGATCTGAAAGAGGAAAAGAACGGATCTCGACGAGTGAGGGAAGGGGAGAAATTGAATCATGACATAGTCAACCAAATTGGTTTGCCACGTCAAGTGTGTGGTGTGCATTCCATTAGATTGGAGGCTAAGTAGTTATTTCATTTTTGTAAAGCTAAAAATGAACTTAATCTCCTCATGTGATTATTTTTTCCATGAAACAACAATTTGTACCTCCTAAAATTCAACAATTTCTTTTTTATTGGCACATAATGTCCTAGCACAAAGTCACAATTAATCTCGAGCGTACAAACCTTTGACAAGAAAGTTCCGGCAAATGCACCTTAAATTATTCAAACGGAAATTCTCCCAATTTAATGACACCTAAAAATTGTCAAGGGTTCAAACAATTAACCTAGACGAAGCATACTACCAAGACTAGGCTCTTACCCATTCCAGACCATTTCCTATTGCATTATATCCACGTCTATTTTCTCACAACGATAGGGTATTTTTCACACAAAGCATGGCATCTGGCAATAGTCTGTGACTGGTTGGCTTCAACCCTCTCCTAAACCAGTGCTTAACAAGGACCGTTTCAAGTTTCCTCACCTGCAATTACAATTGAAATACTTTAGAATGGAGTAATACATATTCTAGTGGAGTATAACAGCGGAAGTTTTACTTGTATATGGAAGTCATTCCTACGAACCAAGTTAAATGCATATATTCTCAACAAAGAATTTAAATATTCTTTTCTTCCAAGAACATCTAATGATTCAAATGCTTGTATAAACATTATCTTGTTCTATTCTCTATCTTTGACATGAATATCAGAAACCACTCGTACATGTTGAAAGAGTGAACCTCATATCATAAACATTCCCTTTACTTTCAAAGGGATGTATGGTCCTTCAGAACACAGCATTGCAATGATTACACAATTAAACTCATCCCCTATTATTGATCTGATGATGTCATTTCGATACTCACCCTTACATATTGTCTAGAGTCTCAATTAGTAAGCCCAACACATTAAACATTTATAAAAAAAATGGGGGATAAATAGTGGAAGTGGAAGTATGACTTGAACTTGGAATCTCTGCTATGATAATAAGTGAGTCCACTCGGAACTGAGAAAAGCACAATCAAAAAGTCAATGAAAACTCATATTCCCAGCCTACCACGTTAAATAATCAATTTTCCTAAAAGCAAAAACTAAGAGAAGATGTGAACTTGATCATTTAATTAACATTTCAAAAATGAACAACCAACTGGATGCAGTTTTGGCATGAGGACTGTCATTTACCTCATCTTATAATACATTTGCGAAGGGAATGAAGAAAAGTGCTGGCCATAAAATTTACTTGTTATGTAAAGCACCACAAGGTTTATTAAATTTTGCATACAAGGGTGGAAAAATTACTATCAAAGTAGTCATTAAAAATTTTCTTTTTTTATTTATTTATTTTTTATTCAAAGCATGTCATGTAATGAACGTTGGATGTTCTTTTATAAATAAAGTATTTTGTAGAGAACAGAACAAAAAAAAGTGAAAAATATACTTAACCAAAGAATGAGAAAATGAAGGGAAACATATCCGAATATTTTACAATTCTTCATCTGTATCAATTGTAGAGACAAAACGATACAAACATAAAGAAATAAAGGCTGAGACCAGATGCATCAGATTCAACAAGCACACAATGCTGACATTAAGATTTCCTTCTTTTGTACAAAGCAGAATCGAGTGTTCATATTCAATTTTTGTCTATATGATCTCTTATCATTATCTTTGATTCCATATTCCCATTCTATGCATTCTCTAACCTTTTAAAAATGAGTATTTCATTTATTTTTAAAAATTGAGAAACCCAACATTTATAACCTGACACCTCCTACCCTCAGGTCAACTCCTAAGCAAATACTCAACTTATTTCAGCAAATAAGTCTAAGCTACTTATGTCTGTAACTCCTACCAACCTATGAACTTCAAAACCCTAATAAGCACTAACCTCCATTGCAATAGAGCATATGGTCAAAATATAGGTCTATTAAATGTTCCAATAAAGTTAATTACTAAACAAATGAGTGGTGTAAAAGAATATGACCACCATTCACAGACATCATATGCTGTGTAAAACTTGCTGACTTGCCAGTACCATTGAGAAGTTGGGACCATACAATACATCAGCTAGCTCATTGGCAATATCCATCTTTAGATTCCTTTCTTCTTGCAAGAATTTTATAGCAAGTTCCTCGGAAGGAAACAGAGAGGAAATCAATCTAGAAGGAAAACCAACCTGCCTAACAATGAATGGCTCCTCAGCAAGACTTAAAGGCTCAGTTAGAATAGTCAGAAATCCATTTCGGTTTCCATAAACGATATCTGTAAATGGCCGGTCACCCACCTGCCACACATATAACGATGCTATAATTATCGTCTAAATGAAAAATGAAGCCATATATTAAAGCTGTTAAGCAAATTCTTTTATGTACCATGATAAGTTGTGAGGATTTACAGCCGAAGTGATTCTCAATTTCTTCAGCCCTTCCAGCAGGTTTCTTCATTTCTAGAGCACAACATATAGATGCTAACATCAATGTAATGTAATCTTGGCATTTTTGAAATAAAATATCAATGAAATAACACTAGCATGCCAACTGTTAGAGGACATGTTTGTAATTAGTATAAGTGTGTAAGTGTCAATTGTATATAGTGTATATATATGTTTGTACATCAATGAAATCATCAAGATCTTTCCCAAATGTTTCTACATAGTATCAGAGCTGAAACAAGAATAAGCTATCTTAAATGAGGATAAGAATACCATATGTGTTACCAAAGAGAGGTTATTCCGGAAAGGAATACTCTTACTCCAAGTTTTGACTATTCAAACTCAAGGATTGGATAGCTTATACCTGCAACCAAACGCTCTGGGGCTTCAACCTTTTGCTGGCAACGGAGGCCCTTTCCAATGGTGATGACGATGCCGGTAACCATAGACAAGGCCGGCGAGTCCACCCCTGGTGCCCAATACTAGAGACGACGCTAGAGAGTGGCCGAAAACCACTTAAACACCTTCGGTCACCGACAACAAAGGGAAAATCAATTTGGGCATAAACCATCTCGATGATGAGGTTAAAAAAGGCATTATATGGTTTGATACAATCTCCTCAAGCTTGGTTGGAGCTCATTGACTGTGATGTAGCATATTGGCAAATGGCCTAATTAGCAGACCTAGATGGTCTACCATGTAGATCCCAACAATAGTCCACCGAATGGTTAGTACGACCACAATTGGTGTACTTACGAGGCTCTTGACCTCAAGTGCGATTACCTTTGGCATCACATCCCCCAAGTGCACTATATGGTCTGATACCAAGGGAAGACCGTGGTATCAGAGCTCGAGGAGATTGTTCCAAACCAAATAATACCTTTTTTAACTTGCATACAATACCTCGATACTCCCCCTGAGCAACAAACCCAGGTGGTTGCTCTATAAAAACTTCTTCATGCAAGTTGCCATATAGAAATGCATTCTTAATATCTAGCTGAAATAAGGGCTAGTCTAAATTAGCAGCAAGAGAAATCAACACTCGAAAAGAGGAGATTTTGGCAACTAAGGAGAGAGTCTCCTTGTAATCAATGCCATATGTTTGAGTGTAACCCTTGGCAACTTATTGGCTGTAAATGGTTATATACAATCAAATTTCATCCTGATGGTTCGGTGGAATGTCTGAAACTAGACCCGAAACATAGCTAATACAGCCCGAAACATCCTGGTTCAAACCTGAAATAGCTCGGTTCAAACCTGTTCAGGCCGATAGAGACCTGATATTGGCTGATATAGACCGATATTTTGGTATTCGAGTTGTTTTTCGGGTACTTGGGCTAAGTATCTACATTTCCAGATTGCGTTTCTTGGACTTTTCAAGTTGAATTGTGATTTTTCTCAGATATTGTGTGGAGTTTCAATCTCCAAGTTTAGTTGTGATATTGTATGGAGTTTCTCAAATATGATTAGTATATCGAAGTATGAGTATGAGCGGTGTTTGGGTCACACACGGGCTTCATCTTCCACAGCTACTCTTATCCACTCAGGCATAGCATCCGCATGTCTTGCCTCATCCACTCAAGATCTGTGGATCATTGATTCAGGAGCTAATGAACATCTAACTAGTTAGTCCTCTGTCTTATCTAAGTTAGATACTATGACATCTCCAAAAAGTGTTACTCTTGCTAATGGTTCTCTTGCTAAAGTTACAGGCATTGGATCCACTAAACTCACTGACTCTATATCATTGTCATCTATTGTATATGCTCCTAGTTGTCCCTTTAGTTTGTTGTCCATCAGTAAAATTACTCAAAGTCTTCAATGTTCAGTAACCTTTTATCCCTCTTCATGTGTCTTTTAGGATCTCAAGACAAGAAACAAGATTGGTATGGGGCATGAAACTGGTAGCCTGTATTATCTTGATGTTAAACAGTCACCTACTCGAGCCCTTACATCCTCATCATCTACTTATGAATGGCATTGTCATCTTGGTCACCCCTCTCTTTCCCTTTTGAAGCGTCAGGTTAGGAATTTAGGAATGTCTCCTTTTCCTTGTGAAGCGTGTCAAATTAGTAAACATCGTCGTGTGTCGTTTATACCTCGAGTTGATAAAAGAGCCTTGAGTCCTTTTGAATTGGTTCACTCTGATATATGGGGACTAATCAACATTGAATCAAACACATTTTAGTATTTTGTCATATTTATTAATGACTATTCTTGTGTGACATGGGTAAAGGCAAGATCTGAACTTCTTTTCTTATTCAAAGTTTTTGGAAAGAAATTAAAATTCAATTTAACAAAAGAGTTCAGGTTTTGCATTCTGATAATGCTAGAGAATATCTATCTAGTGCCTTTGTTACTTAAGTAGCAAAGGAATTGTTCATCAAACTTCATGTTCTTATACACCCCAACAGAATCGGGTGGTTGAATGCAAACAGTAGTAGCTCAGTCTAGTATAGAAACTAAATACAGGGCAATGGCTCACACTACTAGTGAGCTGATATGGTTGCAACACTTCCTTCAAGAGATTGGGTTTCCAGCTCCTACCCCTCTTCAGTTATTTTGTGATAATCAAGCCACAGTGCATATTGCATCTAATCCTATGTTCCATGAGAGGACTAAATGTATTGAGATTGATTGTCACTTCATTCAAGATAAAATACTAAGTGGTGACATTGCTACACCTTTTGTGAAGTCTGCCAATCAACTCACAAATGCGTTTACTACGTCTTTGTGTTGGAGTAGGTTAAATTTTATTTGTTTCAAGTTGGGTTTATATGATATATATGCCCCAACTTGAGGGGGAGTGTTAGAGGACATATTTGTAATTAGTATATGTGTGTGAGGGTATAAGTGTCAAATGTATGTAGTGTATTATATGTTTGTACATCAATGAAATCATCAAGATCTTTCCTATATGTTTCTACACCAACGTATTAGGAGGGAACTGACGTAAGTTTAAAATGCCCAATGTTTTTAAATCTGAGTTGTTATTTCTACTCAAAATGAGCCCAGCATTATATAAAGCTATAGAATATGGTAGGTATATATAACATGGATGCACAATTTCTGATTAATACTGAAAAGGAAACTTCTATTTCAGTGTAAATAGGAGAAGGAAACACTCACTATGCATTATTACTTTGATTCCAATTACCCCCTCAAGCTCCCTAGCTTTTGAACCATCAATGTCAAACTCATACAGCCCTAAACCATTAAATGAACAACGTAACACAATGACATTAGCAAAAAAATAGAAGCACCCGAATAAAAATCAAGCACAATTTGCAGGTGTGTGATGCCAAAATTTACCCGCAGAATTGCTGAACACCGCAATTTCTGGGCCAAAAACCGATTTACACAGCTCAAGTGACAAACTAAGAGGGCCCCACAATTTTAAAGAGTAAGGTGCAGTAAGAGTATTATCCTTATCAAATACAACACCCTTGAAACCCCTCCTGTGCAGCTCAATCCAATCAATGTATCTTATGTCAGGCACGGAGACATGCGGAACTGCCAAGTGCCTGTCCTTTACAACCACCATAGCTGAAGAAACAATGCCCTCTAAGTTGAGTCTCTGGCCTAGTGCTGCTTTCAAATCTGCAGACCACATGTTCGTGAAAAGATCTCTAGCTTTTTCAGATTTGCTACTTATAAAAAGGAAAAAATAATTCTCCGATTTGCTATCTTATTTTCACTGTTCTTGTTCATGGTTTTGGAATTTTGGGTTGTAATAATCTGATCAGCAATGCCACTCTTGACACCAGTCTGCAAAACAAGGATTGATCAGTTTTATTCAATGCTTTTATTAGCTGTTGGATATGCAATTACTTTGAAGGAAATATGCAAACAAGAAATTGATGTTACAGAGAAAAGAAAGGGATCCAGCCAAAAATAAAAACATTTTCCAGACAAAACATATTGGAAGTAAGTTCTCTCTATGACTTCTAAATATAGTTAAAATTACCGAATACCATGGAAAGCATGTTACAGAAATGAATAACTTTTCCTTGAAAACTATGTTGCATGGTATAAGTAATCATTTTATTTCACACTTGCACAGCTAATTAGATATCAGGAAGAAGTTACAATAAAATTTAGAACTTACAGAGATGGGAGAGACAAGCAAACAAGAAGTTGATGGTGTAATTAAAAACTTGAAGGTGGAAAACATTGTAGTTTGCTTTGGAAGGAGGTCAAATGTTAAAAGCAAAACATAGTCACCCCACTCTTGTCTGTGTAACAAAAGCAATAAGATCATAAACACCAATTAGATACAGAGAGACAGGCTTTAATGTGACAATGGCATCCACAGCTTCGGCTCTATCATGGAGTTCTTCTTCATGGCTGTATAGCTTCGAAGGAAGCTTGAAGGAAGCCACTAAACTATCGGACAAAAGAACCTTGGAGGTTTTGGCTCAGAAGAAAGCCACCAAGACCCACAAGGTAGAAATATAGTTCATCTTTTAAAAACAAAATAGGTTTCCATTACTATCCCTTATATTTGCATCTTTAATGTGTGCTTGACATTGCTCGGCTGCTGAGAAAGTGAAGGAAAAGAAAACTAAAAATACGCTTTTGGTCTGCACAGAAGAACGAAAAAGAAAACAAAAGCTGCATTATTCACAATTGGGCTTCTCTTTCCCTCCAATTTTATTAGCAACAGAGCTGCTTAGGTAAGGAAAAAACAATGAAACTGAGTTTAGGTAATATTATTATACTTGAGTGTTGGTGTGAAAGGGATCAGATAATTTTGAAGGAAGATGTAAGAGACTTAGGAAAGAACGGGCAGCAGCTTAGCATGAAGGCTGGGCATTACAGAAATTATCTACAGCCCACGGGCAAGACTTCAGATTCTCACTGCCAATCTGCTCAAGTAATGTATGACTGAACCATCTTATCTTTAGATTGTGTTAGTTTCATTATCTCATGCATGTCTAATTCAGAAGGAAAACTGGTGATTTGGTCAGCCAAGGTTCTTTATTTCGATTTCAAGTATATAACAATAAATTATAAACTTGGTCGTGGTCTTAGTAGTATATAAATTATAAACTTGGTCATGGTCTTAGTAGTATATAAATTAATCCCTAGGGCAGGCTCAAGTGCTAAAGGCCTCAGTCTCGTCGTTTGGATAGCGAGAGCGAGAGCGTTTCCTAGGCGATTCTGGAGGTGACTTTTTTTTCCTGGCTTTGGAAAGTCCAGTTCTTCAGGAATTTCCTTTTTTCGTCAGTTAGGTCTAGTTCTCTCTGCTAGGGTTGCCTGCTGACGGGGCCCTTCAGCCCTTCGATGGTTTCTCCATCGGCGGGGAACGTTGGGTCCGATGCGGCTACTGCAAAATCTTATGAACAGGCAGTGTGCAAGAAAACAGAGCAATCGGCGTTTAAACTGCAAATGCGCTTTCCAGTTGAAATTGAAGGTGAGATGGGCTTCGTTTTTTCGAAATCTGAAATGTCTAAAGCCGCTGAGGAATTCCGGTTTGCTCTGGTAATGAAGTTTATTAGGACTCACCCATCCATTGACAAAATACGGCTTACGGCTGTGAAAACATGGGGGATGATTGAAATACCAACCATCAGTTTTATGGATGAGTATCACATGTTGATCCAAATGAGGTATGAGAGAGACTTTGTGCATGGCTAGGCACGTGAAGGAAGAACAATGGAAGGTATTCCCTTTCAGCTTTTCAAATGGACCAAAGAGTTTGACCTAAAAAAAGAATCTCCTGTGGCACCACAATGGATCTTCTTACCTAGATTACCCATGCATCTATATGGTACAGATTTTTTACAGATAATAGCAACTTGATTTGGTCGATAACTCGGCACTGATAATGCGATGTTGAACCGTACTCGGGCTTCTGGGGCAAGAATTTGCGTAGAAGTAGACCTAACAATAGAGCCAGTAAAGGGTTTTCCAATTGTTTTATCACCCAAGAAATGTATATGGCAAGAGGCCAGATATGAAAAAGTTGGTTTCTATTGCTCCAAATGTTTCAGGCAAGGTCATACGTCTGTAGTTTGAGGGTTGGAGAGAGTAGAAAAGATGAAGGAAAAGGAAAGGAAAAAAAGATATGGCATCCTAAAATTATTAAGGGATCAACGGAGGAAAAATCTAATATTGGTGAAGGGGTGCAAAATATGGCTCTGGCGGCCAACCCTGGTTGTTTGAAGGAGAAGGATGAAAATGCTATGGAACCTATCATAACTGAGACCTAGAAGATATTGAAAAAAGTGGTGTTGCCTTGCTCCCCAATTCCGAGAACGCAGGTTGAAGTGATAAAGCAGAGAGAAGGAAAACAGATAGAAGATTCAGAGAGTGGACCACGTGTAGAGACGGTTAATCAAAGGGAACAGGAAAGTAGTGATGAGGGGTGTGAAGAAGTTTGGCATGATGAAAGTCAATGAGGCTACCCCGAAGCAGGTTTTAGAAACTGCTATTCAGAATGATGATTTGGGATAGGTGCAAACTGAGGCTTTTGAAGACGCGATGAATACTAATGCTTCCGGATGGATATAGATTGAAGCTGAAATTGATATCCTAAATGCATCGGGTAGAGGCATACATAAGGGGGAATCAACTTTCGGCTATTCTTCAAAGAGAGGAGGGAAGAATTCCAGTCCTGATGAGGAAGGAAAAACTGTATGAGTCGGATGGGGAAAAAATTACTATTGCAGCTAAATCTAAAAATTCAGATGCTCATGAGGAAAAATCGATAAGTAAGTCCCAACAAGTGCATACCCGATTGCAAATATTGACTTTATGAGTGATACCCTTTTATTCTAGAACATCAGAGGGTTGAGTAGGTCGAGAGGAAGGTTAAAAAAGCTTCTCAAAAAATTCAAGACAAACTTGTTTGCTATTGCAGAGCCTTTTCTTACGGAAGATCACATGTATGTACTAAGGAACTTTCTGAATTTGAATTGCAATTATAATTATTTGAATGAAGCGCAAGGTGAGAAGTTGTGGCTTTTTTGGAATGATCCTAATATTTTTGAAGCGTTAGAGTAGGGCTGCAAACAAACAGAGCCGTTTGTGAACAATTCGAGATCAATTCGTATAAAGTCGACGAGGACTAGGTTCATTTAATAAATGAGTTGTTCATGAACACTAATATTGATTCGAATATTAAATGAGCAAAACTCGTATAATCTCGACTCGATTGGGTTTAGGCTCGTGAATAATATTCGTATAAACTCGATTTGACTCGTTTTGAGCTCATCACAATACTCGTAATATTTATATATATATATTTACATATATACTTACATATATTCTTTTATTATATATATTTTATATGCTATATATATTATTTTTGATACTTTGTATAAGTAATATATGTTGTTATTTTAAGTTTATGTATAAGTAACATGTTTTATTATTTTACAATAATAATTTATTTAGTTCATGAAAGAATTATTGAGTCAAATATAAAATGTTTATAAAAATAAACAACTCTAATTGATTGCGACACTTTCTTAACTAATCATATTTTGATTATTTTGCCATATTTAATATTATATCAAGGATAATTGAATACTTTCATATTAAATTAATAGCTTTATTATGTAATTTTTTAAATGACTTTAATGTATTAGGCATTTTTGATGCCATATGTATTAAAAAGTGACAATGAATCGATATTACATTGATATCTAGTTAAAATTGATTAAGAGAAATAATCTCATTTATTTACAAAAAAAAATCTCATTTGTGCTTCAGCCAACCAAAAAAAAAAAAAAAATTATGGATCAGATTTAAACCGAGCTCGATTCGAGTTACTCGAGCTCATATAAACTCGTATATTTTTTGTACTCGAGTTCGATCATCATTTATGTTAGACGAGTTGAGCTCGATAAAAAATTTTCAATATTTTTTTAGCTCGAGTAGAGTTCGAGCGGATATATATGCTAAACGAGCTCTTGACCCCCTGTTCAAATTCGACTTGATTTGGTTCGTTTGCAGCCCTATGTTGGAGTGTTCGAATCAATCCACTTCCGGGTGGGTTGTATTGGATGGGCAAAAAACTTTGGTGACTTTTGCTTATGCTAAGTGCTCTTATGTAGAGTGAAGAGCTTTATGGCAAGAACTAGAGGAGAGGCATATGCCTGGTCAACCATGGATTGTTTTGGGAGATTTTAATGCGATTAGAACGGACTCTGAAAGAATTGGTGGTCCCCCACGGCCGCTTATTTCCATGACAGAGTTTTAATGATTGTATAGACCGATGTAGACTCATTGATCTCTCATGTTCGGGGCAACGTATGTCTTGGTGTAATGGGCATGTTGGGACATCCAAAAGTTGGGCCAAGCTTAATAGAGTGCTCATGAACAACTCCTTTTCAGACCGTTTCCAGTCAGCTCATTTTACTTATCTCAATCGGAAGTCTTCAGACCACTATCCGTTGGTAGTTTATACCAGCTTACAGTGTCCAGCATATGGTCCCTCCCCTTTTCGGTTCCTCAATATGTGGTGTTTGCATAAAGATTTCATGTCTTGTGTGAAGGAAGCCTGGATCATACCTGATGATGCAACGGGACTTATGAAGCTTGCCATCAGATTAAAAAGAACTAAGGTAGCTCTTCGCGCCTGGAACAAAAATATTTTTGGAAGAGTGGAAGGAAATATAAGAGCCCTTGAGGAAAGAATGGAAATCTTGAAAAATCAACTTCAGTCAGATTTTTCGGAGGAGACTGAGGCTGATTTTTTAGTTACTAAAATTGAACTGGAGTTGTGGGAGAAGAGGGAAGCCGTTCACCTGGGACAGATTGCAAAGAAAAAGTGGTTAACAGAAGGAGATCAAAATTCTGCATTCTTCCATGCAGTCATAAACCATCGTCATCTAAAGGGCATGATTAAGAAAAGGGTTCTTACAGATGGCACGGTTTTGGAAAATGCGGAAGAGGTTCATAATGGAGCTGAAGCCTATTTCAAGAATTTTTTAAATGAGACCTCCGACGTTGAGCAGTGCAATTTGACAGATTTGGTGGAGAATAATATTTCGGAAGACAAGAGAACATGTTGCTTTGTGTGGAGCCATCTGAAATGGAAGTTAGACAAGCCACTTTCTCTATTCCTAAAAATAGCAGTCCAGGCCCCGATGGCTTTGGTTCGGAATTTTTTATGTCTTGGGGATATCATAAAGGAGGATGTCATTGATGCAGCCAGAGAATTCTTCAAGGGTGTCCCCCTCTCCAGGTTTTATACCTCATTTTTTATTGTTTTGATTCCAAAAGTCCCTAAGCCGACGAGCTTTGACAATTTTTGCCCTATTAAGTCTATGTTCCGTGGCTTATAAATTTTTTTCTGAGATTATCGTTAATAGACTGATAGGTGTCCTTGATAAATTGGTTTTGCATGAACAAGGTGCGTTTCTGCTGGGGCGCAGTGTAACAGCCCGCTAAAATTTAGTCTTATCTCCTCACCCTTCTCTTTCTTTTTCGCACATATTAAACAGCACGGCAATCAGTTTTGGATTCTTTCCCAACAGCAGTCACTATCTCTCTCGTCTCTACCCTCACCCGAAATCACATGCATAATTATCTTTTTCCGTAAATCACGTTACTTTGTTCTTCACCGACAACTGTAAAATCATGAACAGATTTATCCTAAGCGTTGTACCTCGATGGCATATTCCGGATCTTATCCACCGAATTTCAAAGTATTAGATAAACTTGTTTTTAAAATAGCACAATTATAATAATTTAATGAGCTCTGAAAATATTATAATTGTGGATAATTACTTAGATTAAATATTTTAGTTGTTTTAAGATATTAAGAGGTTTATTTTTACGTTGAAAACTTTTATTTAAAAAAAATGGTTTCAAACGGCCGATCCGCCGCCGTTAGCCACCGTCCGACCACCACCTCGCCACCACAGCTCCACCACATGTTCTTCTACCTTTCCCTAGCTTGCCATGAAGTTCTATGGCTTTTCACTACCTCGCGTCTCCTCCGCTCACCGTTCGGATTTACTGTTCACGGCGTGATGCCGCCGTGCTCCGTCACCTTTGACCACCACGAGGCGACCGTGAGTCTTCCAAGACCACGCCTAGCCTTTCTCAAGCCCAAACTACCACTTTATGTGGTGGACAGCCACCGTACGCGGTGTTACCGCCACGTACGCTCCTCCGACGCATGTTCGTGACGAGCAGCGAGCGACGCACGGGTTATCCCGTCGATGGTATAACCCTCTATCTTTAGTTATTTATGTTTAACATAGTTGATTTGGTTGGCTGTAGACTGTGTAGTTAGTGTTTGTGGAGTTCGCTGCGTAGTTGTGAAACGAAGTGTGGTTGTGAAGTGTTGGGCTTGATTTTGTAGTTTTGTGGACTGTGCTGTGAAGTATAGGCGTGAGATGGATGCCGTAGATGTGATACGGCGGGTTGTGTGAAGAGAATACGCGTGTAGCGTATTCTGTGTAATGCAGCGACGCGCCGCGCGACGTGCACTGTAGTGATGTGTGTCGTAGAAGGAAGGGAGTACGCATGTAGTGTACTCCGTGTTGTATGGCGATGCATCGTGTGATGTGCATCGTGTTGATGAGAGTTGTAGCGAAGGAAGTACGCGTAGCGCGTACTCCGTGTCGCGTAGCGATGCACCGTGAGACGTGTATCGCAGTGATGGGTTTTGTAGTGTGAATGGAAGAGAGTTCACGTGAGTGTACTCTGTACTAGGTCGTGATACACCGGATGGCGTGTCACGAAGGGTTGGATGGCGTAGCAGAGAAGTGTGGAGCGTATGGTGTAGTGTTGGGAAACTGTATGACAGTGTCCCGAAACAGTGATGATATGGATTATAGTCCGGGGTGACTGATGTCATCTTGTGGTTGACTATGGCTAAGAGTATATGGATTGAGAAAGGAATTGTTTGTTTGGTTATTATTGATAATTTTAATGAACTTGTTTTAGTGCAAAGGCTTTCTGAAGTCAAATTATCTCTTCTGGGTATAGTGAAACCTCACGTTGCCCGTGGTGTTGCAAGTGCTCATAATATTGAAATTAAATTCAGAATTGAAAATCTTAAGGACTTGAGTGTTCCTCTTCCAGCTGTTGTGCAGTTCCTCGTGTTTCGCGCTCTATTCTCATAGAACGCGACGATCGAGGTAAGTTAGCCTCTAACTTACTATCAGTTTATTGTGTATGTGTGATGGGTAAGGGAACTACAATTTATGTATGTATGTTATCGTATATGCCATGTCATGCTATGTCATTACATGTTTATCTGTTACGTATGATTTAATCTCTCATGAATATTTATCTGTTACACAATCTTTTCTGTCATACAATGCTGTATGTTATAAGTATATCATGTTAAGTATGTCATATGATACATGTATGCCATTAAATGTTTACGATTAAATCATATTGTGCCATTTACAAGCATACGCCATGTTAGAAAAGTATATGATATTAAATAATATCTCATGCATTAAGAAAGATAAGACATGTTATGTTACTATAATACGTGGGGCCACAACAACTGTGGAGTACGTATTATATTTTATGTTACTTATAATGCGTGGGGCCACAACAACTGTGGAGTACGTATTATATTTTATGTTACTTATAATGCGTGGGGCCACAACAACTGTGGAGTACGTATTATATTTTATGTTACTTATAATGCGTGGGGCCACAACAACTGTGGAGTACGTATTATATTTTATGTTACTTGAATACGTGGGGCCACAACAACTGTGGAGTACGTATTAACGCACGTTATTAATCAAGACAATTGAATAATATTCCAAGTTTATGTTAAGTCCAGTTTCAGATCAAATACATGATAAGTCAAGTTTTAGATCAAGTCCATGTTATGTTATGCTCACGTATATGTTATGTTCATGTCATGTTATGTTCAAGTTTATGTTATTTTCAAGTTCTTATTTATGTTATGCATGTTTACGTTCATGCTATATTTCAAGTCCATGTTATGTTTCACGTTCATGTTATGTTGTTTGTTCATGTTATGTTTTAAGCTTAAGTTCATGCCATGTTAAGTCAAGTTCAGTTCACGTTTAAGTTCTGGTTATGTCATGCTATATGTCAAGTTATGCTATGCTTATGTACGACTATACTTATGCATTTATGCTTTTACTGCCATGCATGCATCTTTAACCTGTGTGTGAGTTTTATGTTAACTTACTGAGATTTGTAATCAAATCTCACTGTGGTAGTCCCAACTACCATTCCCCCCGAATGGTAGATCTTGTTACAGGACCCAAAGGAGAATTGGAATCTGACCAACTGAATAGGGTCAACTAGGCCACGGTGCGATGTTGATGATGGTATAGTATTTAACTCAGGTTAATACTTGTACTTTTGGAGTTGTATCTCAAGTATTCTTTTGATCACAACCATTTTGGACTAGTGTGGTGATCACGGCTTTTTAGTATGCCTTTATGTATGAAATATGTTTCAAGTATTTGGGATATTTTTAGTTTGGTGCATAGTATTGCTAAAGAAAAAAATTATCCGCTGCGAATATTGCATAATGCTAGATGCATGTTAGGAACATTGCATCTTATATGTCATGAACGGGGGCAGGTAACCTTGTGTTGCATGTCTCGACGCTTCAAATGTCCGTTCAATCCCAAGCGGAATTTGGGGGCGTCACACGCAGTATATTTTAAAATATTACTTTGGCACAGGAAATGGTGCATTCTTTGAATAAAAAAAGTGTCGGTGGGAATGTGATGGTAAAAATCGACATGGCCAAGGCTTATGATATGGTGAATTGGGACTTTCTTCTAAAGGTTTTTTGGGCCTTTGTTTTTCAAACAGGTTCTGTTGGCTGATTGAAAATTGTGTAAAATCTCCTTGGTTCTCCATCATGATAAATGGTACTTTCAAAGGTTTTTTCCAATCATCAAGAGGTTTACGTCAAGGGATCCTCTTTCCCCATATCTATTCATTGTTATGGAGGAAATTTTAACGAGATTGCTAAGGAAGAATTTTGAGGCGGGGAGGATTGGTAAATATCATCATCCTATTGGTGCTCCTCTGATATCCCATTTATTATATGCAAACAATGTTCTTATTTTTGCTAATGGGGGGAAACGCTCCACCAAAAATCTTATGCATACACTTGAGCTTTATGAAAATGGTCAGGGCAGAAAATTAGCAAGGAGAAATCAGCTCTCTTTGCGTCCAAAAGTATTGCTCCAAACCAGAAACGTGCTTTGTTGAGACTTACGGGATTAAGGAAGGCAGTTTTCCAGTGACGTATTTGGGGGCTCCTTTGACTTTGGGCAGGTTGACAACCAGGTTGTTTGATAATCTTGTGGAAAACATGAAAAAGAAAATTGCTGGTTGGAAATTCAAGTTACTTTCGCCAGGTAGAAGGCTGATCCTTGTAAAGCATGTGTTATCGAGCATGCCAATTCATTTGATGTATGTGTTGAAGGTACCGGCAACTATAGTATCCCGGATAAACTTGCTCCTTGCAAATTTTTTATGGGGGGAGATGGATAATAAAAAGAAGCTCCATTGGTTGTCGTTGAATAAAGTGTGCAAGCCTACAAAGGAATGAGGTTTGGGTGTTTGAGATTTTAAAGAGGTGCAGAAGTCACTTCATATGAAGTTTGCCTTCCGTATTTTATCCATCAATAATTTGTGGACGGAATTCTTCCAGGCTAAATATTTCCGCTATGATCATGTTTTCTTACAAAGTGGGCATCCTACAGATTCCCCTTTTTGGAAGTCAGTTATTTCTGTGCTGCCGGAAGTGATGGAAAATGTAAAGGTGTTGGTGAGAGATGGGAATGCATCGTTTTGGTTTGACAGGTGGCCATCTTCAGGCTTATTATCAGCTAGAGTTCAAGATATCGCCAATGTTAAGTTGCGTATTAGTGACTGTTGACTGAATAATTCTTGGAATATGGAGTTATTAAGGGATTTAGTTGGAGTGGATATGGCTTTGGAAATTATGCAAACAGTTCCGGCTGGTAAATCTGGGTCGGATATAGTGATTTGGAAACCCTCCCTAGATGGTAAATTCTCAGCATCTACGGCATGGGAGGTGATTCAAAACAAAGGTCAGAATCTTCCGAACCACGGATGGTTTTGGCACAAAAATTTGCCTAAACAGATATCTATTTGCTTGTGGAGAATTTGGTTTAATTCTTTGGCGTTGGACGAGATAATTCAGACTAAGGGTGTGTCCCTAGTTTGATCACATTTTATCATGGGGAGAGATAGCAGTTCAGGTATGGTCTTATGCAAGAAAAGAACTAGGAGTACCTTGGACACGACTTTGGTCGTGGAAAACCAGAGTCTCAATCTGGTTTATGTATGCAAAAAAAATTCTTCTGTCAAAGGTACTCTCATTGGCTTAATTCCTTGCTTAATTACTTGGTGTCTTTGAAAGAGAAGATGTAGAGTGCGAATGGAGGGGAAGTCTGAGAATGCCGACCAGGTCTGGCACGTTGTGCGGGTATGGATAAAATTGTTGGGCGATAATCTCTGCTCAGGCCGTAATTTTTCAGAACATGACAGAGAAATTATTGAGAATTTTCAGCTACAATGTCCGACTAATGTGCCAAGACATGGAAAAATTGTCAAATGGTCTAGGCTTCCTGTGGGTTGGATAAAACTATACTGCGATGGTAGTTGTCGTGGTAATCCGGGAACTATGGGAAGTGGTGGTATAATTAGAGATAGCAATGGCATGGTGAAAGGGGCTTTCTCTACGCACTACGGACATGGCACCAATAATGGTGCGGAAATGAAGGCGATTGTGGATGGTGTCCGACTATGTAAGAGGCTTCATTTGGATAATATTATTATTGAGTGCGACTCGAAAATTGTTGTTGACTAGATCCGAAAGGATAGGTGTAACTTGTGGTATCTCTGGGATTTTTGGGAAGTCTTATGTTGGGAGTTGAGAGGGCTGAACTATACAGTTACCCACCAATTTCGTGAGGCTAATTATGCGGCAGATTTCTTAGCTGAGGAAGGTGAAAGGGGAATAAACGAAATCTATGATAACTCTCAAGATTCCCCTTGGTATTTAAAAGGCATTTATCCGGCTTGACTACTTGGGGTTACCTTCATTCTAATTTTAATATTTCTTGTTTTGTTTGTTTTTGGTCTGATCTAGGCTTGTTTAGAGTTCTTGCGTTCCTTTATAGGCCTGTTTAGTTTGCTTTTGGTTTTTGCTTACAGGCCTATTTAGATTCGTTTTATTGTTTTTGGTTTGGTTTTGTTTGGTTCATATTTGCGAGGTTTGTTTTTTAGTTCTTCATTTGTAAACTCCCAAATGCTTGGCTTGTTACCACATTATTCCTCCACCATAAGTGAGGGTTTTGTTAATAAATTTGGAATGGAGCCACTATTGGACATGTGGCTACCGGCTCTTTAATAAAATAAAAAATAAAAATAAAGGCATTGGTCTTTGTGGTATGCTCTCTCTAGGTCTAAGCTTCACACTATCTAGGGTGTAAACAATTTCTAAAAGCCATCAGACTCGAGGACTTTCTTCTTATAGCTTTGCCGAGGGCTTGTGCACTCCAAAGATTAGTCGGGACTTTGTTTCTAGACACCCAGTGCCACTAAAAAAAGATAAATGTAACAAATTTAAGGAGCATGGGTTTCGTAAGTTAGGAAAATTCTCATGTAGAAAATGTACTACATAGCAATGGAGCATAACTAAAGTAGAAACTATACGGGAATGTCTATCTCATAATAGGTAGTAGATAAGAGTAAAATCAGGAGTGGATTTGGAATTATAGGTTAACTATATGCGAATACTTTTCTTTTGATAAGTAGTTAAATTCAAATATTGACCAAGGTTTAAATATCTAAGAACTATAAAATACTCACCAAGATCACAGAAAACAGAGATATTGTTAAGAGATAGAAGGTAGTGTAGCTTTTCTATTTGTACATAAACTCTAGAATTTGACTTCAATGATCTTGCATAGCATTAACATGTTAAGGGACAAATAGTGATTGAAGCTACATGTCATGGAATGTAATATCATATTCTTGGTAGAAGAACTTACCTATCTTTTTAGTCTCATTTAAATTTTCTTAAATTTATTAAATATTTTTAAAGGGAATGAGAATGGCAGAGGAGAGAATTGAGGCTGAAAAAAAAAGGTAATCAAGTAAGATTATATTTTTATCCATATATTTCCCTGAAAGTTAAATGGTTCAAGTTATGGCTTTATAACTATCTTTGATAAGTACCTATATAAATAGTCTCATGGTTACAACATTATTTTGATGATATTTACTCATAAAAAAAAAATAATAATAATAATATTTATTAAAAAAAAAAAAAACAGAATTCTGGTTGCTCGTGTTGATCTAAGGCTATAAGCACTTTGAAGCAAAAACATTTCTTCCATTTAGACAACGGGTTACTAATACAATAGTCTTGTGATAAATGTCAGCCTAAATATACATTGCATACATTTGACATGATGTCAACCCCAAGCATTGGATTCTAAGTTTGTGTTGAACTTCAACTAGGGCCCACGGGCCAGGTTTGTCTTACTGTATTAAAATTCTATGATTTAACTTTGTATATTGTTATTGTTTGAAGGTATGGATTTCAGGATTTTATTTCACATGGTAATAAGTGGGTTATAATAGCAGGCTTGTGATTTAACTTTTATATATTGTTAGCATTTGATGGTATGCAGTTTGGGGTTGGTAGTTAGTGGGTTAGAGCATTGGCAATGGCTTAGCTATTTTGCCAAGTCTAAAATTTAGCTAGAATCTCACATTTTGGCTATAACATCAATTTTTAACTAAATAAATCCACATTGGACTAGCCAAAAGTTCAAAATTCAACACTTGAGCTACAGTAAATTAAGGGACTTTCCATTGTTGAAGAGTTACTATTCAACCTCTATCCAATTATTTTATTCTTTTCATCAATCTCTCCATCTCTCTTTATCATATTGAAATAAATTACCACATTGAAATAAATCATATAAGTACTACATTGAAATAAATTACCACATTTTATTTTTTAATAAAATTATTAATTAATATGAGTGTATTTATAAAATATTAAAAAAATAATCAAATATTATTAAAATATATAATATTATATTATTATTTTACCTTTAAGATGGCTAGTCCAATGTGGACATATTTATTTAAAAATTGATGTTATAGCCAAAAGGTGAGATTCTAGCTAAATTTAAGACTTGGCAATAGCTAAGCCATTACCAATGCTCTTATAATGGTGGGCTTGCTGTCCAGCCCACTGGACAGATTGTGGTGCCAGCTTTGGTGCCCAAGTAGTTGACAATAGTCAACTTATATATGGAATCTTTTCTCCACACAAAAGTCAAGCTTTTGTGCATGACCATAGGGCTGCCGACAGCCCAAAGCTTCAAAGACATTTCTTAAGTGAATAAGGAAGATATTATGTAGTTTAATTACTGGAAATAGGGCTTGGGACAGATTAGGAAGTTTCCCAATCTGTTGGGCAGCAGAATTTATAAATTTCTGAGCATATTATGCAAGTTTTTGACTTATTAGCACAAGGGAATAAATAAGGGAAGTTGATTTGATTTGGGGGCTGCAATATTACCAGGAAATTGCCCTATAAGAGGCTACCAAGATTTTAGAACTAATTAGGAAGGTCTTCCTTTTCTTTATGGCAGAAGTTGACTAGAATAGCAAGCTGTCACAGCCAGGAAATTCCCCATTAGGAGGCTGCCAAGATTTTCGGATTGATCAGGAAAGGGATAAAACCTAGAGATCTTTTAGGCGTAGAGCTCTACATTTAGCATTAAAAGCCAGCCAACCCAAAAACTCAGCCCCTAATGTTGCCCCTGCAACCTGCTGCAAGTCCAAAAAATCTTCCTTGTGGGGCTAGTTTGGTGCCCAAGTTGTAGACTTATTTGCCATTCAAGCCACCGAGAAGAATACAAGTAGTTTATGGTTTTACATCATTATGTTATTTTGTTCAGTTTTATAAAACATTTGGAAAATGCTAAATGTTCAGTTATTGATATGCTAAAAATCATAAAATTTGAAATTCAAAATTTGAATTTCAAAAGAAAACTAACAAAATGAGTCTTGTAAGTAAAATTGTAAGTAAAAGTATAGGTAAATGTAGCACTACTCAACATTTTTATGTAAAGCCATTTTTATGATTGTAAAGCCATTTTTATGATTCAATAAGATTATCAAAATTTTTTATGATATTGGATCTGTTCCTGAGTGCAAGCTATGAAAGTAACATTCCTAACCTACAGGAAGGGGTGTTACACATGAGTTCTAGCAATTTCAGAATCCTGTTCTCTGTTGCTTTCATTGGGTTAGAAAAACAGCATTGCTGGTTCCAGTTTCCTACTAACTACTAAGAGATCCATTTTCTCTTAAACTCTGGCTATATCCTTATAAATTTAGCTCTTCCACCAAGCGCTAAATAAAAGATTATTTCAATATAATGGCCTAATTTCCTACACCTTTGATTACAATTTTGTTCTTCTCTTACCTATCAAAAAATAAATAAATAAATATGTTCTTCCTTAGCTAGTAAAACCCTGTCACAGTGAACAGCTTTGGAAGCTACACTATGCAAACCTAGATTGGTTTCTCACTTTCTGCATTGTTATATCATAGGAGGTAGGATTCTATTCTCGTTGACAATATCATATTAGTATGCTCTATAAATATGAAGTTGTTAGGTTATACATACCTGTTATTGGGTGCATAAATATATCAATACATTTTCTTCAGCCCAATACTAGAGAAATATATATGTGCATGACAAATAAGAAAAATGTTGACTAGATACCACAGAATCTACAAATGGAGAAATAATAAAAATCAAAGAAAAAAAAAAGATGAATAGACATGCACAAAATATATGTCAATAATAATACATAAAAAACATGTCAATATGTGAACATATGCATAGACACACACAACATACATATCTCAACGTAGCGCCCATATGTCAATACATAAACATATTACTAAATTTACAAAGGCCCGAATTATGTCAATACAGTATATCACCAAACCTGAGTTATCTGCTGCTATGAAGAACTATCTGCTTTTAGCCCTGAAATGTATCAAACATGAGGGAGCTAAATTAGGATCCTAAACCAAATGTATTCAAATTCTAGAAACATAACCATTTCAATATTGGGTATAAAATCTTGCATTGAATTTCATACTGTTTTTTCAGTAAATAAGAACTTTATTAGTAAGAAAAGTAGGCATAGCCCAAGCACACGGGACATATACAAGAGCAACACCTATGCATGATTGTCTAAAAATACAACAAAATCATGAATGTTCATACCATTAAAATCTATTACAATCAACCAATGGAATAAGGTATTAATAAAAAATTGTTCTAAGCTTGTCCATTACCCGTTCACAATCCTCAAAACTCCGTCCATTCCTCTTCATCCTTATGCACCACCATAAACAGATCAGGACCATCTTCCACATAGCTGCTATTTGAGAATTACCTCGAATGCCTCCCCAACTTGCCGGCAAGTCAACCACCCTTCAAGACATCACCCAATGTAGCCCCACTCTAGCAAAGATATCATTCCATAAGCTTGTGGCCACATGACAATGAAATGATAAATGGTCCACAGGCTCCCCACTTTTCTTGCACATGTAGCACCAATCCAACCCAATGATTCGGCACCTATTTTAGATTAGCTAAGGTGAGGATCTTCCCTAATAAAGATGTTCATGCAAAGAAAGAAGCCTTTAGGGGAGCCTTAGGCCTCGTTTGGTTACACAGATGAGATAAGATAAAAGTTAAAAAGTTGAATAAAATATTGTTAGAATATAATTTTTTAATATTATTTTTCTTTTGGGATTTGAAAAAGTTAAATTGTTTATTATATTTTGTATGGGAGTTTAGGAAAGTTGTAATGATTATATGAGATGAGATGATCATCTCATCTACCAAACCAAATCAAGCATTAGTCTTCCATATGTTCTTCCATGGGAATGGATTTAGGGACTTGTAGAATGAACGAATAGTGAGTCTCCCCTTCTTGGATTGATACCAAAGGATCTTGTCAGCTCCCCCATTCATTCTACAAGCATACGCAAGATTGAAGAAGTCTGTAAATGAGTCAATTTCCCAATCTTGTACAACTCTCAAGAAAATGGCATTCCATTGAGGGGAGCCTCTAGATAGGTCTAGAAGGTCTGCAATTGAAGCTCCTGTCTCCATGCAATACAGCAGATCTCTAGGTAAGCTTCCTTTAAGGTTCGATTGCCACACCATAAATCATGCTAGAATCTAACTCTGGAACAATCCTCAATTGCAAAGCGTGTGTATCGGAGAGAATATTGTCCATCCTCTTATGTGTTTCCAAAGCCCCAACCCATGTGATCCACTCACATTCAAGCACCATCCTTCGCAATATCCGTTCACTTCATTGAATTTCATACTTAATTGCTTCAAATTACCAATTAGCAAAAGTCTATCACGGCCTGGAGAATAGTCGTGGGCCTCCCATCCCAACCAGAGAGACAGGTCTTCTCCCATGGTTGGGAGACCATGAGAGACCACACTCTCTCCACCTTGAGACCCTAGATTTGTCCACCTGGAGAGAGTCTAAGCAATATCGGAGCTGAACTTTCTCGCGGCTCTAAGAGACGGGATAGATGAAGTGTGGAAGAAGAAGATTGCACGAGACACTTATGAAGCTGAGAGATACAGCAGCTGTGTGAAGATCAGACTGAAGAGAGGTAGAGAATGGGAAGAAGTGTGAGAGTATGAGAATTTGTTTAACTCTTTGTTTCCTTTTAAACTAAGCGCACCGAGTGTGCACACAAGAAAGACCCACACATGAAACCACTTTATCTCCAAAGTGGGTGCACTTAGAAACAAAGATATTGGTACCAACATAATGTCAAATGTCACAATTTTACACCCACTGTAAGGTCAGAACAGAAGTATAAACAAAATGTCATGCCAGATGGTTTTCAGATGCAATGTCATATCAGAAATAGAGTATTGAACAGATAAATATTATATAATCATATAAAAATTTCAGACTTCATATTTGCTCCTTTCTTTACAGTTGATAATAGAGTACCAAAAAATGCTCATGTCTACCCCAATCATGACAAAAAAAAGTTAATTTTCTTGTTTAGATACAAAGAATAGTGCAGAAAATGACCGAGGTTGTTTTCGTAACAAAATATGCAAGTCTTTCATAAAATCAACCTCAATCAATACTTGGCAAAGTCAAGCATAGAAGACCGCTTATCTAAACTTTTTAACATCTTTGAGTTTCCTCGCAACGGTGCCAAGTGAAACAAATCGTCACCTAAACATAATTACCACGATCCAGAGTTAACAGAGTTTAACACTATTTTTAAGAAATAAAACAGATCATTCCTAAACTCCCATCAAATCTCTAGTGTTCCGGGATACATTAAATGCACTTAAAGGTCAATTCAGCTATGACCCAAATTTAGTAAAAACCATTTATCCAACTTTATTTCTTTGGAGTACCTACACTTAACCCAAAGATAACGTACAAACCAAATCCTCACGTCTTAAAAAATACCCGGGTGATTATAACTACACAAAACTCACCAGTATCTTACATGTAAAAACCATACCCCTTCATAACATCAACTGAACTGACCATAAAACCACGCCCAATATACTCCACAATGGCCAAACAGTACAAATTTACCATAAACCTGATTTTCAAATTCGAACTATATTACCAATTTCCACCCTGACCTTAACATCCAACAAATCTCAACCTACCGACCGAACACAGAGATGGAGAGTAACTAAACGGAGACAGTGACAGAGAGCAAACACAGAGAGAGAGAGAGAGAGAGAGAGGCTGGGAGAGGAAAACTTACCAGCGACAAACTGAGGACCGGACGACGAGGTGGAGTGCGACAGGACTCCGTGCGGCGGAGGAGCCTGGGTGACGGGGCAAGAGAGAGAGAGAAAGAGCGACGCGATGGATACTGAACCCGAGAGAGTGAGGCGCGGATGAGAGAGAGAGAGAGAGAGAACCGAGACACTTACCTGGGGCGAGGCAGAGAGAGATGATGACGGTTGGCGTTAGTTGCTCCCACTTTTGCAAGGCTGGGCTGTTTGATCTGTGTGGCTTGAGGTGACTCTGGGCTTCTGGTGGTGTAAGGATGGCGTCTAACACGGTGCTAGCTGGGACATTGATATATTCATTTTATATATAATATATATATTATATATATATATATATTATAATAAGTATTTATCCCACATCAACAGTAATAAACAGTATTTTTTTTTTTGTTTTTATTGTGTAGTTACATTTTTATCTCTGAATTGCTTTTACTTTTAAATCAATAAAAAACTCTACTTTTATTTTTACATTTTTTACCCCTTGATCTTCTAATACAACAAATATTAATTGCTAATTAAAAGTTTTTGCCCCTTGATCTTCTAATACATAGAATTCTTTTTCTTTTTTGGTTCAATCTTAGTTAAATAATTATTATAATTATTTTTAATGTTTCTAAGCTTGAGATTAATTAAACAGTATCCCAAAGTATAGAGATGAGAAATATCTCATAGTAGTTAGGTGGGGGTCTAAGCGACACTAATTTCCATCCGACCCCATTGCTTTGAAATTTGGTAGTTTGATTGCATTACTCATTCTTTCCCCCCACCACTTCCAACTCCCAATATTAAACTTCCCCAAAAAAAAAGTATAGAAATAGGCAGGTTGAGTGTCAAAATTCCTACTATTTTTTTTAACTTTTAAAAACATTTCTCAAAACTTGATTATTTCTTTTATAGTAATATTTTTGTATGTGGGTTCTAAATATTTAAAAAAATAATGCAAAATTTACACAATTCAATACTGTAAATATCATTTCTATTTATTTTATTGTACAACAATGATTAGATCATACTCAATGTGTTCGACTTAGGAAAAAGAAAATTAATAATACATACACAATATTTTCTACAACTATTTTACAATTTAGTGTATGTTAAAAGGTACAGTAAAATTTAAAATTTTAACTAAATAAAAAAATCAAAATTAAATTAAAAAAACTTAATAACTTTTTATGAAATAAAACTATCATGCATATTGATGGATTGTGAAATGGGTTGTTGAATAATAGTATATTTTTGTGTAGATATTTTCGATAAGTTTGATGTTATGATTAATTGATTAAGCATATATATATATATATATATAATACATATATCTATTCTATTATAATAAGTGTCTATACCATATGAACAGTAATAAATAGTAATTTTCTTGTTATTGTTGTGTAGTTACGTTTTTGCTCTGAGTTGCTTTTATTTTAAACCAATAAAAAACTCTGCTTTTACTTTTACGTTTTTGCCCTTGATCTTCTAATACCACAAGTATTAATTGCTAATTAAAAGACATGCATGCAAAGCATAGAATTAATTTATAAGCACAAAATCGTATGATCAAGATGTGCTAGCTGATATTTTTATTTATATATATATATATATATATATATATATATGTAAAAAGAAAAATAAAAAATAAACAAACAAATAGACCAGAGAAAGAAGACGAGAGGAAAAAAAATAATCCGAACGTATGTAGTACCTACATGTATATATATAATGTTGTATATTTGATTTTAAACTAAAATATAATTTAACTACAAGCGTAGATTAACTATTATGACATATGGCCAAAATATACTTATTGAAAGATATTATACTTTACTAACTTATTATTATCTAAAAATATTTCCTAAAATTTACTTTTTTTGCATTAAATTATGCATTAATTAATTTTTTTGTAAAATATTATATATATATATTTTTTATTAAAAATCTTATCTCACACAATTAGATAAACGTGCTTTACACTTCGACCTAGTATTTATATATTCTTCTATATAAAAGCCGCAATTCAAAAGCAATAGTACTTCTTCATCTCACATTATCATTCCCCATTTTTTTTCTTTTTTGAAGGAAAGGTTACGTTTCATTCATTAACCAAAGGTAGTTACAAAAACTGTAGCAGGATAAAACAAACAAACATTTGACTTCTACTAACTAATTTCTATCAAAGTAGAGATGCAATACAACTTGGGATTTCTTCAATCTCGATAAGATCACCTTCTATGTTGAGGGCATTTTTTGCAAAGCAGTAAGCCACCTGATTTGTATTTATGCTAGTATGGATCGCTGACCAGCTTTTGAATCTCTGAAAAGATTCTTGCACATCTGAGATAATCATTCCAGTTTGGCCCCAATTTTCCCCCACTCCATTAATCTCTTTCACCACGTTAAGGGCATCCCCTTCCAGAATTATCTTTCTCATTCCTAAATCGAACCCCAGTGTCACTACTTGGAGGGCCCCATATGCTACTGCTAGGTGTGGATCAAGGAAAATGGACTTGTTTGTTCTCATTGTGCCCATTACTTGGCCTTCCCAGTTTCGTATGATGACTGCAATTCCCACTCTGCGTTTTTTTTGGTCTATTGTAGCATCCCAATTTATTTTATAGTGGTCCTTTGGAGGTGGCTTCTAGTGATCTACTATGCCTTCCCTTTCTTCCTGCCTTTTTGAGGTATTTGGTGGAGTATTGTAGAGCGTTTTTAGGTCCTGCATCTTTTGGTCTATTTGCTTTAAAATGGTTGTGGGGTTGGTGAACTCTTCTTGGAAGATCCATTTGTTCCTTCTTTTCCACAATCTTCATGCCACCGCAGCCATCTCTATTAGCACTTCCTCATCTACCTCCTCCATTAGATTGGTTAGTAGCTCCTTGAATGTTTGATTGCTGATGCTTCTTTTCTGCAGTCTCCTAGAACACATACTCCATACGTCTCTCACTGATTCACATTCCCACAGTGCATGTTCAGTGCTTTCTATATGTTGATGGCATATGGGGCAGTTTGGGTTATCAACAACTTTCTGTCTAAATAGATTTAACTTGGTTGGTAGTATATCATTGCAAGCCTTCCATAGGAATAATTTTTCTGCATTTGGCATGCTTAGTTTCCAGAGTTTTTTCCACATTCCTTTCTCCTGAACATAGCTGGGTTGCCCTTTGCTCATTTGTTCTAGTTCATTCTTCAGATGGTAGGCGCTTCTAACACTGAAGATTACATTAGTTGTGCACCTCCATATGATCTTGTCAAGTCTGTTGCAAACACTTAGGGGGATTTTCTGTATGGTTTCTACTTCCTCCACAGAGAATGTTTCCTTGATCAACTACACATCCCAAGCCTTTGTGTCCTGGTCAATTAATTCTACCACCCTTGCCTCTATGTCGAGTCAGTTGATTCCATTATGTACTCTATAGGAAGAAGGTGTAGGCAGCCATTTATCTTGCCATATTTTGATGGATTGGTCATTCCCAAGTCTCCATACAAGGCCTCTTCTAGAAGAGGCTTAGCTGCTATTATGCTCCTCCAAATAAATGAGGGTTGCCTGCCTAGCTTAGCTTTTATGAAATCACCATTAGGGAAATACTTGGTAGATAAGACTTGAGCAGCTAAGGAATTTGGATTCTGAAGTAGCCTCCAACTTTGTTTTGCCAACATGGCCAGATTGAAACTCTCAAAATTTCGAAAACCTAGCCCTTCAACAACTTTTCATTTTTTTCCCATGAGCACTAGTAAATCCTTCTTTCTTCAGCTTTCTGTCCCCACCAGAACTTTTGCATAAGGCTATCTAGTTCTTGTAGGATATTCTTGGGGATCTTGAAACCTCCCATGCAATAGGATGGGTTGCTTGGATGACTGCTTTGATTAGTATTTCCTTTCCGGCTTGGGATAGGAACTTGACCTTCCAGTTGCTAATCTTACTTCTAGCTCTATCCAAAATTCTCTTGAACCCTTTCAATCTGGATCTACCAATGAGAGCTGGGAGTCCTAGGTATTTTTCATATGGCTGAGAAGCTTGAATGCCCGCAATTTGAACAATGATTTCCTTTACCTCTGGTTTGGTATTTCTACTGAAATAGATAGAAGTTTTTTCTTTATTCAGTCTTTGACCTGAGTCGAGTTCATAGTCTTCTAGAAGGTGAATTAATCTGCTCCATTCGAGAGGATTAGCCATGCAGGAAAGGAGGCTATCATCAACAAAGAAGAGATGGTTTCGGGCGAAGGGATGCCAGTAATTGCAACTAAGGCTTCTGTTGATTTTAGCATGCAACTAAGAGCTTCTGCACACAGTATGAATAGATAGGGTGATAGTGGATCACCCTGTCTTATGCCACGGGAAGGGGTGAAAGGGTCTTGGGGCAAGCCATTGATAATGATGGCATAGGTGACCGATGAGATACACCTCATTATGGCCTCTATCCATTTTTTTGCAAATCCCATCTTCCTCATTACAGCTTCTAGAAAGGACCATTCCATCCTATCGTATGCCTTGCTCATATCCAGTTTTAGTGCCATGTAGCCCTCATTTCCTCTCAAGCTACCTTGCATGGTGTGAAGAGCCTCAAAGGCTACTATAACATTGTCAGTGATCAACCTTTTATGGGACAAATGCACTTTGGGCTGGGGAGATAACTGTTGGCAGCAGCTTCTTGAGTCTATTTGCTAAGACTTTTGCAAGTATTTTGTAGATTACATTGCAAAGGCTTATTGGTCTGTATTCATTGACTTTGGTTGGGTTCTTGGTCTTAGGGATTAAGGCAATATGTGTGGCATTGAATTCAGAAGGCCAGTTGTAGGATTGAAAGGCTTTTTGGACTCCAGCACAGACTTTTGAACCTACTACATCCCAGCGTTCTTGGTAGAAAAGGGCTGGGAAGACATCTGGACTCGGGAATCCTAAACCATACATGCTAAAAATTGCCTTTTCTATTTCAGCCTTGCCAATCCCTTTGGTTAAGGAGGCATTCATTTTTCAGTAATGGAGGTGTTTAAGAACTGGGTGCAATTCTCTATCCTATCAGGTTTAGAAGATGAGAATACGTGCTAGAAAAATTCTTGGAATAAAAGGCTCACCTCTTCTGGCTTGGAAGCTAATCTTCCATTCTCATCAGATATTTGTTTGATTGCATTGTTCTTCTTCCTTTGACTTGCACACTTGTGGAAGAAACTAGTGTTTTTGTCTCCTTCCTTCAACCATTGTTGCTTTGCCCTTTGTTTCCATTTCATGTCCTCATCTTCTAGTAAACTGTCTATTTCTCTTCTCAAGTTGTTGATTGTCTCATTGTCCTCTCTATCATTTGATTCTTGAACCTGTTTTAATTTGGCTAGTTTGTTGGCTATAATTCCTCTTTGATTTCTGCAGGACGACTTACTCCAAGCCACCAAGTGTGCCCTACACCTCTTTAATCCATCTGTCACCTCTTGTATACTCAAGTTCTGTATGAGAGTAGTGTTCCATATTCTAGCAATGAGTTCCTTGCAATCTTCTTTTTTACTCCATGGGCTTCATACCTGAATGGTTGTTTTTTTTTTCCTTGATACCTCAGCTTTACCATTTGATAGCAAGATTGGACAATGGTCAGAGCTATTAGCTACAAGAGAACTCACAGAAGAGTTTTCAAAGAGTCTAAACCAATTCTTGTTCCCGAAGCCTCTGTCAAGCTTTTCTTTTATAAACTCTCTTCCTTCCCTTCGGTTGCTCCATGTGAAAACATCCCCTTGAAATTGCACCTCATTTAGATCACACATGTCAATGGCTTCTATGAAGTTTTCCATCTGTCTATATGGTCTTTGTGCTGCCCCTTTCTTTTCATACTAGTGCACGATTTCATTGAAGTCTGCAAGACATACCCAAGCCTTGTAATCCTGAGGTTTCAGTGCTCTAAGGAGGTTCCAACTGCCTTCCCTTTTTAAAGGTTCAGGGCTGTCATAGAAACCCGTAAGGAGGACCTTTGTATTTGATTCTGGTAAAGTGACAGATAGAGAAATGTGGCTTCTGGTATAGGTTTCTAGATCAACCGCTAAGTCTTCTTTCCAAAGAAATGCCAATGCTCCACTAGAGCCTCTGTTGTCCACCACAAAACTCTATTGGTAGCTTAAATGTCTTCTAATTCTTTCCACCTTGTTGCTTCTGCACTTTGTTTCCATGAGGAACACAAAGTTTGGGACCTTCTCCTTCACCAAATGGTGAAGTTTCCGAACTGTACAAGGGTTCCCAAGCCCCTGACAGTTCCAGCTTAGGCAATTCATGGCTGTAGGTGGGGTTGCTTGGCAGCCTCCACCTTTGAGTTTGGATGGAAGTTCTCATGGCCTCCATCCTGTTACTTTGGTTTTTTGGACCCGAAGATATTTGAGATATCAATCAGGGCATTGCTAGATCTTTTTTTTGTTTTGCCTTTTGGAGTAGCATTCTCAGTAGAGTTGGTTGAAAGGGAATCACGGACTTTTCTTTTCCAACAAGCTTTTCTGGTTTTGACACTGTTTGGAGTTGGAGAAACTGGTACTGGAGACTTTTTATGGCTACAGTTAGGCTCTTTATTTAATAGGTTAAATTGGTTCTCTATTGCCTCAGACTCTACGTGTTTTGGTTCCTGGACCATGTCAACTGTAATGTTGAGTGGGGCAGGGTTTACTTTAGAGTCTGGTCTGGTGAGTTAGGTAATCCCTGGGTCAAAAGACAAACTTTAGTGATTACTGAATTAAGCATGGGCTCACCTGACATGTTGCTTTCTGTTGTGTAGGGACTTTGACTTCTTGCTTGATTTTGAGGGCCTTCAGACGTCCCATGCCTCAAGTCTGCCACCTCAGGTTCTGGATCATTGGGCACATCCTGATTTTGCGCCTTTGAATCCTCTTTGGACCTTGCGTTACTCTTCCTGTACTCACTGCTTTTCCCTGCCGTGGATGGTGGTTGTTGCCTGGATTCTGAGCTGTTGGATTCTATCCATCCCCCATAGAACCTGCTTGCCATGGATGATTGCCTGTATGGTGCTACCCTTAACCAAGCATCATATTGTGTTGGAGTTTCACTCTGCATTTGTATTCCAAAACGCTGGAGATGACAGCCTTTTCCTTGGTGTTTTATGGTCCCACATCGAAAGCAAAAGTTTTGTAACCTCTCATACTTGAAGGCAATCCAGTTTTTTCTATCCCCTGCTTGCAGCCACCTTCCTCTGGCTAGAGGCTTAGTGATGTCCACTTCCACTTGAACTCTTAGGCAGTGGCCCCAATCATGTCCTTCCTTATCTACTTCTACTGTTAGAACCTTGCCTATGGAGGAGGCAATTTGTCTACCATATTTTGCTATCATGGCTGCAAAAGGAACGTTGTGTAGCTGTACCCAGAAAGGCTCATGGGAGAAACTTGCTGCATTTGGAGGAAGGCTGTTATCCACATCTTGGATTGCTATCAGGTTTCTGTCAAAGGTCCATGGTCTACCTTGGAGGACTTTTAGTTTGTCCGCTTCCTATTTGAACTCCATAATAAAGCTACTATCACCTAGTTAAGTGAATGTTACTTCTTCTTCCACCTTCCACACCTGAGGCATTGTTGATCGAAATGCTTCTTTATTAAAGCTTATTTCACTAATAATCATGGCCAAGAGGCAATGTGTGCCTCTTTGAGCTGCGACCAGAATATCTTGTTCTGTTAGCTTGACTAGATCTTCATCGTTAGCTGTGAGGTTCAGTCCTTCCCATAGCTTTGATAGATCTTCCTCAGCCATGGAACTCTAGTTCTGAGGAGTTTTGAAGTAACTAACTCTTCACTTGAATCTCTGCCTTTCTAACTTGCCCTTGAAAGTTACTGCACTCTCAGTTCTCACTAAGAGACCTCTCTTTGTATCAAAATACAAAGAACCTCAACCTTACAATCGCACTCTCAGGGAGAGAGAGAGAGAGAGAGAGAGAGAGAGAGAGAGAGAGAGAGAGAGAGAGAGAGAAGGACCTATACAATTGTAATTGACGTTTTCTTCCCTCTTTCTTCCATCCTTCCACCGACATAGTATTTGTTTGCACGTTTGGGGGTTGGCCATCCGTTCGAACAACAGGTCTTTGTTTTCAGTTCAGCATGTTCGGGATTTGGAGATCTTGGACATTTTCAGTATAGTGGAGCAAATCATCCGTTTCAAGAGCAATTTCTAGATTGAGGAAAAAAAAACAAAAAAAACCCTTCGAAGGCCTCCAGTTTGTGGTTTTTTACGGTTTGTACTTGACTCGATAGGTATTCTTTTGCGAATCATTCATCTCTCTCTCTCTCTCTCTCTCTCTCTCTCTCTCTCTCTCTCTCTCTCTCTCTGATATGTGAAGTCAAGGGATTGGAATGGTGGAGCATGTTGTGTTCGAAGGTGAGTAACAAAGTTTTGGTCTCTGAAGTTGGAGTCAACGAGCCTTCTCATGAGGAGAGAACTGGGTTAGAGTGCAACAGAACGGAAAAGCTAAGGTAGTAGTTATTGGTAGTGAAGCCAATAAAGAGAAGTTCAATGGACGAGATCTTTGGTGTCTATCGGCCCAACACATATACAAGCTCATAACACCCGTAAGCCTAATAGCCTACAATGGCCCAGGCGCAAGGCATTAACAAGATAACATCACCACCATGTAAGGAAGTGATCACTACAATAAATAAGAAAAACCGTTAAGGATTCACTTAGGGGAGATGGCTATCTTCACTCTTGGAGAATGGTTATCTTTTCCTTCGATGTCTCTATAAATAACCTACATGAGGTAATAAATGATCAACTTAATTTAATTTATCTTCTACATACAGTCATTCTTCTATTATCCTGACTTTGGCATTGGAGTGTTTACAAGGCAACAAGTGCTGCCCCTTTGTTTTGTTATAGGTCATCCATGCGGTTGGTGGTGTGAAACACGCCCTTAACAGTGGCATCATTTGTGTGACATCACTTTGTTTGTTTTTTGTTTTCAAGACTTCATTGCTTTTATGAATAAGAGGCAGATCGATAAAAACAGTTGGGTGTCCAATCTACGTGCCCATGTGATGCCCAGGCATGGAGGTCAGCATACCCCACGACCCACATACTTAGTTACCAGTGATGAGTCAAAGACTTGCAGTACAACGAATTGGGTGTGGAGGTCAATAGACCCCACGGCCCCCATACTTAATCACCAGTGATGAGTTAAAAACTCACGGTGCAACGAATTGGGCATGAAAGTCAGTAGACCTGATGACCCCTATACTTCATCACCAGTGATGAGTTAAAAACTTGCGGTGTAACATATTGGGCATAGAGGTGTGATAACCCGCTCATTCTTTCTTCTTTAATTACGAGCCTCGTTTTACATGTCGAGCTTCGATGGCGTGTTTTAAAAGATATATAGTGGATTTCAAAGCAAGATATATATTTTAAAACTTATGGATATTTTGAATATTCTGAAAATATTTATATGTGATATTTTCAATGTTATTGGATTAAACTTGTTTTTAAAGTAACACAATTATAATATTTTGATGAGTTCTAAAAGTATTATAATTGTGAAAAATTATTTAAATTAAATATTTAAGTCATTTAAAAATATTACGATATTTAACTTTACGTCGAAAACTCTAAATTAATTTAAATAGTTTTATTCTCTTTGAATAATTAATGAGACTTCATCATTTTAAATAATGATGAACGAATATTATTTTATAAACTTTAGTTTATAAAATAATATTCTATCTTAATTTCTCTCCGTGTTTTATTTTAAATAAAATATTTACGCATTTTCAAATCAGTTTTTAAACTCACTGTTAGATCATTTTGAAGATCCCGAAACGAAATATTTGGATGAAATACCCAAGCCTCTAGCCTTTCTCATTCACTTTTCTCTTTTCCTCTTTCTCTGTCCTCTCCCTCTCTCCCAGCCCGACGTCTCCCTTCTCTCTCTCACTGTGCGGTTCTCTTCCTCCTAGCCGGCACTACCACCAGCCGCCTAGCTCCACCTCCATCATCGGTAGCTCCCTCTCCCACTAGCGAGTTCAACCACACCGGTAGTGAGACCCACGGCAGCTCCTTCCTCCTCCCAAGGAAGCTCAATGAAATGGGTTTCAAACCCATTTACTCCTTCTAGCGCCACCATACATTGCCACAATGGCCACCGAACACCACCAACAGCTTCACCACCTCATAAGCTTCCTCTCTATAGTCTCCTTTCACCGTGACTCTCTCTCTCCCTCTCTTCGATGGGTCACTACACCAACACACACTCGGTTTCTTCACCGTGCACCGCTACCCACGCTGCCTTACAACCACCACGACATTCCTCAACCGTTTTCATGTCCAACCGAACTCCCTAACTCTCTCACTCTCCCCCACTCTCCAAGGCACGAATTGCACCATTTATGGCCGATCCGCCGCCGTGAGCCACCGTCTAGCCACCACCTTACCACCACAGCTCCACCACACCTCCCTCAAACTCCTCCAGGCCCAGCCAAACTCCTATAGCTCTCCCTCTCCATTTCCATGCTTTGAGACCCACTGCCTAAATTTCCTCCACGGAACACCGTGCCTCCTCCGTGTGCCACCTCGGCACCACCATGAGGTCACCACTCTAGGACCATGACCAAACCCTTCTCCACTCAGATCCACACCCGTAGCCACTTTCAGTAGCCCAAACAGACACTGTACGGGGTTTAACCGCCATGTACAACGCTTCCAACACCTTTTGCCATACTGGGCAGCAAGCAACGCACAGGTTATCCCGTCGATGGTATAACCCTCTATCTCTCTTTATTTAGATTAATGTTAGTTAGTTGTTTGGACTGTAGACTATGTTGTTAGTAATTGTGGAGTTCACTGCGTAGTTGTGAAGTGAAGTGTGGCTATGTAACAAAGTGTTGTGCATAATTGTGTAGTGTTGTGGATTGGGCTGTGAGTATGGGCATGAGGTGTATGCCGTAGTTGTGATACGGAGTGGTGTGAAGAGAGTACACGTGGAACGTACTCCATGTAGTGCAGCGACCCACCGTGTGAAGTGCGTCGTAGTGATGCGTGGCGTAGTGTGAGTGGAAGAGTGTGCACGTGGCATGTGCTCTGTGTTGTATAGCAATGCACTATAAGGTGTGTCGCATATGAAAATATGGTTGCGTAGTTGAGGAGCGTAGAGTGTATTGTGTAGCGTTAGGAATTGTGTAACAGTGTCCTCTATGACGGGGCCTGTAGTCCGAGGTCACGGGTGTCACCTTGTGGTTGATTTATGGCTGAGAGTAGGTGTGAAGTGGTGGGCGAAAGCATGATGGGTGTTGTGACGTGACTCGAGATTTGTCTCGAGCTACGTGACATGACAGAGCTGCATTTGTGGATGTAGTCCTCCTCTGTCAAGTGTCGGGATGAACTTGTACAGGGCCAGAAAGTAGGAAGAGTCCTATCGACCAAGTTTGAGTAAGTTGGTATCGAAGTATGGAGTTTGTTTATACAAGTGGGCGTTCATTGGAAATAACTTGGTCTTAGGTGATAAAAGGGATAAGATACATGTGCCTCTGGCGAGACACGTGTGCCGGATAGGTTTACCATATATGTAATGGATAATCTGTCCTCAGCATGGTTGCACAATGTTTGAACCTCAGAGTTGGTTTAAAGTCATGTGGCTTGTATGGATGGAAATGAGGATTGAGTATGGTATGGGATAGGTGCATGAAGGTAGTGACGAATATATCGTCTAAGGTTGGAACGCGTGACTGTCGGTCGGAATCATGCGTCGGAATGTGGAAATATAAGAATAAGACGAGGGTCTTAGTGTCTTAATCCTAAGGTGAATTACGGAAGTTCACTTTAAAGAATAAGATACTGAAGGTTTTAGCATTAGTAAATGGCATGTAAGAGCCCAGTGATGGATGGAGAGTGTTCCAAGTGAGGCATAGTTCTATTTTTAGTATAGTTACTTATGCATTTGATAGACAATGACGTAAGGTTATATGTATACATGTAAGTTGCCATCTGACACGCACATGAATGGACTGCATGGAATGAGTATGGCATAAAGTCCAGGTAAGTATTTCATTCATACTCTTTTAGAGTTTTTCTTAAATAAGCAAAGATGAAAACGAAATGTTTTTCTCTAAAATAAAAATGAAATGTTTTCTCTACAAAACACGTTTTACGAAAAAGAAAGCTAAGCATAAGATTTCAAGTATAAGTATGTAACGGCCCTCATTGGGAGCTCCTTTTCACGCACCAAAAGTATACGTGTGTATGCATATGGATGGATGCTATACATGGTACGTATTGTATGTATGTTCATGAAAGGAAATGAAACGGAGCTTTAAAAGATACACGAACCCACGTTTTTAAATGATGCAAATGAAAGAAAATTGCTTTTAAAATGAATTTTATGAAAAGAAAGAAAACTATTTTTTAAAATGACTTTATGAACGAAATGAATTGAAAAACTGTACAAACTGTAAAGAACTGTAAGAACTAAAATGAACGAATGGACTGTAAAGGACTTAATGGACTGAAAAGGAATGAAAGGACTATAAAGGAATGAATGGACTGAATGCATGATGTATGAAGATACGTAACGGCTATATGAACGGAAAAGGAAAAGGTACCGAATGAATGGACTGGGTAGATTGCAATGTCGGGTAAGTAGTACTGGTAATGCACCTAGTGATGCACTCTGACAGAATGGATTCCCAACCCGTGGCCATGGGCAGAATCAGGTCTAAAAAACCGCTAACCCCATCACACGAGGCGCAACAGTGTGCAACGGCTAATGAAAGCGATAAGAAAAGAATATATGCATGTTAAAAAAGAATGCATGTATGTATGAAAGGACGTATGCATGAATGTATGTAAGAAAAGATGTATGCATGAAAAAACTCTTTAAGAAATGAAAGCAATGAGGCGTGGGGAACTGTTTTAAGAAAGAAAACGTTTTTAAAGAAAAACCTCACCTCGCAAAGTTTTTTAAAACGAACAGAATGTCTATGCATGATAAGTATACGATATGTATGGAGTGATGAATGCATGACTGAAAACCTATGTTATTATATTTTAATTGTGTGAAGTAATGCTTACGAGTCATCGACTCATTTTAGTTTTTATGTGTGCCCTTCCAGGGACAAAATGAGCATGACGTGTCAAAACGCTGCATTTATATGTCTTCATTCACTATAAATACAATTGAAGTTGGAGGGAAAGGCCTTCAGCGAGAATTTGATCAACTTTAGAATTCCCTTCTTCTCACTCTCACTCATCTTCTTCCTCTAACCCTTATTTCTGGAGAGTGACTCTCTCGAAGTAGTCTGTTATAGTGTTTGGGCTCATTACATCTACACCCAATTTGTGGTTTTCGACGATTTGCACTTGCCCCGATAGGTATTTTTTGCAAATTATTCATCTCTCTCTCTCTCTCTCTCTCTCCCCCCCCCCCTCCATGATGTGAACTCAAGGGATTGGAATGGTGGAGCATGTTGTGTTCGAAGGTGAGTAACAAAGTTTTGGTCTCTAAAGTTGGAGTCAACGAACCTTCTCAAGAGGGGGATTGGGTTAGAGCGCAACAGAACAGAAAAGGTAAAGTAGCAGTTATGGGTACTAAAGCCAATAAAGAGAAGTTCAGGTTTTGGAGTTTAGTAATTTCAACGAGTGTTGAAAATATGTAAAGTTAAGTTAATTTGAGATTGGTTACGTAGAACATCAAATTTCACATGGCTCGCATAATTTGCATCACTCTCTCGTACATTGTAAGGGCTTCTTCTGTATTCTATTGGATAATCGCTTAATTATTTTCCTTTGCAGTTAATCTTGGTTTTGAAGAAATTCTATTTCTGTTTATTTATCTATTAGTTCAAGGTTCAAGTTCTGCTATGGCGTTTGTGTGTTGAATAGTAAATGGAAAGTAACAGTTTGTTTGGTCCACGGGAAATTGTATGATCAGGAGGTTGAATATTTGAATATTTAGCTTTTGCTCGATGTGGTACAAAAATGAGGAATTGTCACTTGGTACATTTTTTCATTGACCTAGTGGAGCAAAATGGAATTGGAAACTGCCTATAAACGTTTAAATTTGATTCTTCTGGCTGTAGAAACTTTGTAGTTTTTTTTTTTTTAACAGATACAAAGATTGCATATTTATGCCCAATACGTATTTGAGTCTGTAGCAAATTGTTAAGCAACGTGGAGAAGCTCTTGATATTAGGTCCTATTCTAGGAATTTTGTTTGAACAGGGTAAATCCTTCAGCAGATTGTTAACCCATTCTTATTTGGAGAAACATTTGAGAGAATTTTGACATTTTGTATAAAAAATTTAAATCCCGCAATAAGGTTTCAAGACTTACTTTAGTTGATTAGATGATCTCTCGTGCTGGAAGGATGAGTAATAGATATTGTTTTGCACTCTTCCTTCCTTTAAAGGTGTGAAAGCATTTTGGAAACTCATTCTTGAATGGCGATGAAAATGTTTGTTAAAGTGTGAGCAACTTTAGGAAAAAACTACTTTGTATAATTAATGTATGGAACTGTATGCTGAAATTATGACATTGACAAAGTTTAGCTCAAATGGCAACAACTTGGCTTTTTTTTTTTTTTTTCATTCTGGACATGTTATAGATAAACTTATATATCTTAGTTTCTATATAAATGACATTTGTAAGAGTTTAGTTCTTTTTCATAAAGGATGAGAAGATTAAACATGTTCCCGGCCATTCTCTAAAAAATTTTGAAGGTGGGATTTTTGCTGAGAATTTGGGTAAGTGACCTGTTATGAGAGTTGTATCTCATAGAGAGAAGTGCATTCTTTGTGCATTTGAAAATAAAAATATGGGAATTTTGAAAAATTCAGGGGCAAAATTTGGTTTCTATGGCTCATTCTTACCAACCTATGCTTCTCACACTGAATGTGATCTCCCTACTTTTTCATAATTGAGGACCTAGATGGTAGAACGGGCTATTTTTTGCTCATAGAACCTTTGGTTTATATAGCCTCTCTTCTGCAATTCTTAAATACCAGTGTTAATATCACAAATTGAAACTGCAGCTTTATAGTCTTTATATTTTATATTATTTGGTTTCTTGTGGCAGATCTGGGAGGATATATTGGGGTTTGAGAATGCTGAGTTTTATATCAAAAGGTGGTCCCAGTTGGACGGTCTGCTTTCTGAAGATGCACTTATTTCATTTCCTGATGCAATCCTTGTGGAATTAAGGTGGCTGCCGATGTGGGAAAATGATTTTAAATCCTGATGACAGTTATGTTTTGAAAGAAGGGGATGAAGTCCTTGTTATAGCTGAGGATGATAACATATATATATGCCCAAGGTCCCCTTCCAGAGGTTATTTTTCTTTCTTGTTCATTTTTTATTTTCTAAATACACGGTAGCACCAAATTGCGTTTTTGGTTTTTTTTTGTTCAAATTGAAGAATCTACTGCTATGAAGTCACGAAACTGGATTTCCATCTGGCTTTTAGAATTAGCTTTGACACTTTCACCATCTTCAGTTGAGAAATTGAAAAGAACAAACGATCACCAGCCTCTCTGTTTGAGTTTTACTTCTCTGCATTTAAAGAGGGTTGGGGTTAGCCTGAGAGTGGAGTGTTTTAGGGTGAGGGAGGCCAACACTTCTGTTTGGGTTGTTATTTCATTTCGTTAAAAATTCAAAAGCATAAGCACCTTACATTTACACGTTATGTAGAATTATTTGCTTCTGGTAGATAATTGTCTCTATCATATATGCGTAGAAATTGATTTGTAGATATGGTAGATATGGCAAGGATCGATCTCTGCATATTTCTTGCTTATATTTTTTATTTGGTAGTTTGTATCTTTCGCCATTACGTTTTCCCATTTGAAGAGCTGTAGCTTTGTTTAGATTGAAACTGCTTTCCCTTTCTTTGCTGCCTCTTGTATCTAGATTGATAGGAGACTGTCAATAAATTTACACTTGATGCTGAATGAAACTTGCGTTATGTCTTGCATGTAAATATACAATCTGCATTGTCCTGCCTCCATGAGTGTATTAATTAATTGTCCATTGAGTTCTCTGTTTTCTGGGATGTTGAACAAACTTGGATTGGAGCAAGATGTAGTATTAAATCCCGGCATGGAGACAAGGAACATTAGGGGTGGCTTGCAAAGCAATTAACTTAAAAATAGTGGTTGGGCAAGTGATTTTCTTCTAAATGAATGAAGTTCTTGTATATTGGATGCCTACAAATTATTTGAGTATTATTTCTTTTAGTCTATAGAGCAGATAAACTATGGTTCTATTTTCTTGCCTTGAAGTTTGTTGTATCCGAGAGGAGAAATTGTGAACACATTCCGCATTAAGGATTTTTTATTTCTTGTTTGTGGATATAATGTTTTATCTTTATTGTCAGTTTATTTGGTTTCTCCACAACGGAAGGGCTTAGGAGTTGGTGACAATATAAATTATTGATTCGGTTAGCTGCAGATTTCTCTCTCGTTGTGTGTTTCTGTTTATTTTGTGCTTAATTTCTTTTCATCCATGTTTATCGTATTTGAGGGCAGCAATCGTGGATGCATTCCGAATTTAGGATTTTTATTTGCTCTTTGTAGATGTAATGTTTTGTATTCAATTAGATAATTATTTACTTCATTTTTTGTATATTTTTCTGTAGCTGTGGTTATACTGTCATTAGAATCTGTTCGCTGTTTAGAGGTTCTATTTCGTAGGTTTATTAGTCTAAAGTCAGGTAAGCATTTAGTTTAGAAGTTTTGTGGTTGTAAATCATGAACGTTGACATGTGGTGGCTGTTCTTAGGAAAAGGAAATTTATTTTTTCCTTAAATTTATTGTTATGTATGGAGTTATCAAGTCCAAGACCACTATAAATTGCTGCACTATTCTGTCCAGAGTTATCAGAACCCACTTTTATTAGAACTTTAAATGTTCTTTGATAGGCTGGATTGAGAACAGAACAGAGCAATTAAAAAGTTTTAGTGAAATACATTGTACTATAGTGGAGATACAGATTAGGAAAAAGCCAAGTCATATATATATATATATATATATATATATATATATATATATATGAGTTTTATTATATACATGCGAATTTGCATACCAATCTACGTACCAATACTGCTGCCTTCATATTCAAAATTCAAATTAGTATCATTTTCATTAAAGTCTGACTTTCTGACCAATCACGTTAGATATGTATATGTATTAGTGTACATAATTGCTTACAACTAGATTTTTCCTATATATTATTTCCATGTGCAGTAATTTTTGTTTCTTTTCACAATTAATACATGACAATTTACTATTTTCTCATTTTACAGTGGCCGAAGTAATGTTAGACAGTCACTTTTTTAACTTTGTCACCATTTAAACATGAAAAATGTTTGAGATAATTGATCCAAGAATAGGAGAGGTGATAGTGAAGAATGAAGGAGACAAGGAAGACCAAAGATGCTGATTTAGCAGTGAAGATTGTACGTCAAGCTTTCGACCACGGTCCATGTCTTTGGATGTCACAATCTATTATTGTTGTAAGAGACAACTTGTGTCATTCCCAATTTCTCAGATATGCAGTTCTTTTAATACAATTGTTGTGTTTTTCTTTTTTATTATTATTTGTTTTCATAGAAAAGTTTTACGTTTAGAAAGAATTTCCCTATTCTTGCAACTGGGCAAATGTGCATTGCACGTTGAGCCATTACTAGCGTGTATATATATGAAAAATCTAGATAGAAGTTGGTCCTTAACGGCACTTGGCACACTTGACTATGTGGCAAATCGGGTTTAAAATACATGTCATGGTTCGAATCAAATTATGTCTGATATTGTCTTGGCTCTCTCTTCTCCCATTCGAAGAGGGAGTGTAACAACTAAAAATTTAATGGTGAAATTTCTTTAGGTTTTAGGAATTTTGTGAAAATTTAAAAGTTTTCATGAATCGACCAATCGCGTAGGTTTTGGTCTGTTAGCATAATTCATGTTATCACTCACTGTGGGGCCAAAAATGAGATTTTATTTATTTGAGATAGAAGTATCAGAATGAGATATGGTCTGCCCCATTAGATTTAGAGAAATATTTAGGATTTTATAGTGCGATAAATCCATTTTGAATTATCGGATGAAATGTCTATTTGAAAACACATTTTGAATCAGAGTTGAATTTTGATAAACAAATTGCACTATTAGGTTAGTATGTTTATTTAGGATCTTTTAGTGCAAAGTTTATTTTTCCCTTTTTCGGAGTAAATGGTAACCTCAATAGTAGCATCAAGTGTAGTATTTTCAAAATGATAGTGTGAAATGTCCAAATTATATTAAAGAAGTTTTATTTGGACATATGACAAGATCTTAGCTACACTTGAATAATAGTATTGGACAGCACCAAGAGGAACCAAGAGATGGAAATGTGAAGGAAATCCAGGTGCAAGATCATGCCCCACCTAAGCAAAACATTATTCCATCCATCCAATCAGCCAAATTATGCCTAATCAAATAAGGTTTCAACCCAAGTGAAACCCCAGATACTTCAAATCCTATTGAAACCCCAAAAATGTGATTGAAATCAAAACTCTAAACAGTTTCCTCAAACTTCAAACTTGTTTCCAAACTCTAAATGGATCCAGTTTCTAACTTAGTATTTAATAATTTGATTAAATCATTTGCACATGCTATTAACCAATTAAATTCATGTTATAATAACATTCTTCAACCCTTCAAACCTTGAAAATTTTATTGGGTCAAGAAATATTGAATTTGGATTTGAGAGCATCTCAAACCCTAGCAAACCCTCTTTAAATCCTAAATTGAGGTACATTTGATTAAGGCCCATTAAGGCTCACGAAATTGGACCACTTTGGAAAGGCTTATGCAGAAAGTTATCTCCCATCCATGGTTGGCCAAACTTTGCCCAAAATATCCCAAAGTTGTACTTGATTGGAAGGCCAAAGCCACCTCACTCACCAAGTCTCACATGGCAACTCTAGCGAGCAATACCATGGGCTGACACACCATCACTCAAGTGTCACTCAAGCCCCTCTCTTCACCCCTCAGATTGTGTAAGAGGCCTCCACTCCATTTCCCTCTTCATTCCATCCATTTCCAACCTGCTTATTAGAAAGAAACTTAGAAGCTCTCTTAGGCAGTTTTATAAGCCTTCTTACTTCTTGAAGCCCTTGTAAGTATTTTCTCATGATGATTCATTCATAAAACTTGTTCATTTTTAAGTCTAGTTTCTGTGGGTACCTTTTTTATTTGATTTCATAGTCATGTGGTTGGTCAAATGTTGTTTTAACCATGTAAAGGTCGTTCTGGGTGATAAACTGGACAATGATTGATCATACTGATACTTATGCCATGCATGACATGTCTTGATTTATTTGAATTAACCAACTGTTCAAACATATCTGACTGATCTGACTGGCCAACACACTTAACCTTATATGCGAGGTTGTGCACCGGGCCCACGTCTTGTTATAGCAAGTGGAGCTGATGATAGTATTATGGCATACTATGATGGACCACGCTTGAGTCTGTGACTTGCACATCTACCCTGATCTGAACTGCATTGGTATCATGCATCTAAATGACCATCTAATTAACTGATTAACTGATATGATCTTATCTTGTACTTGAACTTAATATAGCTTACATGTCTTATGCACATGAGATGCAGACATAATACATACATAATTATAATTTTTGAATTTGAAGATGATGCGAGATGATATGATCATATGCTATGCTAGATGACATGTTTGCGTAATCATAACATGGCTTCGTTGCTTTATATTTATATAGATATTTATTTAGTCTTTTATTCAACAATCCCAAAGTTTTTTTTTTTTCATAACATAATTAGTCTTATGGGGTGAAAACAAAATAGTTTGTGACTCTACAATAGGCTTCCAATAGATCAATTAAAATCGGAAATGCCCCTTATCTCATACTACTCTTTCGATATATAATCGAATGGTTTTTTTTCCCTCATATCAAATTCAAAATGACATGCTATTATTACTTGATACTCATATTTCATATGGCGAAGGCATAGTCTTCTTTTTTCTCTCAAATACAAAACTCATTGGCGCCGAGCATGAGGGAATGCTAGACATTTGGTAATTTCTCCTCCGACCAGAATAAAAGAACCCATTGAAGCAATTAATCCCATGCATATTGTCTGTACATCGGGTCCTACAAATTGCATAGTATCATAAATAGCTACTCCGGGTATCACCCACCCCTTGGGAGAGTTTATAAACAAATACAGATCTTTGATATCATCCTCTATACAAAGATATACCATAAGACCAATAAGTTGATTCGATCTCCACTTGCCCTAAAAAGAGTAATCTTTCTTGATAAAGTCGGTTGATTAGGATAAAATTGTATCTTTAGGAACCATACACGCACTTTTTGATGCATATACAAAAACATTGACTATCAAGAATTAGCTTTAATAATAATCTATCTAAACCGACATATGGTGATCCTAATTTGTGATCAAATTACTTATCTCGTGGCTCTGCTTCATAAATTTTCCTTCATAGCTCATTACCTATATGAATTATTAATCGTCACTAACGTTTCTAGAAAAACATGTTGTAATATTCTACTAAATTAATACATATCGTGGAGATCATTTTAATACATACTATGTTTCATACAAAAACATTAAATACTAATAACACATTTCAGTTTAAAATTTATAATCTCGTAGTATATTTAAGCTAATATTCAACAAGTCATAAAAACCTAAATTCTTAAAATAGATTTTACTTCCCTATAATTAACATAATTATGCGATTTTACAAGAAATATAATAAATAATAATATCATTTAAATATCTTTAACATATTTCTTTATTATCAATTCACAACTTATTAATGTAATTATAACAAAATCTATCAAAGTAAACAATAGAATTTTGTTTAATAAAATTGACTTAATCAAACTAAAGCATTCAAAATAAAATTAAACACTTACAATATGACGCCCCTAAATTCTATTTGGAATCGGATGGACATCTGAAGTATCGAGACATGCAACACAAGGTTCCATACTCTCGTTCATGACATATAAGATACAATATTCCTAACATGCATAAAGTACTATGCAATATTCACAGTGGATAATTTTTTTATTTAGCAATATAATGCATCAAACTGAAAATATCCCAAATACTTACAACATTCGTCGTACATAATGACATACTAAATAACCATGATCACAATACTAGTTTAAAATGGCTGTAATCAAAAGAGTGTTGAAGATTAAACTTCATAAGTACAAATAGTAAACTAAGGTAACTACTATACTATTATTGATGTCGTATTATCGCCTAGTCAACCGTTTCTAGTTGGTCCCTTCCCATTTCTCCTTCAGATCCTAAGACAAGATCTACCATTCAGGGAGATGAATGGTTGTTGGGACTATCACGTTGAGATTTGTAATCAAATCACAGTAAGTTAACAGAAAACCTCTACACAGATTAATGATGGGTGCATAGCAGTAAAAGTATGAATTAATGATCAAAGTCATAAGTAAGTATAATATAACTTAACAATGTTGACATGTAACCTAACATAATTAACATAACTTGAACTTAAATTTGAATTGAACTTGACTTGAAATGACATGAACTTTATTTGTGAATTGACTTGATATGAATGTGAATGTAACATAACATAAACTTGGACTTGAACATAACATGAATGTGAACTTGAACGTGAAATACATGAACTTTGAATCTTGTTCATTAACTTAATAAACATGACCATCCCAACCCTAACGGTCGCATCAACTCGGTCAAGTATAATTAGTTCTAGGGGCTCGTTCACCTCTGCCTTTCTTAACATGGACTCGTCTCTTGTGTCGCCCTCGGCGGGGGACACTCGGGGGCCGACAGTGGGGTTGGGAACACCTCCTTGCTTGATGAGGTAGCCCCAACTCTCCCTCCAGCACTTCCCAGCCCGGTGCCCTCTTCATTTTGTAAGGTGGTCATCCTGGTTTTTTGTCGGGCTCTTTCCCTTGTGGCTCCTTGGTTGTCACCTCCCTTCATTGTTTGGTCAAACCTTCGGGCCCTCCGAGAGTGAGCTCCTGCCAGCGTACGAAGGACACGTTCAATTATAAAATCAGTGAGATCCTACAGATAACGCCAAATTTTAACATCGTGTTTCGTACGCCTTTGGGCCTGACTCTTCGAGGGCTCAGGCCTTCTCTTACTTGCACACACAAAATCACTCCCAGTTCCAGCAGCTCGGTGGGTCGCCGGATGGAGCCTTTGATGCTTAAGTCAATCTCATCTCGAGGAAAACGATTAGGAGATGAGGAGATTCTTTTTTTTTTTAATTACCTTTCTATGGTACTTGAGAGGAATACTTATACTTGTCTCAAGGGTAGGAGCTCCATGCACTGCCTCCTTGAGTGGACCCTGCCAAAGCCCAATTAATGTAGCTTAGCCTAAGGAGGGCGTTAGTTCGTGTTGTCCCATCAAGGTAGCGTGCTGATTCTTCCCTGGCAATATGGGTGTTGAGTGCCCTCTGGATCATGGTCCACCCGGTTCGTTGGCTTGACCCGTGTCCTCTTGGGCTGGGGTATCCATAGTTATGCAGCCCGGAGCCGGATGGGCTAGATTTGACCTTGGGCCAGGTGCCATGCCTGCCTGG